>JAVDOI010000009.1:3833178-4213178 GCA_032191485.1 Leptoclinus maculatus
CGACCTTATGCGAGGCTGCGTGGCCCAACATCAATGCTCTCTCACTAATGCTCTGGTGGGAGACTGGGAGCAAATATGTGCCGCCAGGTTCTATGTGGAAAACATCAGAAGAGTGGGGGATGTTATAGTGCCGTAAAGTTGGAATCAGATGTTCAGCAATATCACATAACAGTGTCATGTTTGGGTGTCCAAATCTGTTTGGCTATATATACTGTATACAGTATATATATAAATATCCTATTGTATTGTAAAGTACAGAGTGCCACTCTCATAGTAAACTGCGATGATGGGATTTTCTGTGCAGCTTTTTTTTTTTTATTACGCAGCCTAATTCTTCCTCGATGGATTTTGAACTCCCTTCTACCCGACACCCCCTCAGCTCACCTCCCTCTTTCCTCTCATTCCCTCCCTCCCACCGTCTAAGTGATCAGGTGCACAGCAACAGAGTCACTGGGCTGTGAAATCTCAGCTCCTTGAGACACGTTCCATGTCTATCCTGTCCAAATACACACACACACACACACACACACATAGGCGTTGACACTTTTTGTCCTATTTTTCTTCAACTCCTTCCTTTCTCCACCTCTACTTTCTCATCTGTTCTCCCCGCTCGTGTAGAGATCGAGTCAACATTGTGTGATCGCAAATTGACTCACAGGAGGAAAAAAAAAAATCAAATGACAGTGGAATGAAAAATCTATAAAGAGTTTCATTAGGCTGGAAAAAGAAGTCTGTGTGTGTGTGTGTGTGTGTGTGTGTGTGTGTGTGTGTGTGTGTGTGTGTGTGTGTGTGTGTGTGTGTGTGTGTGTGTGTCAGTGTGTCTCTCCTGCATATGTCTCTGACCACATCTACATCTTTAATGTCTGAGACTGAATAATGTATGAACCCCTGGGCTGGAAGACACACACACACACACACTCACACACACATACACACACCTACACACACACACATACACAAAACACCTCTTTTACTGCTTCCATCTGCGCAAATTTCATAAAGTACAAGCTAAGAATAAGCCATAAAGAATGGCCGTGTCATCCACAGTCCTGCACACACCGCCGTCATCACAACTATCTTGTCATAACCAAAAGTAGATCACCTCGTGTTGATCCGAGAGAACAAAGCGTGCTTCAAAGACGAGGCGCCTCCAACCACAATAGCATCTCTGCCACCAGTTTCCTGTTTATATATGTTGCTCACTTCCTGTTGGGAGTAAACACAGAACATTTTATTTTCACCTGTCTGTACACGTGTGTGTGCTGATGCAGTTGACCATTTAGCATCTCGGTTGCGCACGCCCCACGATACACTCTCGTGCGTCTCTCTGATCCAGTCATGCATGCTTCATAGCTCTAATTTGACTTTCAAATAGCTGCACCCTGTCATCTTTTCCACATGCCCACACACACTTTTTTTCTCCACAGCCTCTTATGAAGATGGAGATGTGAAGCTGAGGTCAAGGTTGGTTTCTACAGCAACTGTGCATAATAATGCCTTGACCCACCTGACCATGAGGCTTCTCTGTAAAGAGCCTGGAAATAATATCAATACTCTCTAACTTGCTCGCCCTCTCCATGTTTGCGAGGTTTTTGCTCTTTTATTCCCACATCGTTCTCTTGTTCACTTGTTCAGTGTGAATCATTATGCTGTGGCCCTTTACAGTAACTGTATTTCAGTGTAGTTGAACATCTATGGAAGATATTGACGTGCCAAAGCTCTAACAACATGAGGGATTATCTTTCAGAAGAATGTTCCTCCAGTAGAGTTCAGACACTTGTAGAAGCCATATTGAAGCAGTTCTGGTGGCTGGTGGTGGCTCAACACCTCGCTAATTTGTTGTTTTTTTTCCTTTCATTTGTCACCCATCTGTTTGTCTGTATGCCGTTGTGACAAAGCTGCAGCAGTTGCTGTGATATCCTGTTGTAGAATGTGTTTGAAACACCTTCAATCACACATAACCACTCTGAGGGAGAATGTCTTATGGGCTTTGTCCTAGAAAGGACTACTGCGCTGACAGAGGGCGGTTCCACTCGCCTCCACAAACCATACAGAGAGGACCATTTACGTGCATTTCTTGTGGAGGCTGTGTTATCTTGTAGCATCAATTTATAGTCCTGAGCTAACCTCTGCCAGGAATGTGAGTGGAACTCACGAGTCACTATTGTATGAACAAGCCCGTGCGCCTCTGGCTGTAACAGAGCAGAAACATGGGACAAGTAAAGGACACACACACACACACACACACAATATCAAACAGATCTGATCTACATAGAAAGAAACTCCAATATTTGTATTTGTATTACTAACAGCGTTGTCAGTGATCTTACATTATGGCTGTTTTTGTTTGTTTTTGTTTTACATGCTATCAGTGAAACACTCCGACATATCTCTATTGCCCTGATAACAACCAATTAGACTTTATCATAGCATTGCCCAACGTGTTTTCCACAAACGGTAATCAGTGGAAGACACTTTTGCGGCGGCCTGATAACAGCCCACAGTGAGCCATCATGACTGTTTCCTCCGCACTGACGAGAGGAAGAGAAGGAAAAAAAAAAAGAAAAGAGCGACAGAGCGCAGGGCCCGCGCGCACGGTGCCATGCGCGTTGCCGTTTTCTGCTGCGCACAGACAGCCGGTGCGGAGAGAGAGAGAGAGAGAGAGAGAGAGAGAGAGAGAGAGAGAGAGAGAGCTGTTATTACTAGTGACAGAAAACGGCAGCGAGCACATACAGTCTGGATAGCAGCTGATGCGACAAGGTAGGAGAAAAAAACAACACCTCCGCATCATTACATCTAGTGTTGACGACCGTCATTCCTCGTTGATGTGATGTAGATTGAGCTGCCTCTGTTTTCAACGCGATCGTGGCGTCCTCCAGCCTGATCTGATGTCCTCCCTCCGTGCTGTTGTTGTGTGTCCGCAGATGCTGAGCGTCGCCGTGCTGTGTCTGTGTGCCGTCGCCTTCGGACACGTCTCCGCCCGCTCCGACAGCGGCAATTTTTTGGATGATAAGTGGCTCGCTGGGAGATGGGATAAATTCAGAGATGTAAGTCTGGCTTATATTGTTAACTCCGTTTCTGCTCATCATCCCATTTACACTCCCCCGACCCCCCCCCCCCTTTTCTCCCTATAGCTCATTGGTTTGTGATCATGCGCTCCTCGTTTTCTCGTTGTGTCTAAACCCACGTCCGTCACCCGAGACAGTAAATACAGTAACGGTACTGGGAAGGTCCTCTCCTGTGAGCGTGTTTTTCGCGATAGCAGTCCCCGTTTAGCAGAGATAGCCAAGGCCTCTGCGAAACACACATACATAGCCCATAGCCTCGCTGTCCAAGGGGATCTACTGAGTCCCAGAAAGGGGCCTAATTATGGGCAGGTTTGGGGGGGGGGGGGGGGGGGGTGCGCAGCAGTGAGGCCTGGATGTGCTTTTTGTTTAGAGTAATAGACACCTGCCACAAGGTAGTGGCATCAAACCAGACTCGGTCCCTTCCAAGGATCCCAAACAACAACGTGTGCTGCCGGATGACACCTTGCCTTAATACATAACCTTACCTCGTTTGTTTGTTAGTACAGCTGTTTATTTATTGGATCTTATTTCAAATGCACAGTGGCTGTTTTGCCATATAATCTGACAGATGATAATTTTACTTGTTCTAATGTGGGCCTTTTGGGCTTTTTTAAGTATGTAGTATTTTGTCATTGAATTTATTGTTCCATAACGCACAAACGTATTTGACTAAAGTGAAATACAATTTCTAATTTATTACAGGCTACAATTAGTTTATTGTACATTGTTTGAAATATAGGTCTGGTTGTGTTCATGCCATATATGTTAAAGGAAGAAAGTGCAGTTTGTTGACAGTTAGAAAATATCAATAAAGAAAAAATTAATAATCTGTCGATGCCTGTCCTCGTTCAAATATTTCAGAGTGAAGCGAGCCTTCACTGGTCTAAGAACCAATTTTGGCCAAGCTGCTGCAAATAATAATTGAAACACAAATGTAGGCTTCATATTAAACTATGTTTTTAGCTGTAGATCACAGATAATAGACTGTAAATCTCTACTTTTATATGGGAATGGATGTCACAAATTACAGAATTCAATGTAAAAGGACTGTTTAAGTCATTCCGTATCACAATGTATCACAGGTTTCAGGTGGATTGTAGTTATTAGAAGGATATCTTGCCTCTAACTACAGATTACAGTAAATGGGTAGCAGTGATTTGTACATGCTCGCACTTGCACTCACTCACTCACTCGAGCAGAATGAAACATTTGTGCACATAATATGCACGCACACATACATTATAAGAAACAAGCTTTTGCTCAGGAGCTATGCAAAAACAAGAGGGTTTACATAATGCACCAGAGAAAAATACACTTTTCATGCACACTAGCTTTACCATGCTGCACAACATGCATGCATGATGTTTTCCTGAATTGAAGCCCTTGAAACATTCCTTGTCAGATGGATAAAACCAAGCAGGAGCTATATACGTTCTCTTTCATTTCACAAAGATAAGGGCAGGTGCTGTCTCTTTTAGACATGTTGTATATGTACCTTGTTACAGGCTTTTTCTATCTTTCATTTTGCCTCCCTATCACACTTATTGTAAGCGTGTGAACCCAGCGGCTCAGGTGGACCCATGTGACTCACCCGCATGTCCAACTGTTGAGCAGGATTTAGATTATGCAAATTAGGCGTCGGGACCGAATGCTAGAGAGGAAATGTGCTTGGCCATGTGCTGTGCTATGCAAGATGATTGGAACTCTTAGAGACAGAGTTGAGAGAGAGATAGATAGAGATAGAGAGAGAGAGAGAGAGAGCGAGAGAGAGAGAGAGAGAGAGAGAGAGAGCTTGGTGATTGTGTTAATTCAAACAAAGGTCTATAAATACCCCCAATGACATTGCAAGGATAATTAACCTTACCTATTCCAAACGGAACGAAAAAGACATAGATATAAAGATACCTGAAAGGAAGTGTATATGGCGGTGGACTGAAGGCTCTCTGTGCATTCTCAACTGTGTTTTAACCTTGAGGCTACAGGCATTAGAGATAGAAGTGGTGCACAAAAGCATTCTGTGCTCTGTATATTTGTGCAAGCCTGTTATTTCCTGTTCAGTGATATGTCCTAGATTGACTGTGTCACTGTGTGATTTTGCATTCAGGACTTTTTTCAATACTGATACAAAAGTTTTCAAATAAGAAGAAGTGACAGTTAGTCTTGTCAAGCTTATTTACCGTTCTCTTTGTATGTTTGTTACTAATTCAACTTGTATCACCACTATGTTTCCAGTGGTACACAGGTCATGAATCCTGTACAGATATCCATCAAAACCTTTTTGATTATCTTATGTAATTATACTTTTGGGCCTATGGTACATATAGTGAACATGTAGATCATGTTAATTGTAGTTCGGAGATAATGGTTTATATATAAATGTATTTTCATGTATTTTCAATTCAAAATCCAATGGAAAAATCCCATTGTCTTTTTTGTCGAGGGAACCAGTGCCACGCTAACTTCCGGTGTTGTCCTACACAAATCCATCAAACCTGTCGCACTCTATTTTGCAAAGACAGATTTTTTTGGAAGTCGTGTCACAACTTGTGACGCTCTAGAATCTTCCTGTTTACTTTGCTAATTGTTTTTGATTGGACAGCGCTACAAATGTTTCTCAGCAGCATATTTGTTACTACAGCCTCTTCTAGCTATTATTCCTAACATCTTAATGGTGCGACACAATTTAGTAAATCACTAGCTAGTAGGCTAGCTCAAAAAAGCACAGTTGTCATACACTTTGCCTTTCTCTCAGAAATGCAAATCTCATGTACTCATACTCCATGCCAAACTTTGCTTTGCTGTGATTTAAATTGTACATGTTAGGCATGTACTTTCACTTTCATCTTTCAGCAAGAGCCATAAGTGGGTCTCCTGCACTAGATAGGATCTCGGCCGCTGATTTACTGTACGTCCTTTTAAGATGTCTGGAGAGGCCTGGGGGGGCTCTCTTTGCTGCACTGGTGCCATCTCAAGTTCTTCAGACATCCTGTTCCCTTTTTTTTTTTGGGAGCCTTGGCTTACTCACAGCACTGCCACAGAGTAACAAAAGATAAGCTGAGGAGGAAGACGTGTTTAACGATGTAAGGAAATACACAATGAAGGGCGTGTGACGAAGAGCATGATGCTTAATTGTGCAGTGCAGGAGTAAATTGTTTTGACTAGCCTCATTAGAGCAGATTACACCTTTCCATCCTCTCCTCTCCTCCTTTCTCTCTCTCTCTCTCTCTCTCATTGTGTGTTTTTACCGTGCGTGTCTGTCCTGCGTTGTTTGTGTGTTGCGGAGGGTGAATGATGTCGGGAAGGTACAGAGCTTCAGGCCTTTTCCACTTCAAAGCACCTCAGTGTGTATTTGTGTGTGCATGCGACAAGCTTGAGCAAGACATGCAGAGCCAGTACAGTGAAGACATGCACATGTTTCTCCTGTTGGATGTTAGAGGCAGGCAGCGACGAGACCGGGGGAGGCAAGGAAGTCATTAGGACACAATTAGTAGCAACGATGTGTGAAAATCTTGAGTAAAGGTGAGAAAAGTGGTTGTCAGAGGCATCATATTAGTATCTATAGTTTCTATAATAGTATCAGAATGCACACAAGCAAACTAGGATGTTAGCCAACAGAGTAAACACACTATGGTGTGTCTGTGTGTGTTTGTGCACATGGGGGGGAGAGAGAGAGGCTGTTATAACTGCAAGGGAGAGAGAGAGGAAAAGAGGTGGAAAGAGACGGAGAGATAAATTGAAAAGTGGCTATTTTTAGCGTACACTCAGGAGGCCATTAGTTCTATTGTTGAATTTTGGGTTTTCTGTGGTTTTTTTTGGAAAGTGGGTGGTTGGTTGCTTGCACAGTGAAGGGCATTCATCCAGTTATTTGATGTTT
Source organism: Leptoclinus maculatus (assembly GCA_032191485.1). Lineage (NCBI taxonomy): Eukaryota > Metazoa > Chordata > Actinopteri > Perciformes > Stichaeidae > Leptoclinus > Leptoclinus maculatus. The sequence continues at coordinate 3,840,121 of JAVDOI010000009.1, forward strand.
TGCAGTGCTGACAGATTCTGGCACTACAGACAGTGCTGTGGTGATAAGTTTATTCGCTTATGCGTGTGTGCGTGTGGACGTGCATATGTGTGTGTGTGTTTTTGTGTATTTACGCGTGTGTTCCCTTGCATGCTTCTGTTGATTCCATTAAGGAATCAGACCGCAAGCACTTTTGTTGTCTTGACTGGTCTAGAGGGCTTGGCCCCCCATAATGCAATGTTCTCATTATTCAGTCTCAATGGTCTGGAGCGCTAGAGGGGAACAGAAACAAAAGAGTACATCTCTACTTGGCTTTATGTTTGCTAACCTGTCAGTATGTGGGTTTTCTTCATATGTTGATGTTCAAATAGGCTACTGTGCGTAAATTCTAAATATAAGAAGCAGACCACTCTAGCCACTATTGAATTTTCTCCTCACGTAGCATGGACCTTTTTTTTTATCAGTGGAAGATGAGGGACAAGTGAACGAGTAATGAAGAGTCAGCGGTGAAGATGCAGAGGGTCATGAAGGGCCAACAGTGAAGGACAAGTGGGAGAAATTAAAAAGAGCTGAGAAAAAGCAAGAGTTGACCCCCGTTCACCCGCAGCACAAGGAGGTGATACTGAAGGAGACTTGCCGAAGGGTTGTGTCCTGCTTTTTGAAAAAGAACTAAGGTCTTGTAGCAAACAGTGTCGAAGTATAAGAGTTAGCACCGTACGTGCACTGCACACACAGACACGTACACAGTTCCACTGCACTGACATGCTAAAAGAAAATCTAATTATATTACTTTGGGTTCAACAACAGTTAATGTTTGCGGGGGGGAAAGCTTGTTTACGCCATGGGTGACAATACAGGAAACATCACTGAAACTGCATCTCGCAAACAAGCGTGGCATACAAGTCTAAGGTGTAAATTAAGCTTCCTGAAAACAAAATGTAAAAAAAAACTGCAATGAAGTACTGCAGGAAGTTCATCTATTCAACCACATTTCAACCTGCATTGAACCTTTCTTACATTACTGCTAACTTGTCAAGCCTTAAAACCCGGAGAGCACTTTAGAAATCTAAAATCAACCATTTCATACCAAAGACAATGTGAAGTAGCACAGAACCGCATAGCCAGCTGTAGTGCTGCACCTTTATAAAACATACCAAGGACTCCTCTCTGCCACTCATCCTTTAACCTACACAGACTCCCTCCATCACTTATTGCCCTGCAAATACTGAAACCTTGACCTTGGTTCAGGACCACAACTGCAGCTGTCACTGTACATGTTTAATGGATGTACCTATACGTTAGTGTCTTTTCAATGAATTTTGATTCACAAAAGTGAAAGAAGGGCCTTTTCTAAAGCATTTAGCTTCATTATTCTTCAGCACGCATCATAAGTTATAACTGCTTTATGATTGTTTCTATAAGCCCGCTCTCTGCCGTCTTCATCCTCCGTCTCCTTGGTAAATGCTATTGGTAGAAAATACAACAATGGTACAGTAAATCTGCTCTGTACGCGAGAGGTAGATGTGTCCATAGAAATGTGCACCAATGAAAAATTGAGCTTTGGGAAAGAACTCTTACTCACTGCTGTTTAGGTCAGAATTTCACTCTTTAATTGTATTTTAAACATTCTATTGGTGGAGGTTTGCACAGCATTGAAATGTGCAAATGTTCAATATGGAGCTGTTATTGCGCTCGGCCACACTGTGGGATTTACGCTGATAAGATGTTATTGTTTTCCCTATTTCCCTCCGTTTCTATATTTGTTCTGGCATGTAGCTTTGAATGAGTCACACACACACATATACACACACACACACACACACACACACACACACACACACACACACACACACACACACACACACACATGTGGGTGAAGAACAAGTAATCATTGTGACAGAATGAGAGAGAAGTGCAGTGTTGGGTTTGAAAGAAGGCCCCAGAGAAGGAACTGAGAGTAATGAGTTCTCTGAACTCGGACTGAGTCAAACGGCACACAGCTCACTATTTCTTAAGCTCCTCTACATTTGCATCACGAGCCAGCACCCCAGGGTGTGTCTCCTACTTGTCCTATTAAAAGCAGGCAAATCACACACCTCCATGCAATCCGTATTCAGACTGCTGAAACGCACCCACAGGAAACAGTTTGAGCCACTTGATTAAATCGAGGAAGGTCGTTGAAAGCAGTTCATTTTCAAACCATTTTGGGAAAGAGTAAAGCACTTTGTTATGTTGGAATTATTATTATTATTGCGGTAGTTTCATTATATGCTCATTAAGTATTCCCTTTTCTCAGGAAGAGTCTGTATTTTTCCAGAGTGGTCACAATTTAGCTTTTAATTAAACATCTTTTTTTACTGGACTTTATATGTAAGCTCCCTTCTGTAATGGCAATTTGGAGTCAATGGAGTTATTGAACATTACAAGACATTTAAACAGGTATTTGTTTTATGTTAATCACATGTAAAAATAAATATTCAGGTTTTTCTGCTCTGCAAAACATTTTTTGTTGGCTTATCATAATTAAGATGGCCCCAATTTCACTTTACTGAAAGCCTCCCTTATCTTTAAATATTTTTTTAAAAAGCCTTTTATAGTCAGTCAATTGCAATCCACTTCAAATTAAATTTTTATTTTCATGACCTAAACCAAAACTGTAAGACGTTTATATTCCTTTCACAACTGTTCAGCCTGTTTGGTGTGACATCCTCTCTCTCGTAGTGCCACACATGGTAAACAAACTAAATTCCACGAGGCGATGTTCAGGTCATTATAAGCAGCTCATGCACACATTCGGGACACTTTTTACGCTAAATGAATGCATGCTCCGTGTTTGTACATTTTCCATCAGTTTATTTCATGATGCAAAGTTTTTCACTCAGAAAGACAAACCTAATCAAAATGAATTCATTATTCTCTCTCTCTCTCTCTCTCTGTAATGCTTTCTCCTTAAGGAAGTGGAGGTTTGTATGACTGCTTAATAGTCTTGTATTTGTCATGTAAAATTCATTCCAGATGTCATTTGAACAATATTTTTTATTATTTTGTTTTTTTGTTTTATCCTTTTGCAGGAGCCTGGAACATGGACTCCATCCAAGCCCTTCGATCAAGGTGGGTGTGAGAGCCGCGGGTGGATGTGCTGTTGGCTTTGAGATAAAACAAAAAAAAACACTAGAAAGGACAAAAACAACTGATACACAGCAAAAAAAAAAAAAAATCTTTAAATTGGGAATTTTTTTGATAAAAAAAAGCATTACATTAAAATATTAAATCTGCATATGGATGTGTATCTTGGTGTATTTTTGAACAACCTGTAAATGTATGTAGCTACAGTGAAAAAAAGGATGAATTTCTGTTCTTTGATCGTCTCATTTCCCATTGAGTTACTGATGGCCATAAGCTCATACACCCAGGCACATCAGGACATGAACACATTCACTCTCACTTATCACTGTACCCCTAAACACACACACACACACACACTTACACGTCCACGCACACACACACACATATCCACAGACACACACAGACATCAAGGAAACAAAAGCATTAGATGATGCGTTGGAGGATGGAGGCAGGATAATCCGCTAAAGCTGCCCAGGGATTACAGTAAGGTTCTTTAGAGCAGAAGTCATTCACAAACTGTTCTGAGATCAGCAGAGGGCCTTAGATCCTGCGCCACAGTGGTCAGCCAAAGGCTGACAAGCGCTCAGAAACGGCACGCTTGTCCTACTCTTTACTCTTCATCAGCGTCAGACTCAGATCTAAAATCAGCTCTCAAAGCCAGATATGGCACTCAGCTGTGAGATCTGATACCAAAGAGCACACAGGGCTGACGCTCAGTGCAGGCTGTTGTAAGGTCAGAAGTAGCCTATTACCAGTTCCATCTGTTTTTAGTCGTAAGGATACTTAGTGGTATTATGGCTTTCAGTTCAGCGTGAGAGCGACGTTGCCAGTAAGTGAAGAGGCTGGAATTATCCCACGCACAGATCGTTTACACCTATCCTCACAGCGTGAATCTGTAAAAATGAAAAGGAAGTACATGGTTTAGCTCGGAATCATTGATCTAGGATTTCAGAGAACAAAAGGAAAATGTAACCTTGGGATATTTTCTCTGTTCATCCTCATGAGCTTAGTCTTTCTAGAAAGCACTTCCTATGGAGAGGCTGTGTTTGGGTTGCAGACACGTAGACAATACACATATAACACTGAAAAGAGCTCTCATTCCATTTCTCTGTTTTGTGTTCTCTAGGCCTGGATCCAGCCAAAGACCCCTGTCTTAAAATCAAGTGCAGTCGCCACAAGGTGTGTGTGGCCGAGGATTACAAGACTGCCACTTGTGTCAGCCAGAGGAGAGTTAGGTAAGACACACACACACACATACTCTCACACACACACACACTTGCTCTTTTAAACAGACCTCAAGTCTCAGAGATGTCCTTTAAATTTGCATTCAGATGTGCTAGAGATGAAACACGAATGACAGTGGATTAGGAGCAAATCAAATCTCTTTATTACTTCTCATCTCTTTTTTTCTGCTCACTTGTTTACGCTGGCATAATAAATAAACAACACCAGAGGGGATGGCTGGCTTTCTATTTTTCCAGCCTGCCCACTGGTTGCCCCGGCTCTCCTGTGACTGTTGTGCGACATTACTGTTTAGTCCAATTACCCCAGCGCTGGCACTGCTTTACAACGGACACAAAGTCCTGCCAAGTGATATGAATGGGCTTTGTACGTGTGTGTGTGTGTGTGTGTGTGTGTGTGTGTCTGTCTGGGACACTGCAGACTGGACAGAGGACAGTAACGCCATACTGACCTCATTTCCCATTCTTAGCAGAAACACAATTACCACTGCACAGTGCCGGCAAATGAGAAAATAATCCGAATCCTTGTCTCGCTTCTGAAATTGATGTAAGAACAAGGAAATACACCATGGATGCAAAATGCTCAGTTTTGGATAAAGCAGGGAATATAAACAGGGCAATGATACATAATTTGAAATATTTTTCATACAGCAGACGGTCAGATTTCTTTGTGCTTGTGTGTGTGTAAGATAAGTATTTTGAATCTCCTCTCTAGTTTTAAAGATGCCAGTTTGTACCAGAGTCCAGGGTCGAAGTGCAAACCTTGCCCTGTGGTTCACCCCTCCCCCGTTTGTGGAACTGACGGCCACTCCTACTCCACCAAGGTAACCGCACACACACACAACCTATCTCCCATAAGAGACATATGAGCACATGTTCATTTTCATTTCCTCTTGATGAGACACACATCCTGATCTTACTTCCTCTTTCTGTCTCGTCCCATCTGTCTCTGTCGCTCCCGCTCAGTGCAAGTTAGACTACCAGGCATGCATCACAGGAAAGAAGATTGCTGTGAAGTGTTCTGGCATGTGTCCTTGCCCCTCCCAGCCTGAGCAGAGCTCTGCAGAGAAGAAAGGTAAACAGTCCTGCACACATGGCTGCACACCGTAGGCTGGGATGCTTTGCAGGAGAAACAGTAAATTCTCCTCAATTAAAAAGTCTTCCAAGCCCTTTTATAGCCCCTTCTTGACAAGCTAAACCCTTCTGCCCTGATAAAGTGACACTGAATCCCTGTGCTACAGCTGACCCTGACTTCCCACTTTCATAAGGGACTAAGGGGACAGTAAAGCGTCTCTTTATCACCATTAATCATTAGTGTTGTCCTTTTTTAGTGTGCAGCGAGTCGGACCTGAAGGAGGTGGTGAATCGTCTGAGAGACTGGTTCAGGGTGCTGCATGAGAATGGCAACCACAAGAGAGTGAAGATCCAGAAGCCAGAGAAAAACAGTGAGTCATGTGGTAAAAACAAAGCAGAGAAACCAGAAAATACGCAACATTTCCTTCATTCATTGGTGCACTGGATACCTGGCTGCCTCTCTCTCATTTTTAACCTTTTTCCTCACAGAGTTCGAGGTTGGGGCGTCACCTATTTGTAAGGACCCTCTGGGCTGGATGTTCTCCCGACTGGACACGAACTTTGATTTCCAGCTGGATCAATCGGAGATCAAGAGCCTCTACCTGGACAGGAACGAGCCATGCTCCGACGCGTACTTCAAATCCTGCGATACACATGCGGACAAAGTTATAACCAGCTCTGAGTGGTGCACATGCTTCCAGAGGTACACAGGTACGTTATCTCCATGCACTGACATGCAACACCTAAAATGCATTCACACCTGGATATGTTAGTGGCTTTTTTGAACCTGTTCGATCGCCTTGTCACTCGTGTGCATTGCCCCTTCGTCCTTTGTTGTTGCTTCCCAAGCTCAGCGGTTACTTCGGTTCATTGCACATTGTTCTGATAACTAATAGAAATGATGCTCAAAGTTATGAAAACAAGATCCAAAGTTGTCGTAAACCGGAAGTTTTCTCTAATACGTACAGAATACATTATTGTACTCTCTGTATAATACAAGGAAATGAAAAACACTGCATTAGAATGCTATTGGATTCGACAAAGGACGAATATCTTTTGTTGTTTTCATTTGCTCATAATGAAACTGTACAGATGAGTCAACGGGGCTGCACTTGTAAAAGCAAAGACAGCCGGATAACAAACATCTCGCCGAGAAGCAAAAAGCACACAAAGGAAAGCAAAGTTCACTCAAAACATGCATCCCTAGAAAAGCAGACTTCTGCAGTGTGTTACCAGCCTCCTGTGTCTCTCCCTTTCAGATTCCCCTTGTAAAGCAGAGCTGTCCAGTATCAACAAAAAGCAAGCGGGGAAGAAACTGCTTGGTGAGACACACACACACACACACACACACACACACACACACACACACCTACACACACACACAAACAGTGTGTTACTCTAATTCATTGTGTGTGTCTGTGTGCTTTGGCTTGTAGGTCAGTACCTGCCATCCTGTGATGAGGAAGGTTACTACAGGTCCCACCAGTGTCACAGCAGCAGCGGCCAGTGCTGGTGTGTAGATCACTATGGCAACGAGGTGGCCAGCTCCCGCACCCATGGCCCGGCAAACTGCGGTAGGCAAATAGTGTGTCACGTTTCAGTGTAAGAAAACAAAGAGACACAGTCGAGGCATCGTGGAGGGAATAATTCATAGATGTGTGGCAACACTTCATTTCCCTTTTTTTTTGTAATTGCATGAAATCTGTCAGCGACCACAGTGTATTTGTATAAACATAAAACTGTTATAGATGGAATAGATGGACAGGCTTGAGATATTAGGCGTATATTCGCTTGCTTGCCAAGAGTTAGATGACACAAGATTGCCACTCTCATATCTGTCCGTTCAATGTAAGATAAAGTTAGTTAATCTGAGCAAAGTGACTGGAAACAGGAAGCCTGGCTCTCTGCAAAGGGAACACAATCCACCTACCAACACCTCTAAAGCGCACTAACTGACAAATATCTTGTTTTCTTCTAAAAAAAGAAATGTGTGTAAAAATCACAAGTTGTGGTTTAACTGCGTTCATGTACTTCTTGGCTGGGTAACTTCCTGGAGCGTTGTCCTTTGTCCATGAGATTGCCAGGCTAGGTTGTTAAGCCTTATGCTAAGCTAAGGTAACTGGCTAATGTTGACTGCGCAGACATGAAAGTGGTGTCAATCTTCTGTTATAACCATCTACCACTTATTTCCCCCAAAAACAACTCCTTTAATTGGTAAGATTTGATCCATTCTTCTAGGCGTGATTCTGGAGTCTTCTGGGGACCTTGGCAGCGGAGACTCGCTGTTCACCGATGACGATGAAGATTCCTTTGTTCTCAACGACCAGGCTGGGATGGACGACGAGGACGACGAAGACGAGGACGACGACGACGACAACGACGAGTATCTGTCGTAAATTTCAAAAAAAAAAAAAGAAAAGAAAAAAAAGAAAACTGTTTGTTTGGTCAAACTGCACGTTTCTAGGTGACTCCCCGGGCAGATACTTAATCGTACTAACAGCCTATGGACTACTCTCTGTGTATTGTTTGTTCATAAGTTTAAAAAAAAGAAAAAAATCAATTCCTGGCAAACGTTTATGATTTCTCCTCCTCTCTAAGTATAAAATATGATTGGTTAACGGCACTTGCGTGTCAGCCAACCAGAGAACATGACCGGGACTAATCCACAACCAATCCAGTGTTTTGGATTTGGGCATATGTGCAAAGACCTCTCCCTTCTTTGGACACTCCATGTCTTATAGTGTGTCCTGTCCGTGTGCAGCACTCTGATGCCTAAGTCTGTTGATGCCTGAGGCGCAATGTTAAAGAGATTTCCCCCCCCCCTTCTTCGTCCCCATCGTCCTCTTCCTCCCAACCCCGCCCACACCCCCTTTTACTCCTTATCAAACGTCCCTGTGTATAGGTGGGATGTTGATGATGTAGATAAGAGAATATTGCACTCTTTAGGTTTCTTTTGATCTTGATTTGTAATCGTGACTGTAACTGTGTGGAAAAAACAAGATAAGAGTTAGACATGCTTCATTAGGAGAATTAAGGCAAAATAGAAAGAAAAAAAACAACCACAGCGTGAGTTGGATAACAATCAGAACCGACATGCTAGCTGTTGTCACAGAGACACAAATCAAGTCAAATCATCTCCAAGGCTCGGCAACAAGGAAAGACAAATTACTGCTTGGCCGTTGGTGGTAGGGGGGGGGGGGGGGGGGGGGGGGGGGAAATGTTATTGTTATCTATTTTTCTAATCCATTGTTGGGGGAAATACGGACGATGAAACAGATTTGTCGTAGCATGTCTAATACTGCGTGATGTTGTTTCAGTCTGTAGAACCAGAGGCTAAACCTTTTTGTGGGACTCAAAACATAAATGGAGCTTGACGGAGAAAATGTCCCTCAAGCGTGTGTACAGATGAAACTGCACTTGCATAGTTATTAAATAAACTGCTTGAGACACAAGTCTGTGTGATTTAAAAAAAAAAAACAATGTTTACTGTCCTTTAATACGTCAGTGAGCTGAAAAACGAAACCTCATCACAGCTCAGAAGTGGAGTTGATGTTTTAAAACGTTACGTTATTTGAGCACACTGCAAAGGTAATAAAACCACAGAGCCAAAATGTCTGGCAAGGGGATGAAGGCTAAGGTGTGTGCCTTCTACCGATAAGGACAGATGGCGGGGGATAGTGGGAGAAACACGCTTAATGGACTGACAGAAGCTCGCTGGGCTTAGCTGTGCAGCTCTGATACTATTTGGGTTTTGATATGGCTTGTGTTTTGGGTCTCTCTCTCTCTCTCTTGCGATGGTGTAACATAGGCCATATTTCAGATCTTTTTGATTTGTTCCATAGGATAGCTAGGATGTAGAGAAGCACAGATAAACTTAACAGTTATTAAGGCATAAAGAACACTTAGATTCTGCTGGATTTGAAAATGTTTTTTTATATTAGTACACTGGCTAGAGGAAGCTTTGGTTTAGAGCGCTTTATATGAAAGAAAGACGATTATTTTACAGTGTTTTTTGCTCTTACTTTGTTTTAAAAGCTTGATTTGTACCTGATCTGCTCTAACTACTTCTAGTGTATGTCTGTCAGGGTCGAGAACTGAAACTGATCCCAGATTTGCGTATTCTCGACAGGTCCTGTGACTCTTTATGCAGACCTGGGATTAGATTGGGTCCTATGTTAATTTTCAATTATTAATCTGCCTTCGGGCTTCATTTCCAATCAAACATCTGTTGAAATTCCATGTTAAGACCTGAAAAGTGCCATCTAACTGTCCAATAGTTTTGTTTTTCGCTCCCTTCATTCCTTTTAACTTGGAATTTCAATTCACTCTAGGAACCGGAACGTGTTTCGGTCTTAAAGTGTGCTGTTTCGTGAGTGTGATGACATGCAAATCATTTTGATGACCTCAGACACTGTAGCCACTCTCAACCAATCACACACTGTCATCACAGCTCTGATGTGTTTCAAGGTTCTGATACAGATGCATTTTTTTTACAGTGTATGTATGATTTGCTGAAATAAAAGCTATATTGACCAATGTTTGCTTGACTGAGTTGCTACTTGGAGGACAGACATGAAATACACGCAGCGAAACTCTTGTTTCTGTGTTTCCAAAGTTTCTGTTCCACGTTTATTGTTTTCGTTTCTGCATTTATCTGCCCGGAAACGACGTGCAAGTTGCTATGAAAGTTGAGCATGCATGCTTAATTATATGAGACTATGGGAACTGAGCACAACACAAGTACCACAAGGTTCCCCACCATTATTAAGGGTACAAAGCTGTTGTTTAGAGGTGTAATGAAATGACACAACACCTGCCATAAAGGGAAGTTGAAAGTAATAACATTACATTAGTAATTACATTACCAATTTAAAAAAAAAAAAGAGAAAGCTGAGAGTCAGGAGTGACAAACTCTGTAGGCAAATGAGTTCTGTGTGCAGAAACATTACTGCATTATGTATGTGGAGAACAGGTGCATATTTTATAAGCCACCGTCACACCCGCACCATACATGCATGCATGCGTACACAAAGCACGTACAAGCACACATGTAGAGCGAAAAATACAAACACTGAGGGAATTTATGCAGGAAAAAGACACATTCATTGGCCTGGAAAAAGTTTGTTTCCTTTTTTTTTGTTTGCTGCGAGAACTACAATTGTTTTTATCGGCCCAGTGTAAAAGCAGGACGCAGGAACTCACTGGGTAAATATCCAGTGTTCATTTCACACTCTTTATTGTGCTGACCATAGAAATGTGGAGAGATACCATCTCTGTGGCTGACTTCCACACAGTGGAGCCTGTTGTTGGAAGCCGTCCAACAATAAAAAGTAATTTGCCCGTGTATGGGGAGACGGTATGACTGAGCGCTGATGGGAAAAAGCCTCAAATTGCAGGAAGCACTTATGATGTTTGGAAATCAGGTTTCTTGGATAAGCAATAACCTGTGACGCAGGTTCTTTTATCACTTCCACACTCTGGTGCGTGATGAGGTATTGTTGCCGTATGAGGTGTGATCGCCCACTATATCTGTGTTATTAGGGGGAATATATTGACATGTATGAAGCGGCAGTAGAAAACATGTCAGTTCAATGTGAAACAATCTAACGACAAGGTTTCCAAAAATGGAAAATAGCAACACTGAACAAGACAAATGCACATATAGGCGAGAACAATCAGGCCGGACAGACAGCACATCAATGCTTGCACACCTGATTGGCAACAAGCCATTCCTTCAGGCTACGTTTTAATGTTTTTGTACGTGTTTTGTGCTCGTATGTGTGGTGCCAGAGCATTCCACGAGTGAGCTGCCTTCACAGAGAATGTAGATTTGCTAAACGAGCTTGACCTGTGTGACTTTTATAGAAGTCACATGTTCTTCATCGGCAGGAGGAGTTTGCACAGTCGTCACTGACATTTTCAATGTTTCCATTTCCTGAGCACTTAAAGAGTTTCTGCTCCAGAATGATCTCAGGAACCTTAGCTTCATATACTGGTCTGTCAATATTGTAAAAAGAAAATTTGAATCATACAATTAGTTACCCTATTTCTATTATCACCCGTCCCAACTTGAGAAATTAAAAACGGAACTAAACTGAATCAAAGATGACATTCATGGGCTTGTTCTTTTTCCCCCTTACTATTATGTCATTCGATCCCACATCTTTACTCTCTGTTTGCATGTCTACAGCAGCATTGTGAGCTCTTCTCGTCTTGTTTGTGTACTAAATGTAAGCAACCACTGAAAAGGCCTGAGCTGAGCTTCCACTGCTAAGCTGCTGAGGAAGCAGTGCGGCTCACCTTAATGGTGAAGTCACTGTTTGGTCAATACACTCTCTGACACAGACACACACACACACACACACACTTAGCACAGGCTCGTGTTACAGCGCCTGACTCAGCGCATATACCATAGGCCATATAGGACGGGGCAGAACGGGGTTAATGGTTGTAAACTACAGCATTAGCGCTATACTTTCAAGAAGAAAATGATTATTTCATACACTGCCTGTGCTGAGAACACTATAGGATGACATACAGCATCTGTCATGCAAAGTAAATCAATAAAATGCATTATATACTTTAGAATATGTGGAAAAAGTGCTAAGAAAAAGCAGGTATTTGAGATTAATTGAATCTTTATTCTGAAAAGCTACAATGAATATAGCTGCAGATATTTTACAATATAGGGCAAATAAAAACATATACTTTGAAAACCTCCCAGTGTCCGAAAATGCAGTATACTTTATTAAAGATGCTGATTTAGTTCTATTTCAAAATATATAATATATGTCAGAAGCTTTTGAGGACGTGGTTTTCATAAGAAGCAAACCAGTGCTTGAGTTGGGTCGATGAACTCCAGCCATTAACTCACACACGTGTCCAGTGTGTGTCCAGATCAGCTCATGATACAAACCAGCAAGATCAGAATCATAATTATTCTAGTGAAAGAATTACAGTAAAATAAAAAAATAAAAACAATCCCATTCAGGGAGTCAGATCTCGCTGCTGCATGTCGAGGCGGCCTCCGGCAGAATGTGTTTTCCCCGTCTTTCTATCCAACGACAAAAGGGCTTCCGGGAATGGTTAGTTCTGTAAGGACTGCAGAAATCACTTAGGTGTGACTCACTACCAGCCAGAGCTGTTTTCCTCTGGAATCCTGCATTCTATGAGCGAGAGCTTTCAAACATCAATAACCTCTAACTGCTTAGTGGCTTGATTCTTTGCCTGGTCAATGCTAGATTGGAAAGAAACGGGAGGGGGTGAGGCACTAATCGATACATCTTGTAGATTGTGGATATACACTCATGGGGAATCAGATTTGTGCCCGGTCAGTCTACCTCCATGCTGGTCATGAACGTGGTGTTTTAACTTCAATGATCAACTTGTACATCTGAAGGATGTTCAGATGTTCAGTTGTAACAATACAAATACATTTCATCTACATATATTAACTCAGTTTTACACATTTTCACCCAGTGTCCCAGAGGTTATAACTACTTTATTTAGGTTTCATCTTTTTTTAAATCAAATCGGAATTAGGTCATGAGAAGTAGAACAACTTCCAAAGAGTGAGGTGGACTCAAAATGGCGACATCATTTATTCTCCTCAAGTGGATTCAGAGAATTCTAAACTTTATTTCTGGTATGAGGTTGAAATGTCATTTTGTTCTCATTATTTTTTGAAGGGCATGACATTTTAAATGGCTTCACAATGGAGATATCATTGATTTAACAGGATTTGCTGCCCTCAGGTGGTTAATGTCAGACCCCACAGCTTCATTGTATAACAGTCTTTCTCGAGGGATGTTTGTTGTCTGTGATGAACTGGTACTTATGGAAGCCCATTCCTGACAGCAAAAAAAAAAATGAGATCACTAAAAAAAAAAAAAAAAAAAAAAATAGTAACTTAAAAAAATAAAATAAAATGTAATTCACAAAAAAAAAAAAAAAAAAAGCTCTGGAGTATAAAGAATGAAACCAATGGGGCTGAGGTGGCGACCAATAACTATGGAAGCCCATTCACGCCAGCAAAAAAAAATAAAATAAGATCACCAAAAAAAAAAAAAAAATTAATTCACAAAAAAGAAATTAAAAAAAAATGAATTCATAAAAAAAAAAAAAATAATAATAATTAATTCACAAAAAAAAAATATATATATTTTTGTTTTACTTTTTCTCTGTCAGCAAAAAAGAAAAAAAAAAAAGATGTTTCCAGTTGCTGTTTATTGGTCGCCACCTCAGCCACATTGGTTTCATTCTTTATACTCCAGAGCTGCTTCTTGCTTAACATTCTATTCAAGGGTGCGTTTGCTCAGTACAATCCATGTGAAACATCATCTGTATTTCATGTGTTGTAAAGCCACGTTTTAAAGAAGTCTTCAATGTACTCACAATCCATTCATGTGTCATAGCTGCTTCTATGACTGTTGTGTTAAAGTATCTCATAATTTCGACTTTCTATAGCAACTGGAAAAATCTGGTCAGTGTTATGGTTACAGATGGATGCACCAAAAGTTTTTTGTTTTTTTGCAGGTGTAAAAAAAGTAAAATAAAAAAAAATTATTAGAATTATTATTAATTATTTTGTGGGTGGATTTTTTATTGTTTTTGTGAATTACATTTTTTTTTTTTTTTTTAAGTTACTATTTTTTTCTTTTTTTAGTGATCTTATTTTTCTTTTTTTTGTGAATTACATTTTACATAATATATATATATATATAGAGAGATATATATATATATATATAGAGAGAGAGAGAGACTGTAATTGTATTATGTATTTTGTTTACAGTACAATACAGTAACTATGTCCATACCACCTTTAGTTTCAGTAATTGTGTCTGATTATCATCATTATATACTGTTATGGTTATGTGAATAATGTGCTTTTGGGTTCATCGTCTACATTTACAGCATGCTACAAATTACTCTAGATAAGTGTTTTATGTTTAGCACATCAGTGTGCAGTTGGGATATGGGGAGAGCAATTTGTAATATAATTTTTATATTTTGTTTTTGTTTTTTATGTGTAGGGTTTCGACAGACGTCGTCATTTTCAGAAATAGTGGTTTCACAATTGCAAAAAACTGCAAAAAAATGTGTATGTTTCAATTCACTAGCTGCCCCCTGCTGACTAGAAGTGGGTGATGCACAGTATAAGTATATCTTCATCTCAATAGACTACAATATAATAGACCTGTGGCTAAAGGAGACACTCTATGTGACACGTGGAGGGTTTCATAGACGTGGACAAAAGAGCAAACATACAACTTTCTGTTTTAATGTATTTGAGTATAAAACTTGAAAAGTAATAAAACAACTTGAACAGCCTTTGACAAAACACAGTTAGCCGTTCATTTCAAAAATGTAACAAAGATAGCCAAACATGTTAAACCATGTCAAATCGTTCATATTATTTAAAGTGGAATAAAAAGACAAAACTCAGTAAATATGGGAAAAAGACAAAACAAAGCAAACCCATCTCATTAGTAACAAAACACACCCACATAAGCGTTTGTCATATTACAGCTATTAGTGACAAACTTGAAATTTACAATCGCTCTTACTCAAAAAGATGAAAATGAAATACAACCCAATGCATCTCTTGTTGTAGCGTCAGTATAAAAAGCATTGTTATCTTAACGATGTCCCTGGAGTGAAATGCTAGAAAGCTCTGAGGATGTCGTTTTAGTGGTTATGGCGTCTTTCCGGCGCTCGGTCAAGCAGAAGTCCCTCCACGTGCCTGCAAGAAATAAAATATATATATTCAGTCACTTTCAGAACCACAAAACTTATTTACTTGCTCTGAATGGGACATTAACCCAGTTAACTGTGTATTTCTTTTCACATTTCCAAGAATATTCTGTATTTGCTTTCTAGCTGAACTTAAAACAGCTTCAATACATCAATACTGTTGAAAAGACAACAAAGACTCACCATGGCCTTCATCTCCCGCCCATCGCCATCGCCGGGCTTGTACCCGCCCATTTTCTTACTGTTCTCGACATATTCCTGGGGAGGGAAACACGGAGTTATAGAACAGTTATTCTACTCACATTTTATATAAAAGAATATGGTGATCGTTCATTGTTAAGAATAAAAAAGTGTTACGGTAGAGAATCAGAGGACAGTTTCTCATAGAACATAAATGATCATGGTGCCTGAAGCAGGTGAAAATGTGAGGACGGCATAACAAAGTGGAAGAAAATGGCAGCTTCAAACAAACCTCTGGGGCAAAATCAATCAATAAAAAAAAAACACCCTACACTCAAAACAATGAGTCTGATGCAAGAACTCTTTCTGTGAGGTTTGTTGATACAAGCGTTCCAACTCATTCATTTGTCAACGCTCTTAACTGGACAAACTCGTAGTAAATCGCTCACCGAGCAGTCAGCGCACCTAAAAATCGCCGTACAAGGCTACCAATCCCAGAGTTATTAGATCGGAGAATATTATGGTCTATAGCTTCTTGCCCTCTGAAGGAATACAATATACTGTATATAACGTGTTCCTTCATTAGTTTACTTTACACACTATTCTCTCACCATCAAGGCCTTGTCCATGTAGTACTCGTGTCCAGGGCTGCCATCATTGTACTTTGTGTCCACAGCGAAGCAGAGGAAGAGAACGTCGACCACATTCTCAAAGACCGAAAGGAAGCAGTGAGCCACCAGGAAGGCAAACAGACAGACAATGAGGAGAGGCAGGACCCACACGGTGTAGTCCCTCTGGTAGTTCAGAGCCAGGACGCCGGCGAAAGCCGTACAGGAGACTACAAGCACCTGAGAGAGTAAATATGAGACGAAGTTAAAAACATCAAGGTCAATTTGGTTCCAGGGAGTCGCTCACATAATACATTTATTTTAGTGGACGACGCAGCAGTGCGGTAACCTTTCCCAAGAAGAGGACAAAGTCGCCCACGGTGTTGATGGCGGCCACTCGGAGGGCGTTCTCCACCAGGATCAGGAAAGCGTCGCGGGCAGAGGTGCAGAAGCTGGTGCTGTTGATGGCTGTCGCAGTGTAAGCGTTCTGTAATGATGCGATACGGACATGTACACTGTAAATACTTGTAAACCTCATTGCCACTGTACAGAACACTAGATTTCCTTCCTCCACCAATCTGAAAAACACTTACTTGATTCAAGTACGCAAGGCACTTCTCAAGACACCACAGGCAGCAGACACAAGCTTTCAGCATGCAACGAGCACAAGCGTTTTCCTATGAAGAACAAACGTGATTAAAATGTATTCATTAAAAGTACTGACAACTTTTAATGAGTTTGTAGCATTTTGCCTAATTTCTGGGCTCACCTTTCCTTTGAGCTGGCTGTGGATATACATCAGGATGAGACGAGGGATCTTAACAAGCGTGATGATGAACGAGCCTTTGGCCAGAGTGCCAAGATGGTAGCGGATGGTACGTGCCATGGAGGAGAGGATGGGAGTTGCTGGCAACTTGGACTTATTCCTTAAGTTCATCAGATAGAGAGAGAGAAGCCATATGTGTAATGACAGCACAGACAACGTTAAGTCTTCCATGTGGTAAAATACAAACGACACCCTGTTACTTCTTTCACACCTTGTGAAGTAGTAGGTGACCACAGCTCCGGAGATGGTCATCTGCTGGAAGGCAAGTATGAACTCATTGATCCAGATGAGACCCACAGCGTGATACCACACCAAGTACTGGAGAGGCCCCTGCATTTCATATTCAACAACCCCCGTAGAGTTGTTTTTTACTGGTGTCCCTGTGAAGGAATACGAGTGAGAGTCGTTTTTACACAAGGGCTGAAACGTTTGCATCCACCGGTCACGACTTTATATTTCCTTGATATTTTTCGAGCATCCTTCCCAGAAACAAGTGCAACAAATTGTACCCGTCTGACCGACTATCTTTGACATCATTACCTGTGATATTTACCTTTTTGAATACTTACCAAAATACACAGAAACATAGTAAAACATAAAGTGAGATAATGTGATGTTTTGACTGCATTTGTGCCGGCCTTCCGCTTTGTGGGAGATGAAGAGAGACGTTGTTCTTTCGCTCCATCCTCCCACATCACGAGACCAGCACAAGATTCCAAATGTGGGAGTTTATTCGTGCCGCCAAAACCAAGACAAAACGGCACAAGTACCAAACTTAATATTCTACTCGTTTGGGAAATGGTCCCACTGACACATCTGATGCTAGAAACGTAGCGTTTCTGAATAGCGAATGCCGTTTTTTTTGACACCTCCACATAAATGAACGACGAGTATCGGAGCTCCCCGGCAGCCTCAGCCCTCACCTGAAGTCCCGAGAGAGAGGAGCACAGTGATCCAGTAGATCCAGAAGAGCATGAGGCAGAGGAAGGTCCAGAAAGGCTGCAGGGCCAGCAGGGGGAGGTGAATGAACACTTTACCGGCCACGTGGAACAGGGAGATGGTGAGAGCCACGCGCTTCCTCATGAAGAACATCACAAGCAGGAGAACCAGCTGGAGGGTGACACACAAAAGACCAGTGGATCTAGTGAACCGCATACATGTAACCGTATTCAACAGGCTGTGTTTACTTGTGATATAGGACACTCAAGAACATACCGTGAAAATGGTAGCAACAATGGCGTACACAAGCAGGGCCTTAACGTTGTCTGAGGCCACTTCTTTCCCAAACACCGACACGGTATTATTATCAAGGGCTTTCCTGTGGTCCGCATAGAGCCACCAGAGGACGCCTGTCCCACCTGCACCAACAGATCAGAGCCAGAGGCGAGTTCAAAGTATAACCCGAATACAAAACGCATCCTGTGCTGTTGTCTCGTATCAACATGATGTAGTTTAAAGAGTCGTGTAGGTGCTAGAACATGTACTGAAGGTTACCTATAGAGCCGATGATTACCAGCACCGTTATAATCCACACCAGCACTTTGGAGATGTAACGAATGACAACCATCATGATCATGGACAGAACTGAGAAAAAGGAACACAGTGCATCGTATATAAGTACATAAAACACGACTAACGACAATGTTACAGCAAGCGACAGCAGAAGTGCTGATTTGATGGTATCTGTTTTGGTTTGATAGAATACTGATTATCTTAAACACAAATGCTACCGGGTTACAGCGTCGGCATTCAAAACACAACCAAACCAGACGGATCAAATAATTGGGAAGAAAAGAGATAAACTTGGGATCACTTCTGTCCTGTTGCTGCACCAGTGGGAGGAGTTTCGAGCAGACCTCGACCGAATGCTGCCTGTGGGCAGAACGTCAGCGGATACAATGGATGTAACCACTCAGACTGTTTCCTGTTATTTTGATGACAAAAATAGCTTTGCTTCCGAAAGTGGCCTTCCTACTGAATCCTCGTGAGCAATAACCGGTTTGTGCAGTGGGAGCAGCAGAGAAAGAAAAAAAAGAAGAAGACAATAACAGTAATTTGTCATTGGATTAAAAACCATTCATTATACCGTATTTTCCGCACTATAAGGCGCACTTAAAAGCCTTTCATTTTCTCAAAAAACGACAGTGCGCCTTATAATCCGGAGCGCCTTATATATGGATTAATTCTGGTTGTGTTTACTGACCTCGAAGCGATTTTGTGTGGTACACGGCGCTCTGTCAAAATGTTTTAGTACGACTTTGGTAAACTACAAAGCCGCACCGCTTGCAGCATTACGGCTACCGTAGTCAGGAGTCTCACCGGTAGTTCTGGACGAGGTGTAAGCATAAGCATGCATAAGTATCATAGCTCGCTGTGTGAGTCACGCAGACTCCACTAACTGTGTGTTTACATGTCTGTAATCATAAAGCTACAGCTGTCTCAGAACGCTGCCGTTAGCAGACGTGCTAACTAACGAGCTAACAAGCTACACTACACGATGTAAACAGTCCGTCCCCCAGATCGTCACATGATGAACTGTAAGCTCGTCATAAACTCGTCATATGCATCACATCTCGCTGTGTGAGTCTCGTACTATCTCGTGAGAATACGGACACGGAAGTGGAGAATCTACAGATTTCTTCAGAGCGCCCGCGCCTTATAGTCTGGTGCGCTTTATATATGAAAAAAGATCGAAAATAGACCATTCATTGACAGTGCGCCTTATAATCCAGTGCGCCCTATAGTGCGGAAAATACAGTATATCTAAAATAATTCCAGATGTGTTATACCTAAAGCCAGCAAACAAAGGCCCATTATGATCTCCTTGCTGGCCATCACCCCGGCGATGACCCGGCGCAGCACACTGTTGTCACCGACGAATGTGATGAAGGCCTGGGCGAATTCAGCATAGCAGCCGATATCCACAGGAACACAGCGGTGCAACAGCGGGACAGACTTACTGCAAAGAACAAGAACACGGGTTAAACGGTTTCTTATGAATACACCTCGAAGCAGTGGAATACAGACGATATGTTTCTATGTCTTTGGTCCTTTTTGGTCCTGGAATGTGTACACGTAAGGCTACAGGTGCATAGTGGTGGGACCTCTTGTTTTTGGAATTAACCACTGAAATACATGAATCAACAAATAAATAATGACTGACTGAATGGTAGACTTTCTGTATTCTCTCTTCCCATCTCCCTACCCCCCGTCCCCCTTCAAGTCTCTTAACTAAAACCTAAAAGGATACACTGGATTACCTTGGAGGAACAGGGAGTTTGGGACATTTGGTGGATCTGTCTGAATGGCTTGTGTATCTTGTCGGAGTAATATCATAGGAGCAGAGATGAGATCCTGTCAACAGAAAAACCCCAAAATGAGATTAGATGTTAAGAAAACGTGTCTGCAGGGAATTATAATGGTATGCAATATATATATATATATATACATCCCATCACATTTCTAATAAATGCATGTAAACATCAGTGAATTAAAACTAATTTTTCACTTTTCTCACCGTTATTCAGAGCAAACTGCTTCAAATCACTGAGCGTCTTCAGCTCAGCAGCAGGACATTTGGAGACACACAGGGCAATGGACTTGATCTTCCTGTTTATTAAGTCAAGGTTGCATGGGTCTAGAAAGAAAACATACCTGGTGGGAAGAAGAAAAAATAGTCAGATTAATGAAG
This sequence comes from Leptoclinus maculatus, assembly GCA_032191485.1. Taxonomy (NCBI): domain Eukaryota; kingdom Metazoa; phylum Chordata; class Actinopteri; order Perciformes; family Stichaeidae; genus Leptoclinus; species Leptoclinus maculatus. The sequence goes on from JAVDOI010000009.1 coordinate 3,860,599, forward strand.
TGGTTACATTGTCCCTTGAAGAAAACATCAGTACATTTGGTGTTTACTACGCCAGTGGGGACTGTTGTCTGGGCAGAAGATGACAGATGGTGACATTTGCTACCCTGTCGCACAGATCCGTCTTTGTAGCAGAAACGCCTTGTATTCAAAGCCTCCATGGGCAATCAGCCCATCAATAAAGCGTGACCCATTGTTCCAGTATAGGACTGGGCCTACAGGGTTGCATGCTGACGGAAAGCTACAGCCCAAAAGTGGGAATACAATCAAAAGACATGTTCACATGAATTACGACAAGAGGACAATTTGTGACAATTCTATCCGGGATTTTTGAGAAATTATTAAACTATGCTTTTCATTCAGATATGTGAGGAACATAAGCTCATTTTATCACAACGCAGCCATGAGTCAGTGTAACTCGCTGTTCCTGATTTTACATTAACCTTCTGACAGGTGAAGTTGCTCACACAGACTGACCTGGACACAGGATTGAGAATATGTCATTTTCAGGAGAATCCTGTTCCATTATCTATTGCTTTTACCTTTTTTTTTGGACAGCTCAATGGGATCAACTATGTAAACCAGAGTGGGAAGTAAACTGAAGTGTTCACAAATGCAGTAACCGGTTGTTTGTGGCAAATTAGATTAGGATTACATGATGCAATCCTCGCATGTAAACAAGTAATGCTGTAAACGCCTTCTTCTGCGCCACCAACACTCAACTACAGAGGTCTCAACTTTAAAGTACTGAATCTAGAACTAAATGTTCTGTCACTGTAGGCTAATCTAATCCGGAAAACAGAGCAAAAGGAAAATACCGAAGGGACGGCACAGCAGGGATTTGATGCATCTTCAATCAAAGAAAAACTGAAATTGGATGTAAATAAACATCTACGTCACATGTTAAAGTCATCCGTAACAAATCGGACTAACTTGTTTTCCCTCATGTCCCGGCCACTGAGGGGTACTCCCTCGATCTTGGTGTTATTCTTGCCACAGGTGTTGCCGTAACTGTCGTATCCAGAGAGAAGCCTGGAGGCAGCTCCTGTGGCGATGGGAAAGGCACAAATGCACACCTGCAGGCGACACAGATTAGAAAAGACAATGTTAACTATCGGCCAGATGACGCAAAATAAAAATAGTAATCCTACAGTAACTAAAACGAACGCAGTCTAGTGCAACACTCCTGCAATAGATACCTTCAGTTTTGATGTCATTTTAGAGGATGTAGATTGTAGTGCTGCTGAACTGATTTGCATTACACTCACAGTTATTGCTTATTATTATAATATATTATGGGGTGGATAAACACCTCTCAGTGGAACACCATGTAATTCAGCAGCACCGCAGACGACAGCCTTTGAGAACTGAATCAACACTTCAATGAATCAGCTTCGGCCAAACCTGAGTTGATCACATGGCTCATGGCTGTTTGTGCAAAGGTTAGCACTGACCTCCAATCTTTATTTCTAGCATCAATGGGTCAGTATATGAAAGCAAGTAATAGACAGACATGCATAAATACGCAAAAAGGTCCGTTTATTAGGTAAATGTAATGCAGTCTTGCACCAGACCTGCAATAAATATTACCTTGGTGAAGGTCATAATGTTCTGTTTTTGTTGTGAGGTGTTGATTCAACTTTATGATATTTTTGGAAGATGTACATATTTGTTGGAGATGCTGAACTGTATTGCAAATGTACAATAATAACCCCAACTGAAATAAATGGTATTTAAAAAGTACTTCTACAATGCAATACAACAGCTACACAAACTACAGTCTCCAAAATGACCAAGCAGTTAAAAAAAAAAAAAACACCCATCTGAAAAGTTAAAAAACAAAATAATCTATATTTTTACCCTCATGGATAAAATACCTTGTTGTATTAAATTAGCTTTAGCTGGGTGGTCAAACTTAAGATTGCATCTCCGTGTAAACGCACATTCAAACTGAAAACGTACCATCCCGATACAAAACAAGGTGAATACGATGAGCCATGGGATGTCCGTGCAGCTGCGCTCTTCCAGCGGTTTCCAGTCCCGTTTGCTCTGCCAAGGCATAAATGACACGCGGTGAGATGCGACAGGTAATCCCGTTTGGTTGAGACTGCTGTGGTGCAGTAGCTTCGCTTTCCCTGCTCTTCCAACAGCAGCAGACAAATCAGTGAGTTGTAAAAACAAGCTGCCGCCACTGCTGAAGAAGTGACGCTGTCGCTACACGTTGACTCAAAAGTATTCTGCTTACAGCGTTACAGTGTTTATAGTTGTGCAGCAGGCATAACTTCCATCATATTGTAGCCAACTTACCTCGGTGCTGTTGCAACATCCCATTGTGAACAACTTCAGCTAACTTTAACGAAAACAAAACTTTAAAAGTGCCTTTTATTCGGTTCAACTTTTTTTTAGCTCATTTCCCTTTTCTTTTTCCTTTTCCTTTTCTCTTTCTACCTGAGGTCACACATATGCAGCTCTGTTCGCGACCTGTTCAATTCAACAATAAACGCCGATTTGGGAGACTTCCCGCTGCAGGTAAACGCGGAAGAAGTCAAATGTCTTATGATGCCTTCACGGGCTATCAGAAATATCAGAATCATAATTTAAGAATTACCACAATGGCCGAGATTAAACAATTAGCAGCTGTTGTCATCAATGCTTTCATATGCTTTTTTGTTTTTGTTTGAGTAGCTATGTGAAACATTGACAACCACACCACAAAGAAATATGAGAAATTTGTTGAAAGAATATCTCAGTAATTGTGAATTGGATTCGCGGAAAACGGTAGATCTCCTCAGTTGCCTCATAAATAGCTATTTATATGCATACGATTGACATTTGTATGATACATTAAACAAAATAGCAACTCAGGATACTATTAATCAAAACATATTATGAAACCGTATATATCATTATGCAATGTGAAGGGTTACAGCAACTGCTTTAATAGTTTTATTATTCGAATGCAATAAGTAGCTCTAATAAACTAGATATACACTGTAAAGAGTGTTTAATCTTAGGCCTACACACGACTGCCTACACAAATGTGGTTTGCTTGTAAAGATTAAGAACATGTAAAGCAATTGAAATATTGCCAGCCATTAATGTTATTATTATCATTATTATTATTATTATTGTTATCTTCGTCATTATTATTATCATTAATGTTGTCCCCTCAAAAGTAAAGTCCCTGCAGGATTTAGAAGATTACAAGGTGCAGTGAACGCAGCATAGCTGTTGACTGGAGGCATGCAGCCCAGAGCCATTTAAAGAGAGAGTCGCGTCATCGGCTGTTCAAAATGGTACGCTGCTAACTTCCGGGAACTATTGACACAGGCTCCATGAGTCCATGGAGTGAATGGAGATGACGTGACTCTCCTTAAACGGCTCAGGTGTCGCCTCAATATGACACAGATGTAAAATTTGGCGCAGCTTGCTGGAATAATGAAGTAATGCAGGCTTACTGCGAAGATATGAGGACGAGCATAATTCATCGTGTGGCCAAGCTTGTCTCTCCTAATGGTAAACAATTAAATGATTAGGACGACTAAACCTGAATTGACAAAAAATAACGTGTGCAACCCCACGGCTGCCATTACATCTGCAAAGGTGAGTCACGTTAATATAATGAGTTTCAGGTTCAGACTGCCTTTGCTCAAATCATGAGACTTTTTGTAACAGTTGGTTACCGCAACTAATTCTTATTTTATCGTGTGTGATAAGTCTGCTTCTCCTTTTACAAAATCTACACTTGACTTTGAAAGGTTTTTATTTGAGTTTAGAGAGCCTGGGCAATTAGTTAGAGTGGCACTAACCCTAACCACACATTTAAAGCCACTTTTGCCTGACAGTTCTGCATGAGTTAAATTAGATAACAATGTGCCAAAAATAACCTAGCTCCTAATACAAATCTGACTTTATAATATCCATAATACCAGATAGTTTATTATCTTACATGTGTCCCCATATTGTTAAATATGACGTTTTGTCGCCCCCAGCAGTCGGTGTCATGTTATTACAGCCCATTTTACATCAAATGCTAATTGTTCGATTAATTGCAGACACCACCGGTAGCCTCGCTGTTGGGGGACTACAGGACTTCATCTTTGCTCAGGTACACTTCAGTGGGGATCTACAATCTATGGTGAGGATGCCTGCTGACAAAGAGACTGCTGCAGGCACTCAAGCTGACAGATGGTCTCCTCACTTGCTGTGTGATCTCACTGCATGAGGTAGGAGCTTTCCAGAGTCCAGGCAAAGGTAAGTGATCTGGACACTGAGTTGCATCCCGTCTCTTTCAGCATCTCTCGGCACATCATTATTTCTCTCTCAGGAACAGCAGCGTTTTTTCTCTGATACACTTGATTTGTGTTCTTTGCACTGTGCTTGAAGTTGGTTGGACATGCGTAGAAGCACGTACGTAGAAGACCAGAAGAGAAGGTAAATATTTAACTGTGGCAATCTTGTCCACTTTTCACTCTATGCAGTTGTGTCCCTGATAAGTGCAACATTTCTGCAGCCTGAGGCCATGTAAATAATCCCTTTTTTTAAACTGAATGCCAGACTGATACAAATGCACGCTTTCCTCATACCTGATAATCGCTGTTATTGTGTCAGTAGAAGAGAGCTCGCTGGACCAGAACATATGATGAGCGCTACGTGAACGTATGCGGGTGAACAAGGGCAGATGTTGGGCGGTTACATTTGGAACCAAGATGCAAACATAAGTGTTCCAAGGTCTCTCTCCTCATCCTCCTCCTGGCCCCTCATCTCCTGACTCTTCATCTCAAGTATTTCCTGCTGATGCTGCTGTGGCAACGGTGTCCAAGGACAACACGTTTTCCTGGATCTCCACTGAAAGTGAGTCTGGATGCCAGCACAGCATATGTTCAGCAGAATCGTAGTACGTCACTATACTGGCCCTCCCAAAGTCCGGTCCAAGCTGAAGAATCATTCCTCATAACAAACAGGACAAGAACATAAATATTATGTGTTTCTGTCCTCGGATGCTTTCAAGATTCAAGCTGTTAGAAAAATTCGAAGCTTTGGAAGATGTGATGAATTTCATTGCACCTATATACCTTTTTTTTTTTTTTTTGTTCTTGCAAAAAGGGATAGAAAGTGTGGTGATAAATTCCTCACTTTGCTGTTTCACAATAGAGTCTTTGTGAAGCACTTGACATTTGTTAATAACATGCATGCATCTTCCAAAATGAGTCATTTAAAAAAAATGTAAATAAGAAAAGTACAAAAGCAAAGTGTAACATCTGCTGGGTAAGCCATCTTAAGTTCCGGTATATTAGATTTATGTAAGATATTAGCCTGTGAAACACCACATTTAACGCTAACGTACACGTGAGGCTTACGTGTACGGCTGTGTGCATTCCTGCGTACATTTTAAGGCTACAGACGTGTGAGAATGTGCCCAGGTGCAGGTGGTGATAAGGTTAATGGGCATTTGTTTGAGTCAGATGTACGCAGATGAAATCCAGCTGTTGTCGCCAACTAGCCCTGCCTCGTTCCATATGGAACTGTCTGTTTGAGAATGCAGGGAGGTAGTTTGAGCAGAGTGGATTTACTAGCACTCCATCACTCACATATCCTCTTTCGGTATGTGAATGTAACCAATATGATGTCTTTGGAGAGTCAAGTACATTTTTCTTTATACAGCCCAAAATTACAACTCACAGATTTTGCCTCAAAGGGCTTTGCAATCTGCACAGCATATGGCTCCCTCTATCCTTAGGCCTTTAGTTCAGATAAAGAACAACTTTAATGTGGAAACAAAATGGAAGAAACCTCAGGAAGAGCAACACAGGAGGGATTCCTCTTGTAATAGATGCTTTGCGTACAAACTGGACAGAAATAACACAAGTATGGTGAAACGGAACAACTCCATTCGGTGGATAGATTGTAAACCTATGACCTGGGCCACACAACCTCCTCTCTACCATGATAGCGTGCGAAGAGGACAGAACTACACAATATACACATCACATACAGACACAAAACTCAAAGATACCACGAATGAAGAAGCTAAAGGGAGCAAGAGGGAGAGGCCAGAGTTCTTAAAACACTGCGATATAGCTTTCTTGGTTGGAGTATTTGTTTTCGCCTGCTTGTTCAGGATGAGGTCACATTTATAGAGTCACTCTATTTCAGAAGGGGGATTTTCTGGGATATTCAAGTCCCCATTCTGTGGCGTTGTCAAGGTCTTGTTTGGAATGATGTTTACATGTATAATAGTATCTTATTCAGTGTTCCCCACAGAATTAGGTTCTATTGGTGGTGGCAGCTGAGGGGTGTTGTGTTCTTAAATAATTTCCCATTAATACCATAAAGTACTCGACTGCAATTGTATTATCATTTTGGAACGATTGTACCATTTTGGACAGATTTGTGCCACTGTGGATTTAATCTGTTCAGGAATTCGGCCGGCCGTCTTCTCTGCAGGGAAAAGCCAAGAGCGATCCTGACGCATGATCATGTGTTGATTCAGAGTGTCCCCGTCACGGAGAGGAGGCGCTGTTCACGGTCGGGTCTGTTGTCTGTAAGAGCGCGGCAAGGAGGGGGGGCTGAGTTCATCAATGCGCTGCACGCAGCTCGACAATGAAATAAGATTTTACCCATTTTAAAAAATAAATAAATATCATTATGTGAGGGTCAATGTGGATATTGTGGCAGGCCGCCACAAATAAATCCATGTATTGAGAAACACTGTATTTCCTAATAAGCCTATATATAATAGTTATGTTGTTCCCAGGCGTCTTAAAAGCAGGATAAGGACTTATACCAAATATTTATAAATGGAAAATCATGTTTAAGCAGCAACACAAAAATTGGAAATTCCAATCCCCTGAGTATTAACAGGAACTTGTGCGTGTGGCGCTTTGTGTGTTTTGTACAATATGATTGGCAGACAATGATGTTCCTCCCCAGTAAATGATGCTGGTGGTTTGGTATTTACCAGATGTGAAGTATACAGTCATGGGACAGTCATGGGACGTTCTCAGTGTGAGACTGTGTACGCCCAGATGACACAAGTCTGTATCGTTTTGTTTGACAAACTAAACGACATGTTACAGTATTTTACAACAGTCACACACACACACACACACACACACACACATCCAGCACATAACGTTCTATCTTGTCTCTTACACACACACACACACACACACACAGACAGAGAGAGAGAGAGACTCCTCTCACAAGAAGATTAGATAGATTATTTTAGCCCGAAGATTGTTATGGTCTGTATCCTCAATAACTTGTACTTCCTGTTCCCACGGTAACAGTCACACTAAAACCCACGATCAGTGGGCCAAGGCCCCCTCAGTTTCTCCCACGACGACTTGTTGCATTTAGACCCAGAAGATTAAAGGCCATTTTTTTTAAATTTAGACAGCAAACGGAAGCCCTCAACGGTCTTCCTAAGTGGACGTAATCCGCTTTGGGATGTTTCATTCAAGAATATTGCGATCGCTAAAACCCAGGCCTCGTTTGAAGCGGCATGCCTGTAGCTTTGGAGAAGGAGCTGTTAACCACAGGGCATAGCAAGTGACAGGAAGGGATTGCAAGGATCTTGGTGTGGTTTGTTGATGCTATTTTTAGATCTTCAGATGAGATTCTGGCATTTTTGTTCAATTTTCTTTTTTAGTGTAAATGACCCCAACTTTGCATAACGACTGGGCAAGTACAGTAGAACGTGGTTATTTAAAGAAGCCTTAAAATGGGTGAAATAAAATCTCCTCAAAGCAGTCTTTGTATATGCCAGGGCTCAAAATGACTCAGTTATTGAAGGGGGCGGGCATTTTTTTCTACAAGCGTCACCTACATTTTCCTACATGGGCAAACACTCAGTGTTCTTCAATGCCCATGATTTAGACTGGCTTATTTTTCCAATAATAAACTATATCAGTGAGGAATGCGAGGCTGTTTCCTTTGGACCCTCAATGCTCCACTTAAGAAGCCGAGGGGTCGAACAGTGGGGGATTATAGGGTGAATCATGAATAGGTCTTTCTTAACCATGTATGTGACCGCTCTAGACTTAGTGAGCAATGATGCCGCATGCCTGTGTGGATGTTCATGCTCGTCCTCTGTGATGTGGGACTCAGACTTAGTCTGGCCTGTAGCAACAATGACTCTGAACGGGCAAATTAATATTCTGAAATAACCCTCATATACCGAGGGTACAGTGCATCTACACAGATTCCAGCAAAGACACATGTACTGACAAAATGTTTCACTTCATATTATCTCAGTGTTTTGTGAAATCAGAGTAAATGTTAGCATATTTACCACACTTAACTTAAGATAGTGACCACAGTAAGCATTTTATCTTACAAACATCAGCATGGGAGGACTTGTTCCAGCTACATTTTGTTTTCATTTTCCAATTCTAATGCTTCATTACTCGAGCAGCTCACACACAAAACAGACTGTACAGAGCCGCTGCTGATGGGCCATCTAGTTCTCACACATGTTGTCGATTGAAACATGTGTTTTCCCTGTGTCACTGATGGATCAGATTGTGACGTAGACCAGTTGCCCTGTGGCTGTGCAGGATGGTAGGACTGTCAGGGGGAGGCCTATAGCATTCTTAAATTATAGGCCCGTGTGGGACGTCCACAGGAGGTAATGAGTGGATAGCCTGAGTCATGCTCTGTGTCGGCCTCTGCACTTCAATCACCAGCCTCATCCACATGGAAGCTACTGTGACCGAAAAGATCTGCATTTCGTTACACTGCACTGGGCGTAACCACAGAGCGCATCATGTGACATGCTACAGAGGAGTCTTGTTGAACTTGGATCCTTCCCCCTTGAGTACGACCATCTGTGTCCCTGGAGAGCCGACGTTGACGGCAGTGTACAATTTTCCCAGCGAGGCCCCCTAAGAAAAGACTAAGAACCAGACCAGAGCCTCACCTCACATCTGGACGACCCAGAGGTTAGACGCCGGGGTTGCAGATAGTTGGAGGGGGCTTCATTCATGTTCTTGCCATTGTCCTTGTTGCTGTGACGCATTGCTTCTTTTGTGCAACTGCTGGGGATGCTGTTGTTAGAATGTTGTGAATTTATATAGCACACATTTTATGTAAATCAGGAGGGTTTGGGGCCCCAGATGTTTTTGACTGGAGATGTGCTCTGCAAATGGAAGTCTGGAGTGTTTTGCTTCACAACCCCTGTCTCAATGAAACTTATAGATACAATTAACATTTTTCTTAAATTGTCTCAGTGACATCAAGTTTAAATATCCTTGGCTTTGTCTTTTTTTTGTCATTCTGAAAGCACATCTGTATGTATATCTTTCACTAGTTTGGTTAAGAATGCTTGTAGAGTTACAAGTTACAGCCTCAGAAATAACTGCCAAAACATTAGAGCAATCTCTCTTGGCCCGCAGCCAAATGTCTTACGAGGCAGCCTGTCCTGTTCCTAATCTAAACCAACTGGTGGGAACCTTGCCCAACTTAGTGAAATTGCAAGCTCAGGCAGAACAAGAGAAGTCCACTGAGAAGAGGAAAGAGACACACGTTCTGAGATAATCTGAAATAGTGAGGACTAAAAGTACATTAGAGGAGGGTGGAGAGAATAAATGCATACAGTGTGCTGTGAGAGCTGTGAGACGGGGGATGGGGCTCCAAGGATGTGACTCAGACTCTCTGTCAAACCCAGCGGGGAGGGAACCTGATGAGAAAAGGGATAGAACGGAGGAGAGCAGGGGTGGAGTGGGGGAAAGAAAACCCGGCCCCTCTTACACCACCCCGACTCTTTGGCATTCAGCGTCAGCAAAAAACCCTAATGTGATCAAGATGGAAGTTGTCTTTGGACTTTTCGCTGCTCCCCGGCTTTCTGCCTGCCTTCAGTGCTCTTCCGACAGTTTTACGGCGAAGATCCTGACTGGAGTCCAGAAAACGGCTTGCAGGAACTAAGACTAAGGATTGCTTGCAGACTTTTAACGGATGTCAAGTCACTTGAAAAGAGATGGATTCATATTTCCCAAAACGACTACGCATTGCTCTCAGTATAGATGAATGAAAAGGCAACTTGCACTACACTTTCTGGATGACTGCACTCAAAGCAATTTCTGGATCTATAACATATTTGTTGGATTATCACCCGGTGTTTAATCACTGAATGTGCAGCTACCGGATTATATTGTAAAACACTGTGTCATCCCTGGAGAATTTACAAGAACTGGACATTCTTACTCCAGCATAAAGGAAGCTCAATTGTATTGAAGTGTCAGCTTTGCTGTCGGTTTGTTGGGCAAATTAGAAGGAGCAACTGCTTTGGGACACTTTTTGTAAACCCCCCCCCTCCTTTACTTCATTTATAACCAGGAGCAGGTTCATGCCAGAAGGTGAAGATGGCAGTTGGTACCATCCGGTTCTTCTCCTGAGGAAACAAAAGGTGAACAAGTGGAGAACATTTTGATCATACTTTTACTGCGTAAGAAACGAATCGATGTGTTGGAAAAATGTACTCTTTAATGTTGAACAATGATAGAAAAAGTGTCTTGAAAGTAGATTTGTAGTCTCTTACTGTACAATACTCTTTATTCTTCTATCATGATGCTTTTTTTTTAGCAGATGTTCAGCTTGAATTGAGTACATCCTGCTTGTTCCCTGTGTTCTTTTACTTCTGTACATTCTGACCTATAACAACGGGGGGAAAAAAACCTGGGCACAGTACAGAGCACGGTTTGATTCATGTAATAGAACCCACAGTATGCACTATGATAATGTTGGCTTGTGGACACCCAGCTGTTCATGGACACTGACTGTCTTTTGCACTTTAACTCATCATTCTCATTTCAGTGTGTACAGAATGACAGTTAACCAACGGCAAGAATGTTTCAGACCACTGTTGCCTAAAGAATGTCGATTTTGAATGTCGAAATTGCGGTGTAAATATGACAAACGGGTTCGGTTACAGATCCCATTGTAAAGATGTTCAAAAGTAAACAAGAGGGGTCTACATTGTTCTTCATAATTATCATGATGTTTCAGGCAGCTTTGTTGGCTTCATTCCTGGAAGCCTCTTGACACTTCAGGCAAAGTAAATGCTTCCAGTTCAAGAAACATGCAACGTAGTTGGCGTGCTGTGATGTGAAATTCGGAAACAGCTCTGCTTGACAAGATAATCCCACGTTAGATTAGCACAACTGGGAATCCGGTTGTTTTATACAGATCCAGCAGAGTGTATACTTTCCAGGGAATTGTGTTATAATTATGCCCCTTCTTGAACTTTCACTCACTGCTCCCAAGCTGTTTACTTTTAAGAGTGAAACGTTATTTACCATATTGTCATCTGCACATTCAGGTTCTCTCAACTCATAACTTGCGAACACTGGCCGTTTCTAATCCCCATTTCTCTTCTTGATTGCAGAATATCTGGTTCTTCTTCATTTCTGCCTGCTTGTCAAAAGCAGCTCTATGGGATAGCACTGGCTGTCCACCATGCCAGTAGCCATACGGAAAAGAAGTTGGGAGGAGCATGTGACTCATGCTTCAGGATTACAGTACAGCTATGATGATCTGGACCTGGTCTGCCACCATGGGGTGGACAGCGATGGGCCTTGGATGGGAGCAGGGTCTTCCAAACAAGGTCGACGGACGAGGTGTGCCTCCATGCCAGAGGGCTGCCACCAACTGCCCACACAGGACCTGGCTCAGACACTTAAGGGGCCAGCCTCTGTTGCGTACGATAATACTGCATCAGAACAGCTGAAGCTGATGGACAGTGATGTAAAAGTTCCAATGGATTTGCAGGAGGAGTCAGTTCATGGCCCCGATGAGCTGGTGGACGTTGATATTCCCCAAAGGGCCTCTGAATCAGAGCATCTCCATATCGCAGACATCGGGAAGTCTGGAGAATTTCAATGTGACTCAAACAGTGGGACGTCCGGGGAAAATATTTCTTGTGCAACTGGCAGCAGCAGTCACACTAAGAACACTATCAATGGTGAAAATGGCACAGAGAGTAGTCAGAGTCACAACATCTGCAATGACGATAATGTCTTTAAAAGTCCACATATCTCACGTGAAGGGCAACAATGCATCTTTATCTCTTCAAACAATGGGCCCCTACTGTCTAGATCTGCTGGTGAACCGCTTGGCAAACTTCCAAATCATCAGGAAACAAAGGAGAGCCATACAGAGGGTTACAGCGGACCTCCTGAAATCTCTGAGGCCGCACTAAACCAGTTCTCTGCTGCTGAACTGGAACCTCAAACTGACCTTCCAGATGTAGAGGAAGAGAAGATTTCCACTTTTGGCCATGCTGATGCAAGTGTAACCTTACCTGTTGGTGTGCTGCACAGTTCAGTTAATGTGATGGAGAGCGGTGATGTGATGTCACAGGCTAACACAACTGTGGAACCAGTTGTGACTTTAGTGGCAGAGGAGGTATGTGACAAAGGAGTAACTGAAAACCGGAGCGCAGAGGCGGCTGTCAAGCTGGATGGATTAAATGACCCAGAAGCTCTAAATGAAAATACAGGACTTCACTCAAGAGACACACAAGGACTAGTGCAGGATCATCACGACTGTACTGGGGTTTTGGATCAGGCTCGTGGTGGTGAAATATCCCACCAGACATCGTTGGAACTGCGTAATGTTGAAATGACAGCGGCGAACGGGCCTCAGGGAGAGGAAAGTGCACAAGCAGAAAGCAGCGAGAAAGCAGCAGCAGAGGTCAGGTATGAGCCAATCACATCATCTGATATATCTTTCAATGGTCAGTGTTGCTCTGTGACAGTTAACAGCAACGTGTCATCTGAAGAACTGGATACTGGATATTCAGAAGAAAACTACACACAGACGAGCATTACTCAGTGTGCAGACCGGTATGTGGAAACGACGACCTCCGTTAGTCAACCGATGGAAAACACTGATGTCGGCTCAGTGTCCAAAGAGTTGGCTTGTTGTGACGATGAAACCATAGCCCTGCAGTTGGAAAATAGCTGTTTAAAACTGGACACGATCCCAGAAGTGAGCCACGTTGAGCCAGATGACACCCCTGGACTGGATCCTCAAAGGAACATTGCCTCAGATTTCAACCAAAATCCACATGTTCAGCAGTCCCATATGGATGTTAAACATGCAGGCTCTGAACAGCACACTGACAACCTGCCACCGTGCCCTGCAGAGGTCAACGGAGAGCTCTCACCAGAGGGACTCCATGGCAACCAAGCCCTTGGTTGTTACCTCAGTGAGTCACCTGCCCCTGAGGTGGCAGATGGTCAGAGGGAACACCAGAGGCCAGGAGCCACAGTCTCCAGAATGGAGGAGCCAGAAGAGGCCGCACACACCGTTATTTACAGTGACAAACAACTTACCCGTCCGGTTTTAGAAGGAACGAATGAACCTGGAGATCCAAAGGAGGACAGCGTGGTGGTCCAAGTGCGTATGAGAAAGGTAAGGCAATATTTGATATCGATGTGCAGTGAAATCCCAATTGATATTTAAATACATTTTGTCTTTTGTTTCTGCGATTCTGGCACTTCAACACCTCGAAATTAAGTTCCTTTTTTTTTTTTTTTTATAAATGAACTGACACTTACTGGGCATTGGTGGACTGCAAATGATTTTTGTCCCACACTCTGGCAATCGTCTCGGAAAACAATGACTTCACTCTTACATGCTTACAAATCGGTGAGTGTGGGGGGGGGGGCGGGGGGGGATCTGTGAAATGTTTTACTCTTTCTCAACGGCTCATTGCAAAACAAGGTCCTATAAGGGCATGGAGGCCATGAACACAGAAGGAGCTGGAGGCTCATGTAAAAGGCTTTAAACTGCACTCTCCATAGAATACTGTATGTTGTTCTCTTTACAGACTCTTTACACCCTGCTAGCGGGTGTGCTTGTGGGTACAGTTCAGTGCCAAACACGTAGAATAAGCAGTTCATGGAGTTGGGCTGATTGGAACAGAGCAATGATCCGGGAATGGACACGGTATTTATTAATTGTTAGTAGTTGCAGTGTTTGCCTTTTTTTGGAATGACAACAAGAAATCCATTATTTACAATGCAGGGCGCATTACGCAGGCATGTTGTTTAGACAAGCACCATATTGTGGAAAGTCTTGTGGTTCTAGCTGAAGACGATCGCCCGCTCGTGAACATATGAAAATCCCATGCATGGGTTGTATTCAAGGTTGTGGTTTTTGTACAGGTTTAGTGTGCTGCTTATACATTTTGTTACAAAAACATTCATTTAACGGTTTATAAAACACTGTAGTGTAGTCGTGAGGCCATTATAAGGACATTTTTAAGTAGTTTTTTTCATCGTGTATCAAGACTATCTGTTGTTTTCGGAGGTTTAGGACTTCTTGTGATAGGATATCAAGAACATTGTGTTATACTGAAGCGTGCAACATGGCGGTTAATAGTGGCCTGTTGGTCAGTGTGTGGGGTGTGGGATGTTTTTAATGCCCATGGTTTATATAACGTGACAGAATGCACTGGTAATGACGGCTGGTACCGTCTAGTCCTGTTCAGTTGACTGTGTTTTGAACTTACTGTAATATACTTTCAAAGTAAGTGTCTCTGTATGCATCCGCACAGATAATGCGGGATGTCATGTTGTTGCTTATACACACTTCTACAGCCCCCTTTACAAAGACCAGTTAGTGTTTTTCATATACTGATGCGAGTTGCGAGATATTTTTGTCTATAATCACTGAATTATTTCAACACAAATTCCATCCATGTGTGCAAAAAGAATATGTGGAGGCCCTCTCAGTCATGACCAGTGGTGAAGTCACTCCCATCAGCTGCCAAAAACCAGAGATGACAGTCCAGTGCGAGGACATAGAAAACCATTTATAACCACTGGCTCCAATTTCAATCTCAGAATGGCTTTCAACTTTTGGATTCAATATCTGAGAAAATCAAGTAGAGTTCAGCCATTAAATTGTAGGGCATCAAGGCAATTCATCCACCTTATGGTGATGGCTTGCCTCCTCTTTGACAGCGCCACAGGGTTTTCACCACGGGGTGTATTTACATACTGTATGAAGCCAGTTTACAGTTTAAATGTGCTTTGGGGAAGGTCATGAGGACAGGAAAGAAATAAGGTTGCACAAATTAGCATTATCATCTCCAAGGGAGGTAACAGATTGTATTTTGCACAAAGAAAAAAGGAGAAGAAGCTCTTGGATATCGTGAAGGAAATGACAGAACTGATGTTATTATCTGTTGACAATGGCAACAGCAACCTGGAATTATCTCTGACAAGATATTGTACTAACAAATGATGATGTCCCCAGTGAACCGTGTTGTTGTTGCAGATTCAGTTTGTAAATTGAAGCCATCTGGTTTGTATAATAGCTTCGGATTAACCTGATATTGGGCTTTGTTACTGTGTTTATTTGTTTTAGCAACAGAGCTTTATCTTGACCCCAGGGCCAAACTGGCTCAACTGTCATTTATCTGACAGCAGACCTCTTGGCAACGTCATCATCTCAGTGCTCTCTGAAAGGCTGAAAAAAGAGACAGTCAGCGGCTCATGCTTATAATGTGTATGAATGAGATGCATACATTAAACAGTGCATGCTTAATCGTGTGCACACTATGTTTAGCTCAGCAGAGAAATTGACCCTTTGAGTGTAATGGACAGGTTTGACAAATGGGATGAGGGCCACAGGGTAAGAAGAGGGGGTTTGAAAAAGAGAGCAAGGAAAGAGGAAGGAGGGGGTCTGAGAGTTCAAACAGTGTGGGAACTGTCTCCCATCTCAAAAAAACAGGAAGTCGAGAGGAATGTAACAGAAACCTCAAAAGATTGGAAAGAGAGAAAAAGAAACCTTCTGAGAACACCCAAACCACCAGAATGCCCCCGAAAAAACGTTGCCTCTCTGAGGCGCCTGACATCGCGCTGCACTTGTTTTTTACTCCGCTGTTTTGTGGTTGTTATTGCCAATCTCGAGCCAGATGCTTTTGTTCATTCAGTGAGGTCTCGTAAAGATGTCATTGTTTTACCACGATACAATGTTTCATTGTGAAACTTTGCCAAGGAGACAAGAACGTAGCGATGTGCGCTGCCACTAGCTAGGAATGCCAATGAATGCATCAATGCGAGACACATTTCCATGACACACATGGCCCCCGATGTCTTATTTGCTCTCTCTGCAAATCCAATAAGAACGGGCTTTTGACAGGCTAGTTGGGCACTAACTGGAAAATAAATGCAAGCGCAAGTCACAAGACGTTATTTGGGGGGGGGGGGGGGGGGGGGGGCGGAGCAGGGAGCCAGGCGGAGCTGGGAGCTTGTTTACCGTGATGCAGATTCTATCGGATCCATAAACCTGTCAACCTCACGTACATTAGCATTAGTCACAGCTCATGTGAATGTTGTCATCTGAACACACCCATTGTAAACTTAACGAAAACAAGATCTAGCCACCTCACAGGACATGTTTAGCACTTAATAACGCTAAGATTTCTCTCTAATTGATCACACCTAAGAACAGACACGCATGAAATCCAGGCACACCTTCACACGGTAACCCGCCTCCGCACCTTTTTGCAACATACATTCATGGTGGCTGTGTGTCCCATGAGCTCACCCTCATGAAGTGTTTAACAGGGTCTGTTAGTGGAGATTGCGATGAGGTTTTGTGGGGACTAATGAGCTAGCCGTGTGATGTCATTTCTTTGGGGTTCTTCTCGGGAGAGAAGCTCGGACGGAGAGCCACACCCGGAGCTGGTATAAAAGACGGGGGCAGAAGGAAATGAAAACCTATGCTGTGTTTAAGAAGTCCAGAGGGTTTATTTTGCATCAAACAAAACAGGATTGAGGCATAGCAAAACAAGGACAGAGTGGTGGGTGGAGTGTGAAGGTGGGGCCGGATTGCACGTTATTTAGCTTGTCTTACTGACGAGACACCACCTGAGGTCAGTGTGAGGCTTGTATATCACAGTGTGAGAACAGAGAGTTAAGCGCTGCAGATGAGAGGACTAAAGGGAAACTGGTTTAGGTCTTAAAGTGATATGATTAAAAAATGGACCAGAGATGATACAAAAGAGATGTATATTAAATGCACAAGGGGGGTGTGGAGGAAGCACAGGAAACATCCAGGACTATGTTATGAGCAGAAAACGGAGAACGAGACGAGGAAGAGGAAAGAGAAGTAAGAAGCAGGGACATCTCATCTACATCTCCACGCTTCCAACTTTACAATGCATTACCATTGACCTTTTGTAATTTCAGTGGCACTCTTCTGTCAACTTCTCCATCCTTGGAGGCATATGGTAAACCAACTGCATACTGTATATATGGTGCTTTTACTACCACAACAGACACATTCGCCTGCCATTCACCCACTCACACACTGATGAGGGCAGAGCTGCCATACAGGGAGTTGGCCCATCTATGGGCAGCAATGTGGGGTTCAGTGTCTCTCCTACATTTATGAGCTGGTTGCAATGGTGATATTCTATTTTTTTTTCTCTCTGATTTGTCTGTTTATTCAGCGTGAGCATGCTCGTCTGGACTCGATGGTTTTGCTGCTGATGAAGCTGGACCAGTTGGACCAGGAAATTGAGAATGCCCTCAGTGCCACCTCCTCCATTGACGGCACGCCGACCCTTCATCGCCGACCACTCCAGGTACGCACCTGCATGTTATCCTGCTGGATTTGGCTGCAGTTTCTACTTCATTTGGAAAAACTCTTCTCTTTATATGAAAACATTGTACCCAATGGATCCAGAAATTACCTTAATTCGTTCTTTCATTTCTTCCTTGCATAGAATAATCCTATCTGGCCATTATGAGGCATAGCAATGTCTATAAACACGGTATCGCTCATCTGCTGATGATCTTTGTAGCGATACAACTATTTACTTGATCATCCCTGAAGAAATACGGAAATATTGGAGGAAAACTTTCTTTGCATAACAATAATAATGCCTACATTGTCATCTTTGTCTTTTACCTGTGCAGGAGTTTGATTTAGGCTCTTTGCCAGCAGCATCACAAAATCCTCCACATCCACATGTTCCCGCCGCCTCCACCTCAGGACCGACATCAGCCCTGGGAGCAAAACCTAAGAGTGGGGTAAGTCAGGAGCTCGATATCATACATCTAAACCATAATCAGCAGATTGCTTAGAGATTTTGCTTGGAGATTAAACACACACACACACACACACACACAC
Organism: Leptoclinus maculatus; assembly: GCA_032191485.1. NCBI lineage: Eukaryota > Metazoa > Chordata > Actinopteri > Perciformes > Stichaeidae > Leptoclinus > Leptoclinus maculatus. The sequence continues at coordinate 3,878,749 of JAVDOI010000009.1, forward strand.
ACACACCTACACACACACACACACACACACACACACACACACACACACACACACACACACTATCTATCACTATCATGCATCACCAATGTTCTTCATTTTCTTCTTGGCTTTCCTCCCTTTACATTTTTGCATTTTATTTAAAATGCTGGCCAGGTTTGTGTGTCGGCTTGCTTAAAGTATGAATGTTGTTCTGTTATTGCAGTTTTTCATGATTTTAAAACTGCGAAGCATCAGTTTTCCATTGTTTTAGTTTCTGGTGTCTCTCATGTGCATAGTTTTTTAGTTGATGCAGAGCTACTGTTAAACAACTTTAATGTCTCAAATCAAACAAACTTTTCTTCTTGGGACATAGTCGTACAAAAGTTTAAATTAAAACGGCAAACACAGGGCACACACACACACACACACACACACACACACACACACACACACACACACACACACACACACACACACACACACACACACTCCCAGTGAATCCCCCAGTTGTAGGAATGTCCCCCAGCACTTAGGGCTTAGCCAAGCAGACGTTAAAACTCTATAATTAGCTGGTTCCAAAGATCTAGACCCCTTCTCCCCAACAAAGGGGTCAGAAGGGGGGTCTGGGGGTGAAAAGACAGGGCAGGGGGGTGAGTGAGGGGTGAGGGGGGGGGGACACGCTTCAAGTGAGACGTGCGTCTTCAAACCTCTTGCTTGCTCATTTAATGACTTTGTCAGCCTTGCTTTGCAAATGCTGTCGGGGAAAAGTGAACGAGGCCGGTAAGCCACGGGACTGAGCACTGGAAATATAAATACAACTTTGAGACATTTTATCACAAGACGCATGCAAAAGACGTCTCGCATTCTTGAGTTATCTTCTCGCAGTTCCTTATTGACATTGCTTTGTCTTGTTGCACGTCACAGCTCTCATGCTGTCTGAAAGGAACGCAGTATGTCCCCCCGTGTGTGACGGTTACTTTAAGGGATACAGAGGAACATGCTCTATGATGTGTGATGTATAATGTCTGCTGCCAACTGTTTCCACAACCTCCATTCCTGCAGTAACCCAAGGTAACTTACTAAGCTTGGGTAAACAGTGCTTTCACTGCGCCTAATAGGAAGCTTTTTTTTTTTACAGTGGAGGCCCTGCGGGGTGATTGATGGAGGCCAAAGAGATGATGACTTCATGAAGCGGATTCTCAGTGGTTAATAGTCGAAGGGCCTTTCAAACTTAAGTGTTGGGACGGCAACTTAATCTTTTAAGCTCCACAATACAAATCCTTTAAATGATGCAAACACAAGGCAGATGTGAGGAAGAACCACGATTGAGGTTGTGATTCAACCAGACATTATAGTTGTGTTTTACAAGAAGACATACATAATATAAGGTATTTTTCAAGCACAGAATAATTATCATCTGTTGTTATATACAAATACAACTCAGTTCTAATCGGGATGGTAGTATGTAGAGTCATTATTTTACTGTGAACGTTTCAGTAACATTTGTTTCCCTTTTATGTGAGTGTCATCTAATGTTATAGTGGAAACAATCTCATCCTTTCTCCTAGTGTTGACCATTACACTGTACCTCTGACCACTTTCATAGATTATACATGGGTTCACAATACAACAAATACACCACCTCAAACTCCATCATCCACACTTTTGATATGTTAATCAATACCTCTCTGACATTGTTGAGACAGGCTGAACACTACAGGTCCCTTTCACTCTTCTTACGTGTTCACTACACAGTGAATACATCCTACACTGAAACCAACTGTGTGAAAAAATAAATTAAAAAAAATGCCAGATAATAAATCACTGACTCTGCTGCATAGCATTCGAATTAGCATTTTATGCGTTGCCTCGAACGTGTCTTGACATCAATCCCAACAAGAAAGTATTTGCAAGTTAACACAGGACCGCAAACAACATATATCTTTTTGGCATGGCAACGGTAAAGTCAACACAGAAATTCCTACTCTACACACCTGTGATTTATTAGCAGAGATCCAAGAAGTCAAAATAAAGGGAGTAGTATGTCGACCTATTACATCACAAATTTGATACTGTATATAAAGTATCAAGATGAATACCTCCAGGCAGAAGGTCAGTCGGTGCATGTGCAGAGGAGTGGCTGTATGTGTGTGTCTGTGTATGTTGTCATGTATGTTTGTAGAGGCAGTGTGATTCGTTAGGTGTTTATTATTGAGCATTTGCATTCCCTCCATCTTCCGTTGCATTATGCAAGAGGTAACTGGTATTTTGTGTTCTTCCTGGGCCCCCTGACACCTCCTGGAACTCAGTTGGTATCACTTCGGTGCGATTGTAACGAGCACATGGTCCCGCTCTTCTTGCCTTTTATGTAACAGTGATAAATGTGAAGTGGTGGTATGTGGCTGTGTACGTTGGTGATGAGCGGACATTCACTTGGCATGTGCATTGTCATTCACTCACTGTTGTGGATAAAGCACTGGGTTCAAGTGAATAGATTCTTGGCTCCGTAAGCTAACGTAGCTGATGGCTATTGTTAGCCATCAGCAGGTGGCTGTTGTTCTTGCATCGAATGTGGGGCTAATATCTAACGGATGTTGTGCCACAGCAGGTGTTTTTTTTCCTCATGGTGGAACTGCTATTCTTTGCCCCTGAGTGTTTTTGTTTGCATGTTTCTATTACTTGCTTAGTGTAGCAGGTGTCCTGCGATGGTATTTAACGTGCATTGTTGTGTTGCAACAGGTGGTTTACAGACTGATGTGTATCTATTGATTTGGCTCTATATTATATTTAGGGCTGCAACTATTGATTATTTTCATTATTGGTAAATCTGCTGATTACTTTATTGTTTTGAATTGTTTGTTTCTATGAAATGTCAAAAAAAAATAGAGAAGATTGCTGACGCTCCAGATGAGGTCATCGATTGTCTTAAACAGTCAGTTTACAAACACATAAAACCAATGATTATTTAAAATGACTATTATTATGACGCTTATTGGTTTTTTTTGGACCAACTAATCATCAGCAATGAATAAGTGTGTAAAGACAAATAATGTATAGCAGCATTAGCTGCCATTCATTTTGACTTATATGTGTAATCTGTAGTAACAAACTCAAGTTATGCGTGGCGTGAGAGCCATTTGTTATGTGACTCTATTTTTAGAGCTCTGTGGCTGTAGAGGATGTGCCAAGCCACAGAGGCGGGCGGAGGCTGCTGACCTCTGACCACCTTCCTCTGAATGTTACAGTCGGAAACAACATATCAGTCACCCTCAGCATGGAGCGTTCCCACCAGCGAGACAGACTCAGAATCCCCTGCAGACCTCAGCTACTGAAGAAGGCACAGACCGTGGCTGTCTGTTAAAATTAGCACAGGGGTGTTTTATATTTCATGCATACACTGTATGGTGACAGCGAAAGGCGCTGCCTTAAACCCATCCCTCATCGTCTGTGGTATACATTCCATAACAGGGCAACCTTTGACCCTTTCTTTGGATCTGTAGTCAGTGCTCCAGGCACAACTTTTGTCATCTCCTTTGGTGGCGTCGCCACTAATTGACAGGGAGATCTGAGAGTACCAGATTTCCAATCTCTGGAATTTTTATTTCTGGATTCTAGGTTGTTGTTTTTTGAGGACATGATTGATTGAGAGATATTTTTATTTCAGAGTGACGGAATAACTTTATTCCCTATCAGTTGGTTATGTATGTATATAGCTTTTTTTATCTGTCTGTAGCTCGGTGGACAATAGAAGTGCTGTGGTTTGCGTGCTAAGGTCACTAGCAGATCTCTGCTCTGTGCTTCCTCCATGTTCCGGTTTGGCAGCCTCATAGTCCCCAAACATCCTTTATCCAAACCACACCTTCTCTCGTCCCACACAACACAGACTCTCACTGCCTTTTATTTATCTCTCCACATTTGCTCCCACTCTCTCTCTCTCTCTCTTATTGCACTACTCAGTCAATAGTCCACACCATGTGCAGCAGTGATAATTATGTTTGCCTACATTCCACCCACATATTTGTCTTAAAGACTGTAGTAAGGCCATAATGAGTCAGTTAACTATGAAACCAACCGCCATTCAGTCCTAACAAGGGGTGCCAGTAGTGGCTCCGGTCATGGCCACGCTTGTCGCTTTGTGTGCTGTCATTGTCCCCAAGGTCACTCCTCTGCTGAGCACAGCTGTAAGAAGGAGACAAACATAGACCTGCTGTGGTTTAACAAAAAAAGAGGGGAAGAAAAAAGAAGAGGCTTGTGTTTGGAACAGGATGTGGAAAGTGAACTTCTCCATAACCCCCACGAGAACGTCGTGTTTTTCCTGTCGATTCAAGGCTACAGTCGTTGCATAAAAGCACTCCAAGAACATTATAGACGAGAATATAATGAATAGAGTTCTCGCTTTTCTTTGCCTCATTAGATTTGTCCACGTGTATCAGCCTGACTCAATTTGCATACTGAACATTTTCTCAAAAATGGCTTTGAGCTATGATATCCTTAATTGTTTCACAAAATGCAGAAAGTTTTCTTTTGTAGTATCTTTGTGGAATGACAACTCTCTCTCTCTGTCTGTTTTTATGACAACATACTCCCAAATCACCTAAATCACATAAGCTTAATCACCAGTGTAATTCATTGGCTTCATGTGTTTTGTGTTAAATGAATCATAGTTTTTCATCCACCATGAAAACATCACTTTGCTGTGTTTGTTGCTAACAAAGGCACGCACTGAGTCAATGGAGCGTAACCTACACCTATTACACAAAGGAGACAGTAAAACGTGCAGGGAATAGTAGCGGGATGATGTACTTGTTGACAGTAAATCTTAAGGATGACTGGATAACGCAGGCATCTGGAAACACCCCTGCAGCCCCGCTGATAATGAACCGCCATAAATCACGCAGCGTACAAACAAACTGCACTCTCAGAGGCACACACACATCCGAAGATGCTGAAACATGTACACAGGAATTCATTGTAAAACCAGGTGTGATTTAGGCAACACTGATTCAGGCTTACGATTGAGGGTTTTATTTGTAACGCTCTTTTGAACGTGTGTGTTCACATTTTTGTTTTTGAAGATGTGTTTTCATTCATGTTTACCTTGAAGTAATATTACGTCGGCCAATGAACACCTGCGGGTTTCGTCCAATTAATCGTCTTTGCCCTCAGCTGTAATGTTTAAGGAGGGGGATGTGGCCGTAAATATCCAGTTACCCAACAGTCAAAGCTCCCGCTGACCCGCTGAATGCAGTGCCCTCTGCAGCAGACAGTCAAGAGTGTGCACTCTTTAGTAAATGTCCCAAAACTTTCTGTGACCCAGCAAGGTCTCGCCCGCTGGTCCTTCTGGTAAGTCAATAAGCTGGATGTCTGCCATCAAACTACCATGGGGCCACCGGAGTCTTCCACAGAGGACAGTCTAATCCCTCTGTGTTGTTAACCCACTCTCTGCTTTCTCCCAAAAATAAAAGCGACTAATCCACGGGCTAGCATTGTTGGTGCAGTTGGGATCATAAGACTTATCCCTTTTAACTCCATAAGCCCCCAAATTCAACGTGGTGAGCGGGAACAGGTGACACATCTAGTCTCATAATCAATGTAATAAAACAGGAGTGGAATAATGCAGTGATGTTGGTAGGTTTTATTCGAGTGGGACACTTCCTGGGACAAAGCCCTTCCTGGATGTTGACAATTTGGCTTTGTTTGTTTTTTGCCTATAATAAATCAGAAGACCCTTTGAAGAGTTTGACCTTAAACTGACTTGTACTGTGCAACATGTTCAGTGTTATATCATGTCAATAAATTGAAATTTTTTTTTACTATATTGACCTTTCAGATGCAGAAAGTTATGATTTTTTTTCCTCCATTAAAATCATAAAGTGATTTTTTTTTTTTATTCATTGCAGGTGAAGCATTTTGATGCATGATTCACAAATATACACTCAAAATACCACCCAGTTTTTATTGGCTACGTAGAATCTCATTTAGGACTTTGTCTTGAAAAAAAAAAGAGTTATGGTCTGCATACACACATGCAGATACAGCTCATGTTTATTGAAGTTATGCACCTGAAGTTATATATTATAAACAGTTTTGAGCGAGACACTTAACCCCTAACATTGCTCCCGTAGCTGTGCCTACGGTCGGTGTGATAGAATCTGAATTATATGTCGCTTTGGATACAAGCGTCTGCTAAATGACTGTAATGTAATGTGATGTAATGGACAAGAAGTATAACCTAAGTCTGGTGATGACCAGTTAGTTCGCTGTTTTTGGAGGAAGAGTCTTATGCTTAGACTAATTAAGTGTTATTCTGTTGTCCGGCGATGGATTCCAAGGGCCAGTCAACAGTCCACAGTTTATGCTCCAGGGGCCCAGCACCAAATCCCACCAGACACTGCCTGAAACCAGAAGCCTGTTGCTTTGGTTTACTCTTGTAAACAAAGGCAAATGTGTGTATGTATCTGTCTGTGTGTGTGTGTGTGTGTGCGCGCATATCCACTTGTCTCATTGTCTTTTAACCATCATCACCCCACACAGAACATGTCTCACGACTTAAGGTTGAGTGAGAGAACGAGGCCTCAGCTGGCGGTCTGAGTGTGTGTGTGTGTGTGTGTGTGTGTGTGATTGAGTACACAGTGTGTATGGTAAAATCATTAACGTCCTAAGTACTAAGTCCAACCAAAGACTGAAAGTGATTTCACCTGGGCTTTTAGCATCATACAAGTCAGTAGACGTTACTGAAATGCTCTTCAAATGCCACCAGATTTCATCTGGAGTAGTTTTCTTTTGAAATAGCTGTTAAGTCCAACATCTGGACGCTAATATACATCTTCTGCGGGAAACGTTCCAACGCATCATTACACCAACTCATCGCATCACTTCCTGTTGACACACTTCAAGTGTGACATATGGAAACTATTTAATGTGGAATGGGGACGCGGGGGAGAAAGTATGTGGAGTCGGGGGGGGGATTGGTCTTTTCCTCAAGTAGAAGGCAAAAAAATTGAATAGTTTCCCACGTTTCCCAGCACACGTGCACTCGGCGGTTGACGGAGCATGGAGAATATATTCTTTCATAAGTGCAGGGCAGAAAGAGCACATTCACGCCAGTCAAAAACCAGCCAATGAGCCTCAGATAACATCTCCCATGGTCCTCGACAGACGTGCGCATGCACTCACAGACACACACACACACACACACACACATAATGTCTCTGTTCCCTCGATCACACACAGTTACCTTATATGCTCGGTGCCGGAGCCGCTAGCTTACCTGACCATAAGCCATCTGCACCAATTTAGCCATTTGCGTTAAGTGGTGGAGAAAAAGGTTTGGGTTAGCCTGAGCCCCCTAATCCTTAGCCAGCACAGACCATGGGTGGTCACACACACACACACACACACACACACACACACACACACACACACACACATGCTGCAGCTGCAGTGCAGGAGGGGGGCTGGGGATGAGAGGGTGGCGGTGGACTGCTCGGATTTGTTGTGCAAGAGCCACATGCCAATGGTTTGATTAACATCTCTGGCTAACTCACTCACACAGAAAAGCATGTGAACTCAGCTGTACACAATGTTACTGAAAAACTAAATGTTATTTGTTACTCGGGCTATGTATTAGACCTCAAGGCTTTTTATTTGGTACCAACCGAAATATTAGTGAATATCAACATTTGTCCAAAGTACCAAAAGCTGACTCTAAATATTTGGTCAGCTTTATACTCTTCTTTATTTATTCTTTGATCAAATACTTCCTGATTAAAAACTCCGGTGAACGAGCGAGGACAAAATCATGCTGTGCGGTCAAACTTTGTTCAAACCCTCAGAACATTATTTCAAACTCCAGAGGGGATCCCTGAATTTTGGGAAAATGTGTCTAAAATGACGAGGACTGGATGTTAAATGGTTTTATTCAAAATGTTGTAAATCAAAGTATTGTTTTTTGTGTCGCTACTTGTGTTTAGACTGTTAAACATCAGTATATAAAAAACGTAATACATTCCCAGCTCTACTTGTTAGTTTCAACACAGTCAACTTTTTTCTTTCAAGATTTCTGAAACAACTAATTAACTAACTTATTCTGTTGGTAATTGTAAAATCATTACTTAAACTAAAATGATTTGTTGTAAAACTTGCTTGCTTCCTGCTACAGTAATGACTATAATGACCCTACCGTGGTTAATCATGCAGGCACACATGCTTGCAAGCCACGACACACACACACACACACACACACACACACACACACACACACACACACACACACACACACACACACACACACACACACACACACACACACACAGACACACACCGACAGACGCGTAAAGCAAACACATACCATACTCCCTGTGCCCCCCCCACACAACCCACTTCCAGTAAATTAGTGGCAGTAAATGAGGCAGCTGCCACTTGTGTGCTCTGCAGCCTACAGCTCCCCGGTGGACACCTGACACGGCCCGAACAACCTGCACCGTGGCATGCTGGCGGGGGGGGGGGGGGGGGGGGAACGCAGGCAAACATGGGGAAAATATGCGAGCGTGGTACTATGAAAACACTGGCACTTGCTGGTACCCATTCATTCACATTCTTGTTAGGCTCGGTGGTCTCTCGCTCACATTTATTCAACTGTAATTGCTATTATGAGGGAACACGTAGCATTGTGTGAAGGTGAGATCTACACTGTGTGTTAGCGACTTCATGGGTCATTGACAGGAACCCGTGGTGTGGTGTTTACACAATAGGAAGGGCGCACACTGGTGAACTGAAATGTCTTGTTAGTGCTAAGCAGAGAAGCCACACAGACCTCCCATATTGATTCAATTATTCAAGGCCATTTGTTCTGCAAGTTGTAGCTGATTATTAAATGTACAGGAAGCTATTGATTTTGTTTCTCATTTTAACACCACTGTGCTACAATATACCATGGTGAACCTTTTCGAATAAATCAACGCACGAGTTGTTGCAACTGTTTTCTAAATGTAGCATGCAGTGGAATTGAAGGATAAGGCTGGTGCTATTCTCTCTTCTTGTATGCATCTAATCACAAAAAAAGTCTGAATCAAACAATGTGTTTCTCCATCTGTCTCGATACTTACCAACCCAACGCCACAACGCATTCCCACTTAAAATGTTAGTCTTAAAAACAGGTCAAAAATATGAAGTTGAACTTTTAGAAAAGACTCAATAAGCTGGGCAGTGTCGTCTTCAGCAGATGTTACTCGTACAGAATGGAAAATGGCAATTTAATGGACTATTTTCATCAGCGGATTAAGACACATTTGGTGAGGTAATGAGTATTTACTCATTATACTCAAATATACCACAGTTTGAATAGGTTTGTGACAAATTAATGAATAAATTATATTAGGCTTTGGCTACTCAGGACACACTTGCTGCTGAAAAAGCAGCTACAGCTAACTCCGAAGTCCAACAGCTGAAACAGCACCGAATATAAATCTATCTCTGATTTCACCTCTCTGTTGTTGTTCTGTTTGTGCTGGTGATTTAGTGACAGGAGGAGTGAGTAGGAGGCTTTGGCTGAGGCTTCTCCCCGGTGTCGTTTTAGGTCATTAATCCGCAATACATTGTAAAGCTATTTTGTCCACAATTGTACCCACTCTGTCTCTGAAACTTGACTCGGCAGACATACCACTAGTGATTTTAGATCAAGTTCGTATGCGCCGACAGCTCACCCACTGGCTTCTGCAAAATCTGAGTGAGACAGATTGGGATCAAGACAACACTTTATCCAGCGTTAATCGGCCAACAAGTCCGCAAAAAACAGGTGTGAGAGCGGGCATTGTATTCACTCTCACCGGACTGTGTCACGTCTGTGGTGGTGCATCGATAAATAGAATAGCTCTCTTGATATTTGTAAGGGGAATGGCCTATAGTCACACGTCTGCTGTTTAAAGATTCTTTCAGTTTCTTTCTCATGTTCATGCTCTACAGACTGATTGTGTGAAGTCAGGATGAATAATAATGAAACTAACGCTCTAATCTTAAATTATTATCTGTTTGTCAGCCACAGGAAGTGAATCACGGGAGAAATTCCCAAAAGCTACAGAACTTCACGTTAATCAGATTTAGTGTGAAGTCACAGTGGACTTTTTTTGGGGGGGGAATATTGTGAAAGATACACTTACTGTAACTGTTAGATGCAGTAAAAATGATTGATCATAATGCTGAGAAACCTTCAGCTGACGGATAGACAGATGGCGCCGCTACCAGCTGTCGGACTATTTCTCGGTCGGGAGATCTCGCATCCCGGAGTCTCTCGTCACTGTGAGGTTGTCGGGCAACCAGAGGAGACTCCAGTAATTACTTCTCCCAGTCGATAAATCGGGCACATATCCCCAGTGCAATTAAAGAAAGATATAACCTGTCACAATACATCATTTGTGAGCTTTAGAGTTGCTGGTAGGTGTATTTTGTAACCTTATAACAGAGGTTACCTTTGGCATATTTTCCAAAAAATGTTAAACTGCTCCTTTAAGATGATAATCAGTGTGGCTTTGGCTGTTCTCAATCTGTTGTGTAAGTAGGTGCTAAAGGGTAAACAGGCTTTAAAGTAGTCACAGCAGGACACGGCTAAATCACTTTAATTAGGCCTAAAGAGAAAGAAATAATCACAAAGGAAGAGATAGAAATATCAGGAGACAAATGAGATATTTACACATTTTGCACACCAAAGGTTGTTTGTGACAAAGTGGATGAATTGTATTGAGTATGTACCCTATCCTCCTTTTCCTGTGTGATCTGTTCCAGGGGAGTGTGGATTAAAACAGGTCAGGGTGTGGAGGTCAGCCAAGGAACCTGAGGTCAAAAGTCAGAGGCAAGAAAGACCTCTGCATTCCAATTGACTGCTGTCCTACACACACACACACGCACGCGCACACACGCACACACACACACACACTTTGCCAAAGAATTGACTGCTTGATTAAATGCTCTATTTTTTTTACCAGAAACCTTGTTTCAAATCAGTTGTATTTTTTTAAAAAGAAGGAAATATTACGTGAATGACAAGAATCTACTTTGGCTACAAAATGTGTTGCAATTGTATCAGTAATGTCTCTCCAGACTACCTCAGGGTTGGATCAACATTGAACCGGAGGAGAGTGCACTCTGTGCTCTGACTTTTAATGATGTTACATTAGTTCACAAGTCTCGGGTGGGTTTGCTGTCGGCTGTGAACATTTATTACTAAGTTTGCACTTTGTTTAAACTATGCATTCAGAGTTTGTCCTTGGTGTGTTTGTGTATATGGCCAATTTGTATTTGTCATTTTGGTGTGTGTGTGTGTGTGTGTGTGTGTGTGTAGCACCATATTACTGTAGCTTCACACTCCTTTTGATTTAAAACAATATTCTTAAAATAGTCGCGCAATAATCTTCAAGGATTAATATACAGAATTAGTCTCGAAATACAAACAGACAAGACGAATAGATCAGAAGATGTCCATCGATTGGGAGGGAGAAAATGCTAAAGAATTACAGCTAACACAGCATCATAGCACTGCATGAATACTATTATTTGATGTTTTCCTTCACTATGCTTTTCATTCATTTTCATGCACAAAACACATTGTTAAACTGACTGAGTTTGAAGAATGATGCAGCTACTTTTCAACTATAATCTTTTTTTCTACTCTCTTTCCCAGAGCACCGCTACCATTCCTGAGACACAAAAAGCCGGTGAGTCCTCGCTGTTTTTTTTATTTCATTCTCATGTGTTCAGTCAACTCACAGACCTTGAGACTCAAAATAATAGGTTGTGTCTTGTTGAGATTTCTTTTTCACTATTTTGTCACGCGTTGCGTTTGATCCGGTCCAGGTCTGGTCTGGTGTCGTGTGAAGAGATTCGAAAGGCACAATTTCTGATTGATAATCTTGTCCGGTGTTCACAAGAGAGGAAGGAGGGAGGGAGGGATTGAGTGGAGGAGGAGGAGGAGGAGGAGGAGGAGGACAGGCTCTGTTTCTCTATGAGACACTGGATGCGAATGTAGATAAGATCCTAGACTCATCTACAAAATCATCAAGCCAGTCGCCTTTCTAAGATAAGAGCCAGACTGGATGTCGTGAACGATGCCAAGAACTTTATTTAACCTGTATTTATTTCCCTTTTGCCCTCACGTCTTACTTTCCTTCCTGATAAGATGTTTCTGTGATCAAGAAGATATTCTGGTATAGAAAGCAACTAAGAATAGACAGCAAAAATATGTAAAATCCATCCAAATACACACCCTTGCAAATTATTTTGTGACTGGACTTGTGTAGTATTTGTTGGCCTACAATTATCAATCCTCATCTGACTTCTTCCTGATGAAAAGCCTTCACAGTATTGACATGTCATTTATTTCATTACTTTGCAAAGCTCGCCGTCATCCTCTTTGCACACTTTTATTGTAAAAGAACAAACTCGATGTGTAGCGACTGGCCCGTCCATCCTGGCTCCGACCTCTGTGTCAGCAGTCTGCCGGTAATGCACAGGGTCATCAGGAAGCTTTGGATGGACAGACCTACTTTCAGACAGTCGGCAGGGGAGAAGTGTTCATTAAACACCCCCCTGTGTCGTCAGTCCGCTGGTAAACAATACCAGAGAGGTGGCTGGACGTGGGTACGAGGCTTTCATATCCCCCCCCCCCCCCCCCTGCTGTCTCAAAGCCTGCTGGGAGTCCTCACTCACTCTCGTTCTGTCTCTCACTCTAATCACCGGCCCTTCGCTGAAAACCTTTCATGGGAAATGTGCAGAAGCTGTCAGTATGTTTGTGTGTGTGTGTGTGTGTGTGTGTGTGTGTGTGCATATGTGAGCACTACATTTTGGCGAAAAGGCCCCACTCTAAACTTTTTTTACAAGGAGGCTTAAAGCTTGCAAAATCGCACAGTGCCAACTTCAAAAGGGTCAAACGTCTTTGGTCATTTTTCTTCATTTAAATCAATCTGACTTCCTATAGGCAAGTTATGTAACCTCCATCTCTGGGCCCGTGTGATGGAACCCAGGACGCTGGAGGGGGAGGGGGGTGGGGCTACGATTTGGAATTGGCGAAGTTTTTGGGGGACTCGATGGAGCACAAAGCCCAGTGTTCATTGTGACACTTCAAAGCCCCCTCTGTATCGCCACCATTTAAGCCCCTGGGAATGACACATTTGTGACAGTGTTACATCACACACCATGCCCTAAAGGCTTCTGCTGCACTGCCATGAAAGAAACCTCATTCATGGTTAATTTTAATATCTCTGTGACAACAGAAGCACACCAGTGATCAACAAGACGTTTTCCACAGCTCAGGCTTTGTTTAATGGCTCAGTTGATGACCTCCCTGCGGCGCAGGGTGTACCTTGGTGAGCGGTCGGTGTCACGGCTTTCCTGTGCACAAAGAGGACGGGCAGTTACAACTGACAACCTGTTGTTTAGATGTGTTTTTTTTATGGGGCTCCTGTGATGCTGTATAAGTCTGAGCCTTGTGCTCCACGGGGCATGCAGAGTGCAACTGCACTGGAATGGTAATGACATAACTTATACCATACTACCTAACCATCTGGAGATGATTAGGACCGTCATGCAAAGTGTTGGCATGACGGTCCTCCTCATCGGTTGGGCACGGTCTAGGAGATGATGCGTGCGATGCGAGGAGAGATATGATGCGTTTGTTTTGTTATTGATATCAAACTCAAGGAGTACTGAAATGGGATTTAAAGAAAGCCCGAAAGAAATCTACTTAGTGCTGTCTGCCTCTTGGTTACCACTATTTTCAAGTTTTTGGGGTGAACCCTATTATAATCTTTTTATCTAAACTTTCATTATATGACTTACTGAAGGGTTTTTTTGTATAGTAGTGTTAAATGATGAATGGTATTGTCTTTTTTTTTTTTTTTACATTTGATATTTTATACAGATTTTTCGCTAGCTAGGCATCTCAATATCTCCCTCCTCGAGTCTATTGTGGCAAAATCACGGCTGTTCATAATGAGGAAACAGACGGACAATGGAGAAATCCATCAGGCAAAAGTGGGAACTAATGTCTACTTCGTTTCATACCAAAAAAGGTTTGAGAAAGACAACATAATGCATTCATTATTCAGTTTCGTGTCTCTTTAGTATGCACATATAGGCTGATTTATATCGAGGTAATTTGTGTTTTACAGAAAACACAAGACTTCAATTCATCCAGTGCTTATCTTCAGAGGCAGCTTGCTTAGCTCTGTGACCTCACATCCTCTGATCCAGGAAGTTAACAGGTTTACCTTGTATGAGTGAAGGACAGAGAAGGACAGATTAAGAGGCAAGAGAGGATTCATACCATATTCAAATCATCTCCTCTGTGGTGGATAAAACACAGGGTTGACTTTTGACATTTACTATCTATTTAGTATTGGTTGAGTTTATTTCACAGTGCTCTCGACACAAAACAAATGTTAAAAAAAGCACTCAGTGAGATAACAGTGTAGCACAAAGCACACCAACTGAGCCGAAAGAGGGAACAACAGCTACTTTCCAGCTATTTGGCTTGTATTTATATGATTGTGGCAATGGACAATGAACAGCTGATTGGTGAAGTAGAAATGATGAGTTATCGATACAAAGCCTAAATGAGGTGGCAGCTGGCTGGAGGGAGATCGCCGCTAGAACAGTCTATATTTGTTTTCCTCCTTGATTATAGCTGCAGAGGTTAGAGGCGCCGTGTTTTGCCTTCCTGATCTAAATACCAACCAGTGGGAATACATAAACAGAACACGATGCAGCAGCGGCGTTAAGCGTGACCTTTTACCTGGACTCATAGCCTCATAGTCAGCACTTGCCTTGGTTTTAGGCGGAAGAAAGGATAGCTAAGGGAAGAGGAAGTGGTTTAGCACCCTCAGTGGAGTCCTTTTAGGGAAGGACACTCGGGAGTTGGTGGTTCCTGTGAGCAACTCGTCTCATCATTTCTGTCTGTCTGCCTCTCCTTTTTGTTTCCTTCTCTCTTTTCATCCCTTCTTTCCATTCTAGTCACCATCCTCCCCTTCTTGGAAATCCAGTGGCAAGTACATGCTGCTGGTATTTAAAGTTGATTCTAAATGCAGCTGTGTTTTTACTGTTCCAATACACAAAATGACACTTTTGCCTAAGTGTTGACCTGTGAGGATTCCAGTATTTATCATCATATTATTACGCACTTTGAAAAGTCCCCTCTGTTGGTGCATCATCTTGACCGTTGCTCACCTTTCAAGAAAATAAAATCCCAATCTGTGTACCTAAAGTAAATAGTTTCTTTAGAAGTCACTTCACTTTTAAAGTTCATTTTTGGGGAAATACTCATATTCATATTCTTTTTTTTTCTTGTTGAGAGCTTAATGAGGAGTTGAATATCACTAACAATGGAGGTAGAGCCAGCATTTGATTAGCTTAGCGCAGCATAAAAACTGTAAACGGGTAAACGGCTAGCCTGCCTCTGTCCAAAGCAAAGAAGAAATACCCACCAGCACCTGTTAATTTGCCTAATGAACACATCTTTAATGTAAAATCCATAAACAAACAGAAATGTAGAAGATATGGTGCTAGTCAAGCTAGCTGTTTCCCCTTGCCTCCAGTCTTTATGCTAAGCTAAGACAAGCTGCTCTTTGATTGTTGTCTTAGCCCACTTTTTGCCACCCCTCCATACACAGTACAGGAGCTGCTGTGCTTGTGCAAGGTCACATTCCTGGCCTCCCCCGTCAGTCTACGCCAGCCTCAACACCTCCCCCCAATCAGCCCCTCCTTTCCACCTCCCATTTGACACACTTCCTGTGTAGAGACTGGTACAGTACTGTAACATGTTGGAGTTCATTCCTTTTATATTTCACACTTCCAACTCAGCTGTGAATACATGTACAGGTGTAATTGAACTGTTTCCCCTTTGGAAGCAAATCATGTTTTTATGCTTGATGTCATGGATATATACTTGATATTTTGAAGTTTCAAAAAGTTGGGGAAAAGTTTGATGTTTTAGACATTGTTTTGTTCTGGGCCTCTGTGCATTCAGACTTAATGTTAACATATCTTGACAATACGTGTCTCTCTCGCTCAAAAGATACATTTCCTCAGACTGGAAAAGTCAGAAAAAAACAAAACGTATTTCTCATCTCCGTCGTATCACCGATTTTCTTGAGTGAAAGCTCAGAACCCTCGTATCTTCTTTGTGCGTTTTGAGACTTCTTTCTTTGGGACTCCATCTCTCTATGGTGCACTGAACAGGAAACCACTGCATGAAGGGGAATTTACAACAGGAAGTTAGCTTGCTGAACTCCCAGTTCCAACAAAAGTATCCCCTATTCCAAAGAAAGAAGTCTTAAAAGGGCTTGTGTCATTCTTACCTCAGCTTTATTTTTCAGCCGGCGTGTGGTGCAAGTTGTTGCGGCGCTTGGTTACGCACCTCTGCATTTTTGTACATGGTGCACGCGATCACAAATAGTTCACTGATAACAGCCAAATCAAATTGTTTACAGTTGAAATCCCTCCTCGGCATTGCGGAGGTCGGTTTATGGTGTTTTGCCGGTTACACCTACAGTCTATGGGCATATCTATGGGTTGCACTTTGTTGTATTTTTGATTGCTCACAGTTCATTTTGTTTGTTCCTGCGGCGTTTCGGAGAATAATGCAGCGCATAGAGTATAAACGCCTCCGTTCATGCTCGGAGCTTGTGCACCGTCCGTGGAAGCTTGTGCTACGGTGCCAAGCACGAGTATAAAGAAAGCTTAAATCTCCCAGAGTGGATGTTGGGAGATGCCCACACCGTCCCCAAGGCTAATGAATCAGTCTTGGCTCAGCAGGCTCTGTCACTCCCTGGCTAGTTTATTCGTCTCGTTTTGGGTGAGAGATTGTCTAGTGAAACACGCAGGAGATGTGAATTGTTTGGATACACTACGTTTTGGGATATTTGATTTGATCTTGAGGTGTCTGTTTGTCTGCTATCTTACTGGAAGCATTATTTTTAGTTCTTGAATGAACTGGTGCACACACACATACACAGGGCGCCAAGGCATCAGATAGTCAGAGTCTTTCAAAGTAGGGCAGACAGTAAGGGTGAGGGAGTGTATGTTTGATAGCACAGTAAGACCTCAAGCAGATGGTCACATCAAAGGGACTCGCACACAATTACAGTCACACTCAGGCACACCCACACATACGTGCTTCAGCGTACAGACACATGTTTGGCCGTGCTGTAAAGAGCACGGTGCATTGTTTTTCACAGACATTTTGATAATAGGCTCTCACATACTGTTTATATACACTGTTTGAAGTCCCCCCCCCCTCCCCCGTGTTTCACCTCCCCTGTATTCATTTCTAGGCCAGAATGTTGGCAGGTAACCCTCTCTTGCCTCTGTTCTATGGAGTTAGATGTAGATACACACTCCTGGCATGCTGCACACATGTTTGACAGAGGGGGCATTTGGCAAGACTTTGCTTCCTGAGGTATGAGAACTCCATTGTTTCTCCTTCTCCACCCCCTCTCCTCCACCCTTAAAGACATTTTCCCTCATATCCAGGTTACAGTCTGTGTATTGCCCCCTTATCACAGGTATACCAGAGAGACAGAGAGGGAAAGCACACCGATATGCTGTTGTGATACGACTACTGACCCAGATTGTAGTGTGATTCACGTTAGTCGAACAGGTGTGTGAGCGAGGATACTAAAGTAGTGATACTTTGATAGGTTGTTTGTTTTTCTGTATCCCATCCTAATCCTAATTTACAACATTGTTAACAAGGTCATTCCAAAATTGCAGAAGTGCAGAAGGCTAAACGGCTGTGAAAAAGCACGGACGCGGGAATATAAGCCTTTATCAGTCTCGGCAAACCTCGGAAGACCATGAAGTCAATTGGCCGCGATGAGCACAATGCTATCAGCGGGCTGCAATAAGCCAATGCTGGGTACATTACCTTCACTTGCTGGAGCAATCAGCACGATTGGCTGACTTTCCCAAGTGTGAGCTTAGTGTGGAATGTAATGGAGGGTAATCGGAAGAGTAGCTCATAACACATGAACTCATACACTCAACTTGCCATATAAACACATTAATGATATAATGATTACATTAAATTGTATGAAAAATAATACTAATCTTATACCTGATTGCAATATGTATTTCCGTTTTCAAGAGCGAATGAATTCATCTTCTAAAAAGCCACAGTGTAAAAAAACCCATCAGCTATACAGCAGTATACACCGGTACGTAGCCAATGACTAAGCCTCTCCACAGACCCCAGAGAGTTGCACTTGGCTAATAGAAGCTAAATCAGCATTATCCGATCAACTCAGCAGCAGTCTAAGTAGTGGATTCCATTGTGTTGTTTTTGTCCATTTCAGTAGCTTAAGTCTGTTACATAAGGTTTACAGTACATATCTGTTTCTCAATATCTAATGTGCTTGTGTGTGTGTGAGTGTGTGTTTGTATGTGTGCACTGCATACCCTATTCCTACCACAATGTATTTACAGTCAAGTCATGTCATGTGTTGGACCATTTCCCATGGCTCAGGAGCGTAATTACTGACTGTGGGCAGTAACTGAGAGGTTCCTGATGTGCAGCAGAAACCAGCAAGTGCACAATTTTAAACCCCAGCATTTTTTTTCCACTCTTGACATATCTGTATCCTTTGTCTGAGTGACCCCCTTCATCATCTCACTTTCTGTCTTTTGGTTTCAGTTTTTTTTGACGTCTTTAGCTGTTTGTGAACAAGGACAGGAGGTGGATCTTCATAACAAGCAGGCTGCCTGGGTTATATAACTGGCATTGATGCTCTCTGTGTCTAGACAGGGGGTAGGGCGGGTGTAAACAGAGTGGATGAGAGAAGGAAGGTGACAGAGAAGAGAGGTAAAAAAAGAAGAAGATGAGAGACAAAAAACGATAGGGAGGGGATATGAAGATGGCTGTCGTGACTCTAAATCACTCAGATAGCCACATAGAGTGCTGGAGCTTGTGTCAGAAAGCACTTACTCACACTTACACACATATATACACACACACACACTGGTAGAATAGAGTATGAGAGCATTGCAGCACCGGCTGGATGTGTCCCAGCAGTAACAGCACTGATGCTCACTGCAGCAGACGGGAGTGTACACTTCAGACTCGAACAGAACAGAGTGGGAGAGAGAGAAGGAGGCAGAACCCAGACCAGTACAGAGGACAGAACAGAGCCAGTTAGATGGAGAAACTAGTCACGATTGAATGCTGAAACATAGATAAATAAGAGCAGTGGAAAGAGGCGGGATTAAGATGGCACGAAGACTCAATCCATCTGATCAGTGACAGGAATTAGGTGTAGGAACAAGGTCTGGCTTAGATACATTTCGGTGGATGCTAAACGGCATGTCTCGCTCTATGAGGCTGCTGCTGCTGCAGAGGACCTTCAGTGACCACATCAGGTCCTCTACCTCCAAAGCCCTCGATAGGCTGAGCAAGCCCGCTCGAGAGAGTCGACAAGCAGGTGAGAGACGAAGGCAGCGACCGACACAGCAGTTGTATCTATGTGTATAGCTGTGCAGTACATGCACGTGCTTATTTGCCTCTGTTTTGTATGTGATTGTGTGCATATGCATATGATTTGTTCCAGAGCATACAGTTCAAATTTACTCCAAGCACATGGAGTTTCACATTCTTTAAAGATACACAACAGGGTGGGGAAAGGGTGCATTGTCATTATCTCAGAGAAAAGACGGGATAGGCTGCGAGGCTTCAGCAAAGTGAACCGTTTTTCTGATTGACAGATCAATAGATTTCTTGGATGTGTGGGGATGCTGCAGCTCAGAGAAACAGACACTGACTAGTTCAGATGTTTCTTGGGGTATTTTTAAGATGATCATTTACAGGTTTGTGTCACATTTAGGTTTTTCTTGTGCTCTAGTGTTTTCGAGTCGGTGCATATACGACGTGGATACATTTCTGTGTCGGACTCTTACCGTACCTGCATCCACCACAGTGGCTTGAAAACTGTTTTTTTTTGCCCATGCATAACTGATGAGCTGCTTGTACACATGCAGGACTGAGTGCATTAGAATAGACTTCCAACTCCCTGGCAAGCTGGCTTTTAAATAATACAGATAGGCCTCTATCACATAAGAGCAGCAGCAAAGAAAATGGATTAACCGAGCTGCCCTTGAGGAATGTTGGTCCTCAGAAGCCTAATATCATCTGCAGGTTCAGGGTGCTTCAAAGTGTTTTTAAGAGAGGTGTGATCATCTTTAAGGGTCACGAGTGACATGACATTGGGCCGCATCATGTTTAAAATATCTGCGCTTTTAAAACTCAGTGCAGGTGTTGGTGTGCTTCTTCTCAAAAGAGGTAAGCCAGTTTTCCCACAGAACCCAGAGGTCAGTGCCCTGTGGCCTGAGCGCTCTATTGAAGTCGAGAGCACCAGGTGATAAATATCCTCCAGGATGTTTCAGGCTGTTGCTACATAGCCCACTGTCGCGCATGAAAAAGGAAAGAAAAGTGTGTCAAAGAATTAAAACAGGATCTAATTACAGCTCTCCTGTCACTAATTTCGCTTCTTTTCATTTGCTTCATTTGAATGTTGTGGCTTTAACAGGAAATGCATCTGTAAACCATTATGACTGTGTGTGAATTCATGCGTGTGTGTTACTGGCCTTAAAGGGCAGGAACGCAGTGAGCTGTACCGAGAGAGCTGTAGGTGTTCTTAGTCAGCGTAGTTTGTGTCCACATGCCATTAACCGTTAATACAACTAAATCATGAAAAAAGCTTCTTTGAAGTTGCCTTAAATTATATATTTTGAACAAATGATCTTGACTACATAATGTTTTATACTGTATTTCATATATGGCCGTAACAATATTCTACGCCATTTGAGAATACACCAATCAATGTTGACATATTTGATACAGTAGTAGCAGTTTGGGACCCTATGCAAACTATTCCAGAGCTTTCTGGTGGCAAAGTGGTGCTAAAAACCAAACTCGGATTTAATGTTCTATTTACTATAATGATGTTCACTTTGATGCGTTATGTGATCTTTGATGATGTATGCATTAGCTAATAACACTCAGGGCAGGCTCTCAAGGACTGTGTGTCAGCTCTGTGCAGCATCACGCATCCTGAAACCCGATAGCCTTGTTGACATGTCCCACCCGTGTCATCCCTATGATCACGTCACATATTTAAGCATGTTTACAGCTGAAGGGGAAAACACACCAAGTATCCACTGAGAAAACCCAGCTATCACTCACAGTCTTTGTGCACACTTTCTATTGGAGACGTCATCAAGAGGATCACTGCTTTGTCAGGTTGTTGTCCTCCAGAGCCCCCTTTAATTACCCCCCCCCCCCCTCCCCTTCCCTATTTCTAAGACCGATCTTCTTGAGGCAGTGAAGGTGTATGAATGGAACTTTTAAGGGGCCGAAGCTTCGAGCGGACATCTTTTTCTGATCCCTTCCTTTAGGCCAAAGGTATGAAATGCCAACAAGACAGTAACAGATACTGCACCATTGAGACTGCACAGACGTGTGGACTTCCAGCCTTTTCATCTGCTCATGATTGATAGCTCTGAGGATTTACCAGTTTACCATAGAAAGAGTTTCTGTCTTGCTGCAAACAGTATAAGCCGTTAGACGGTGATTAATCTAATGCTTCTAGATTCATTGTTTCACGACCATAAAAACGATGAATAAAATGGCCTATTGATTTAGGAGGTATGGACATTTTGACTCAGTAAAGACTAAGAAGAAGCGGACAGAGTCTGGAATGAGTGGCATGCCTTTTCGGTAGGTCAAAGGGCATCTGGAATCAGGGCAGATAGCTAGACAGAGGACAACAAACGAATCTGTCATCATACCTGCCTGCAAAACATGTCCCTTAGTCCATCCATCATGAACTGAGCTGTAGATTGTAGTTGCACAGATTATCAGGGTAATCCAACATTATAAAGATTGTACAAAGAATCAATTATAAGACCCCAAACCCTGAAATGAATGACAGGGAGTTACTCATTTCCGTGATTTTAGGTTTTTAATGAATGCAAAAGGGTCAGTAATAGTAAACCGAATAGGACAATCTGTAGGAACAGTCAGAGCCACAGCACTAAGAAGTAACTGCTTAATTCATTATTTCAACACTCGGAACATGAATTGTGTTTTATCTTCCTTGTCACTTTTCCCAGTTGACACGTACGTTTGTGCTCACCATCCGGCCCTTGCACTAAAAGGTTTCACGTGACCAGGATATTGTGTAACAGTCTCTCTAAATGTCATGTATAACAGAGTGCCACTATTGAAGGATTTTAGTGTGATGTAATGATGAATTGCATCAAGGTGAAAGTTATTTCTGCTCCCTGTTGGCTGGTTACCTGAGAGGCCTAATTAGTTTATCATAATGCTACTGGCTAATGCCATTGCATAACACCCAGAGATTTGTCAATCAATCCATTTTCCAAAGTCATGTGAATGGAAGTAATAGGCCTATTAGGTTAATTTCATCTTGGCTTAGAAAGGTTTCAGCAAACATCTAGATATTGCAAAAGGTTGTGTAAGCTTTTGCTCAATGAAGACACAAATGCATTTGTTATTTTTTGTTTCCACAGTCTCATTCAATGACAAAAGCCGTAGTTACAGAAGATAAGGAAATGTTCATTGACTTCAGGATTTGTGCTTTACTCTGTCTTGCTGTTTTGCTCTTGAGGAATGTCAGATGAGTGGGAACATGCATACAGCTGCTGCATCACCTCTGCCATCAGTGCTTAAATGTGTGTGTGAATGGGTGAATACAGCACTTTGGTCGGAAGACCAAAAAGGCGCTTTACAAATGCAAGTCTACTACATGCATTCAGTTACTGAGTATTCCATTAACATTGATAAGAGGATTTTCTCTTGATATCAGACTCCCATCACCTAATATTTAGAAAAAACTGAACTTTATGCAATTTCTTGGTGAACCTGAGCAGTGGGCACAAACCTCAAGCAGTTCACTTTCTGTTCCTGCAGACATCTTAACAGTTCTATAAAGGGCTGTAAGTCCGGTTGGCCTCTACTAACAAGGCATTGTCTGAAACTGAAACTGAAATAGCACTTCACCACCATATCTGCATTACCACACCCCCAGCTATGCCACTCCATTCAGCTTGGCAAGCACAGGTAGGTACCTTTTTAAAGCACAAAATGACAACACAAGCACATGTAGACAAAAACTTCCCTTACACCAGATGAAATTAGGCCAAAGTGGTTTGGACGAAAATGACCCACAACCACCTGACATCCATAGAGCCTTGTGTACCCAGAATATGGATAAGTTCATGGACTGGTTTGGTCAAGGTTTTTCAACATATGGTAAGACATCACTATCAAACCTTTACTGCAGCTTAAAAAAGGTCATAAAATACTCTTTTGCCAAACATACTTAAATTGTTGTTTTTTTCAACCTGGACCCTTTTTTCCAAAACAAGCGCTTTTTGCCAGCTGGCCCCCGTAGGATTACTTAGCATCCCATTAGCGTCTGCCGTCTACAGCATTCTCCCTCAATAATGGACCATTTTCTGAAATTTTGTCAGTTAGGCACAGGTTGAAAAATACCGAAGTTACCCTTTAAGTACAATAAGTAAAGAAACAGGTCTCTGTATTGATTTACGAAAATATATTTGCTTTTTTTTTTTTTGGCCATTTCTACTTAAGTGCCAGTGTTTGAGTGCGAGTGTGTCCCCACTTGTGCTTGACTGTGTTATTGTTAAGTGGCAGCCAGGCTTTTGTAGTGGGGCTTAAGTGTAGGCCAGTGGGAGGTCCATAGACATGTTCCGGTCTACTCAAGCCCTGCCTTCTGTTAAACCACACAGATGTCTTGGGCCTATTGTGGCCCTACAGGACTCTACAGGGACCCAGTGGGGCCATTTCACGCCTGAAGGATGGCCAAAGAGGAAGTCAGAACGGGCGCACCACTGTGACATCAGTGGAGATCTCTTTGAATGAAAACGCAACAAGCAACCATGTAACAAATTAGCTTCAACAAGATACTTTCACCCCAAGAATGAACCGAGTTATTAACGTTTAATCAGGGATTTAGCTGGAAAACATGAGGAGTAACTGCAGATCAACACAAATATGAAATATTTAACGACAACAATCATTTAAACGTTTGGGATCAAACTACATAGTATAAGACTCTTTTTGTGTTCCCTCCACTTTAAACCGCCCATGGCTGGCTTGCTTTGCTTAATGAGCTGTTTGTTGGGTTGTAACATTAGACATTTGTGGTGTTTGCAACAAATTAGTGTTTGTGGTTTTTTGCTCCCAACATGTTTTTTAATCCTACCTAGATCGTTGTAAGTTCTCACAGCACATCTATGTCCCTTAAAAACATCTACGTCATGATGTCAAAGTGAGAAGGTGAGACCACAACACTCCAGAAATCATTGGATCTTTTTCGAGGCGTCTTTCATTTTTCCCATCAGATCTGTTGAGGACGTTTTAATAATGTGGCCGCTCCATCTTAAGTCACTCGTTCTGTAGAACAGCTTGTGACCAATTCTCTTGTTGCCAGCTCACGTTTCAGTGTGCCTTCTGAATGCCTCCACATTGAGGTCAAGCTGCTCTATTTGTGTGTCTATAAATAGCACCTCCTTATTATTTCATCAAGAGAGATGAACTGCTCCACTCTCTATTTCTGTGCCAGCATCCCATCCCAGCCATGAGGATGTGGAAAAAAGTAGGCCAAGAACACTGTTTCCTGTCATCTTTGTTTTTGCCTGAGATTTTATTCAAGCCTATGTGCGTCTCACGAGTGAAGCATGCTACACTTTAACTACTTAAAGAGTCCTGAAAGGTGTTTGCGGGTGTGTGTATGTGTGTGTGAGTGTGAATGATTCAGAGCATACCTAAAAGCATGCACAGACTCTTTTACTGTGTAAGCATGTGTATGTGTGCACTATAAGATTAGTCACGCTCGACTAGACATGACTATTGGTGATGTGCCAGGGACATTCTGTCTTTTCCTATCTCTGTATGCGTTTATATTTGCTTTGCATTTTCATCCAGCACTTGGCTACAAAAACATGTCAGTCAAAGGTTTGTCTTGTGGTTCCCTCAGGAAGGAAGAAGTTCAAGACTTCAATACATGGCGTATATTTACAAAAAGAAATCAAAGGCACTCTATAAAAGCATGGAAGTTAATTCTTGACCTTGGCCCAAGTATTTTAAATGACTGTACCAAACATAGACTGTATATTAGTAGTGGATGTAGTCACCGTGACGTCACCATTGGTTTGTGGACTACGGTTTTGAAGCCTCGAGTTCAGCACAGGCATCCTCCAGGTCTGAAAAGGGAAGCCAATGTGGAAGTGCCTTAAACTTGCGTTCTTTCTAAAAGCTGTTTTTTGGCCACTCTGTTGTTGACATGCAAGAGCAGAAGCGGTTCATCATGTTCATCCGTCCATTTGGTTTACAGTTGATTCTTTGACAAAACAATCCCAACTCAAGGTCCACGAAATAACTTTTTTTTCCTGAGCTGGTATCTATTATATTTTGTATTATTATACCTTGTAGACTAAATGTAGTACATAGTTTTTCCAACTATGTATATTTGAAATCTCTAAATTTTTACTTTACTTTTTTACTTCCACATGGAGTTCCCAAAGTGCTCCGAAGAATTGTTGGTTATCCTCATTATGTTGACTTAAGATGACAGAAGAGGGTCAGAAAGCTTTAAGGGTTTATATCGAGAAGCATTCTCTTTTTAATAGACATCTTTCACCGTCTGTGGAACTCATTTCTATTTTCCAGTTCACTGTAGATCTTGATTTTGACTATCCCCTTAAAACGTTGCCGTTCTGAGGCAGATGTCTCCGCGCATTATGAAACTTCCCTCCGGCTGCAAGGCATTCATTTTTAAGGATTAAAATTCTACAGTAGGTGTTTGCATTATTATTTGTTATTGAATAAAAATAAATTCCACAAGGTTTAGTATGTTATGCATGTTTGTAATCCCTCGGGCTTTGTGCAGGATAACCACTGCTCCACCTGGCTTGATCTTGTCTCAGGTGCTGGAAGTATCAAAGAGTTCAAACTGTGTACTCTGCATGGATCTAGGTGTGCGGATATCTCTTCTATCAATTTAATCCCTACGGGTTAAAAAAAAAACAATGAATATCTTAATCCCAAAAATACATCAGCTATTGTGAGGCTTTAGTCTGTTTCTTCTTCGGCAGAAATGTAATTCGACGTTACATTAACCACAGCCTATATCAACATGACAAATAAGGCCAGATGACCTTTTGATGAATGATAAACATAACACATCTCACTGTTTGTAAGGTCAAATGTATCGGTGTAGTAAATTATCACATTATTGTTTTGTGTCTATGTAATTTATTGCAGAAACCACAGTATGGATATAGACCGTATATCATTTCTGCTCCAGTAAGTTTGTGTTAGTGAACCATATTGTCATTTTCCAGTTTATTCGATTTGGCGAGCTTATTCTCACTGACTGTTCTGCTGTCATACAGGTGACTGGTACTCACATGTCGGTGTGTGAGGGTGAACACTCTAGATATTTATGATTGAATTAGAGTCCTCCAACACTGTCCCTGTTCAGTGATTTAAAGCCCTCTTGTTTCTGCCCCTGTGCACTCACAAGGCCGCTTGTTTCGAAGACTTTGGAATGTTTTCCTAAACCCAGTGACTCAAGCAAACTCGCGCCAAACATGTTTACTTTGCTTGCTCCACCACGCTCCCTCTCCTTCAGTATGTTCTCACGTCCTCTTTCAAACACATGAACTCCCTGAATGCATCTTTTGACTCTCTAATCACGAGACCCCTCTCTGTTTTATCGATCATCCTACAATCTCTGATTTGTTCTGTCTTTAGTAAAAGTCTGAACCTTGAAGAGATGTTGGATCCAGTGAGCGGCTCCGGAGCTTGCTATATAATTGCCATGTCATCCATATTTTGGCATGACACAGCAAATAACGATAATTTGCTTTTCTTCATGATTATTTTGATGTATTTTTTACTTTACTGGTTATAGAGAGAGCATAGCAAAGCCAGATCTGAGCCTTCAGCGTTATGTGCATGTAGTTGCAGCTGATTCGTGAGCAGAATCCTAATCAGCCTTTGATTTCTGAGTGTCTTTGCCCTATTATCGCTCAAGTGGGACGTCTACCACTTTTCAGCAAGACCACAAGTAGCCCACTTGATGCACGCTCTTGACTTCTCATTGATCCATTTGCTGCCCATGCTCTTACTCTGCAGCTGGAAGGTAATGCGGTTATTCAGCACACAACTTGCCTTCCCTCACAGAATCATCCAGATATAACTGAGACTGCTATTTCAAGTGCCCATTGACATTGTGCGGAGATCAAGGAGCAGGTCCTCGTAGAGCCGACACTCACAGAACTCCTGACTTGGCAAAGCATTGAATTCCAAAAGTAGTGTGCACAAATATTTGCACACATTGTGGAATTCGCTCCTGCCTCGGCACTCGAGAATGTCTGATTTCACACCGTAGTCTTTCAGGGCCGTCCACTCCTACACCTCTCCTCCCTCCGTCAGCAGAAATGGTGTCAGGGCTGTAGCGAGCGGAGCTGCTTTGTTGGCAGAGACGGAGTCTTTATATCCTCGAGTCACTGTGTGGGGTTGGCCTTCCCAGCTTTAATCAGTACTACTGATTGGTGGTGCCGTTAAAAAAGGATCAACTGCTCATGCATGATTTAGAAACATCGACAAACAACGAGGGCTTTTTCACAATAAAAGGATATGAAAGTACAATTGTGTCTTTACTCTACAAATACAGGGATTTCATCGCCAGCACGCTGTCAGTGGTGTCAGTTTAGACAGATGATGGTTTGATGGTGTGTAGCTCTTTGTTGTTTGACGATTGCATGAGTCTGAACAAATATGAGATATAGGGAGGGAGGAAAAAAAAACATGGAAATTACAAAAAAACAGCAAAGGATTTCCCTCAAAAAAAGATTTGGTGTTCTGATAAAAATGTGTGTGCACACAATCGGCACGCATTCATGTATATATTCGTGTATCCGGACCTTAACTGAAAATGCTGAGAACAAAAAACGGAATATGGTGAATATACACTTGGAATTCCAAGATGAGGAATTCACTACAGTGTAAAACCCTATGAGTGTGATCCTCCATGCACATCCATCTATCCTCACCTGTGAGGTATGACGGAAGATGAGGGGTGGAAGACTTGCGATGTGAGAGGAAGATGATGGCGTGACGACTCTTCACTGGTCATTAGTTGTAAATCAGCCACATTCCAGAAGAATCTCTTCCAGATGGGTTCTTACTACAGGTTTTAGTGCCCCATTAAAATGGTCTCATCTCTGGTGACTTAACTGCCTCTTGGGGTGCCTGATCGCATGGTATGTTTTTTGTTTACTCTCCAGTGGGCCTTCATTTCCTGTGTGTCTGCTGCTTTTTGTGTGGCTCTAGCAGGTCTCAGTGGGTTGGCTATCTTTAATTTACTCAGTCAATCTGCAGGGGATTTTCAGCTAATCCTGTTCTTGTTGGTATTTTTTTACCCTTCCAATGCCGTTGATTGGGGGGCATTTTCTTACAGTTTTGTAGCAATGAGTCATGATGGAGTCTTCTGCTTTGGCTTTTCACTGACCAAGAATTCATGGGAATGACGCTGATCTTAAAATCACATCCAACATGCTTAACGCACATAGAGGGCATCATCCAGATGCGCTGATCACCGGGAAGAGGCAAAAAGAGACACAGTAGTTTTGGGGAGTTCTTTCTACTTTTCCAGAGTCAGAAACTGATAAAAAAAAAAAAAAAGCTCAGAACATACGTTCTTTCTGTATTTTATGGAAGCCCATTCCCGCCAGCAAAAAAAATAAAAAATAAGATCACCAAAAAAAATAATAATAATTAATTCACAAAAAAGAAAAAAAAAAGAAATAATTAATTCACAAAAAAAAAAAAAAATATATATATATATATATTTTTTTTTTTACTTTTTCTCTGTCAGCAAAAAAGAAAAAAAAGATGTTTCCAGTTGCTGTTTATTGGTCGCCACCTCAGCCACATTGGTTTCATTCTTTATACTCCAGAGCTGCTTCTTGCTTAACATTCTATTCAAGGGTGCATTTGCTCATTACAATCCATGTGAAACATCATCTGTATTTCATGTGTTGTAAAGCCACGTTTTAAAGAAGTCTTCAATGTACTCACAATCCATTCATATGTCATAGCTGCTTCTATGACTGTTGTGTTAAAGTATCTCATAATTTCGACTTTCTATAGCAACTGGAAAAATCTGGTCAGTGTTATGGTTACAGATGGATGCACCAAAAGTTTTTTTTTTTTTTTTTTTGCTGGTGGAAAAAAAGTAAAAAAAATAAATAAAAAATTATTAGAATTATTATTATTTATTTTGTGGGTGTTTTTTTTTTTTTTTTTTTTTTTGTGAATTAGATATTTTTTTCTTCTTTTTTTTAGTTAATATTTTTTTCTTTTTTCTTTTTTTAGTGATCTTTTTTTTTTTTTTTGCTGGCGGGAATGGGCTTCCATAGTATTTGGTGTAATCTGAAGTTTTTCTTAATTGTTGAGTGTCTTTTGGGGTTAAAATAACATAATCACGATACCATAGGCATCCAGGAGGGTGTGTGTGTGTGTGTTTGCGTGTGTGTATCTCAATAGTTGTTGAGATATTTGGTCTAGATCAAGCATTGGACAACTAGGGGACAGACTGTAAGGCGAGATATGAAGAGTAAGCAGATGTGCCAATTGGGAAGAGAAGTGATAACAGATGGATTTCCACAATCCAGAATGGCATTTAGCTAACATACCACCTCCACCTCATGTCTGACCGGGCTCTTATTTTCTCCATACTGGAAAGTGACTGGTGTTTTTATTTATGAGGAGGTTGACTTTTGTCCATCTCTTTCTACTTTCCATTCTGCATTTGTCATTGTGGACTTGAAGATCCCTGACAGTTGAGACTATGTTACAGACAAAAGCAGCACTGCTAAGTGGATCATTTCCAGGGTGACCCCTTTAACCTACACTGTCCTCCAGGCGTTTGTTAGATCTGATAAAGAATGTTGTAAATGTTATGGTTTTGGCTTGCTGCTTTTTTCTCAAAATGTAATTGTGGTACTTTGACGAAATCGTCGTCGTCAATTAAATTACATAGTTACCGAAA
Source organism: Leptoclinus maculatus (assembly GCA_032191485.1). NCBI lineage: Eukaryota > Metazoa > Chordata > Actinopteri > Perciformes > Stichaeidae > Leptoclinus > Leptoclinus maculatus. The sequence goes on from JAVDOI010000009.1 coordinate 3,908,868, forward strand.
TGTGAGCCATTCCGAGGATAGTCTGATCGTCAGTAAATAAGAATTTGGTTAGAGGTCTGAAGCTGTGATTACCACCAAGAAAAATGCTCCAAACTGTTCTGGTGAGCTTCAGATGAACGAGTTGTGGCCCCGCTGAGCCTTTTGAAAGACTTTTCTCAAAGGAAAAGTTTGTGTCAGGTCAACATTTTGATCAATGACTTCGATCAAATGGTATGAAGTTCATCCAGTGCTATATCAACTTCATAAAATCTGTTCACAACTTTTGAGCAATTTGAGATGTGTATTTACTATTTCATCAGTCATAAGATGAGTTGCTGGTCTGGTGCGGACATGCCCAAACTTCCTTTTGTGTGTTGTTCCCTGCTCATCACCACTGAGACCTCCAAGGAGCTTAAACATACTCTCTCTTTAGACTGAGCGCCCACTTAATGTCCCTTTCTCCCTCTGATCGAGGGGTGTTGCCTGTGACCTTTCACCTTGTAGTCACTTAGGGATCGTAACCCCTTTGCCACTATGAATGGATGAACACAAGGCCACTGGCTGAGTGTTGTCACCCTCCGTGTCCAGGCCAACCTCCACTTTAACACCCTCCAGCTGGTAATAATACAAGCACCGGAGCGCTTAGCATTAGCATGTTGGATAAGTGGCACTTTGACAACTTAATGTCTTTATGTGTGTGTGGTTGAGGTGAGGGTCAGTGAACATGTTCAGCATTTCTTAGACTAAATACCCTGACAGGCCACAAAGTTGCCATCTGCTAGCAATATTTTTCAGTCACCGGTTGTAAAACAAAGCAGCAGGTTCGTAATGTTCTGAACAAGGCATTTTGGGAATGTTATGAAAATGAGGGTTTGTTTGATTTTGCCTGAGGTGACGTCCAACCTCCAGTTTTTTTCTAACAGAGATTCCTGTGTGTCTGTCCCCTTTTTAAAATAGCTTTCATTTGAAAATGAATCAATGGTAAACATGTTGTTTTTTTCTCTTTGCCTGTATTTCATCACGGTCAATATATAGCTGTCATGTGACCCACTTGAGTGGCTCTTACCGATATGCACGTACTGAAATGTGAGCTAAAAATTCTGAAGTCTCATGAGCACGACAGTTCTGAGGGCCGAGTTCAAAACCTACGGGTGAATAAAGCCAGGACACAGTCCACAGTAACCCAGCAGCTTCTTCTCTTTAATTGCTTTTCCCGTGCTTGCCCCATTGCCTTGCAGCCATTAGTACTAAAATCCAGGAAGCAAAGGGAGGTTTTGTCTCGTTTTTTTTATGGTTCTTAAGGCCTGAAACATTTTCTTTGATGTGGTGATGTGGTTTGATCTCACGGTGGTCATACCGTCACAACACAAGTATAAGAAGGACTCTGAGAAAAAAAAAAGCTAACTCACAATAGCATGATTTTGATATGAATGTGACATTTTGTCAGCTTTTCCTTTTTGGTAATTAACAGTCACAGTTACTTCAGTCCAACGTTTATATAATTCAAACCAATTTTTAGCCATGCTAGCGGTGTAGCTCCTCGGACGTCAATGTCGGTCAGTAGGTTCATCCAGCACTTTGGCCCAGACTGAAATATCTCAATATTAATTGGATGGATGGCTATGAATTTGTGTACAACTTATCCTCTCAAATATTTCAACGTCTACTTGATGGATTGTTACAAAATACCTGCTATACTGAAGACATGGTGTTTAGTGCCAAGTAGGAAGTGTTAACATGCTTAACACACTGAAAATATATGATTAACATTGTAAAATGTGTATCTGATTCATTATAGCAATGTCAATTTCAATGTCAACATTGTTATTGTGAGCATACTGTTAGCATGATGATGTTAGCATTTAGCTCAAAGCATCATTTGTGCCTAATTACAACCTCACAGAGCTGCTAGACTAGACGTGGAGTCTTTAGTCTTGTTGACTAAAGACTTGAGAATAAATGATGCCTTGTTGTCTGTAGACACAAATGTCTGACTGCCAACACTGATCCCTCAAATGCCTCAAAATATCACATCTGCTACTAGGGCACTTTAACGTGATAGTGGTCTGGTCTATTGCTGTTCATCACATCTACTTAGCATAATATTTTATTATCATGCATGTTGATTTGGACCATACGACCTTGATAGTAACGTTACGCATAGTGTTTTCCTGCATTTATGCTCATGTTTCGCCTGTTTTAAGTTTCCTATCCACTCCTATTCCTTCGTTCTTGGAAAGTTGGGAAGACTGGGTAAAAAGAGAAGGGTCAGCACGAGAGCCAGAATCCAATCTGTTGGGCATATGGAGGTTCTGTCACTGCTGCCAACCTGCAGCTGGACAGTATTAGTCCCCCTCGTTTCTCAGGAGTTGAGCTATCATCCCCCAGGGGCCGATGAGGAGAGGAGGGATGGGGGGTGGGTGGGGGGGGGGGAGTCGCAGTACTGACTGCGGCTCCTGTTCGTTACCCAAAGTCCCCACCCTCAAACACATCAGTGCTGTCCATTAGCTCCAAAAGTAAATAAACCAACTGTGTCTATGTGTAGGACATGGGTGAAGGAGTGGGTGAATGAGGGATCAGGGCATCAGGGCTCATCCCAAAAGTGTTAAAGTGTGTTTAAGCGACAGGAGTAAATCAGATGCAGACATTTAAGGTTACATACAAGTATTATTGATGCTTACGAAGGAAACCTAAGGAATAAAACTGAAATTGAATAAAGATTCACGTCACTAATAAATACCTCAAACGGAGTCATTTTGTCTGGCCATTAAAGTGCTTGACCCTGAGTACTAGTTATCATCAACGGGTCACAGTCCATTCATAACAAGTTTCTGTCCACTGCATACCTACAGGGATGCTGCCTTCTCCTTTCACAGCTAAACACATGCTCTAACTTCCTTCTGTTTATTTTTATTTGGCTAAATACACCAGATTCCTTAGATTCCTGCGCAGTGGATTTGGGTCAGCTATGCATAAAGACAAACATTTACACGTTCCGACTGAAGTAAAGCCCTTCATAATCATATCAAAAACCTTCCTTGTTGGTCAGCTGCCTTAAACATGTGTCACGCATGCAATTAAACGCATGTACATAGGTTAGCTCAGACACACACACACACAAAGAACTACCTCTCCCTGAATCATCTTAATTCCTGCAGATGCGAGGCATTTATCTTTTGAGTGTCACATCAATCTCCAGTTAAGTAGGTCAAGGTTGTCACATGAGGAATGTCCACTGTCTGATGTCTGTCTTCCGACTGCAATTTGTTGGCCCTGAGCTGGAGGACTGAAAAGAGCTTGCAGACAAGCGTTTTGCTTATAGGAAGAGGAGACCAGCGATCATTGGAAGTACACCAGCACTACGTGTTTTTGTCAATATGCAATTGATTTTATGCTCTTGTCATATTTTCGGTTTCCATACATGGTTTATCTTTTCTTTATCTCATCTCTCTTTGATCTGCAGTAGCACTATCTCTTATCTTATCTTCTGAAAAAAAACAACACGAGACACAGGAGCTGGAAGAAATCACTCTGAAATTCAAACCTGCTCAACGCACTATTGCAAAGGAGCGTCTGGATCAGTGATAGTCTCCCTGAACTGAACCTGGTTTGTGTTTGTCATGACAGTCTAGATGTCTGCATGGTTTGTCACGTGGCTCGCTAGAGGTCAGGGTTCAAAGGGTGTCACGGGTCAGGGCAGGGAAGACTAAAGCATCGACTTCCTGCCTTACTCACTGGCTGATTCTGCAAAGAGGAAGAACGGACATATGGTACTTTGGAATTTGGACTTCATTCCACATGTCTAGGACTCCATGACAAAAGTCAAAAACAGGAAAGAAAATAGAAAAAGCGGAGATAATTCTACACTTTTCTATTGTCAACGAAGTTATTGGACACCTCAGTATGGACGTGCATATGCAGGACACACAGGCATATATTTCTAAGATAGCAAGATACCCCTCACACAAACGGATACAAAACAGACATGCAACCACAAATATACTCGTGCTTCAATTATGTCACCCTGATCCATCCACTCCCACCTTGTAACTCCATGCATACACAGTTAACCTTCCACAATATTGCTGCAGGGCTCGTCATCTCATTGCAACTTAAATCTAGCACCCAGGGCCCCATGATGCATTACTGCCGAAAGGAAGTTGGCATAGGTTCGACACCAATGCCAACTCTTCCAGCTGTATGCCAAGTCTGTCTTGGAAGAATACTTCACCTTCCAAAATGACCATTTTTTATATCAATTACTCAACCCGTGTTACCACGATTTCTTGAAGAAAACCTTGTTTTTCTCTCATGCCTCCCTGTGAACGAAGAAACCAATAACGGACAAAGGACTTGATGAATTTGAATAAATGGGGGCCGCTTTTAATAACGTCAAAACTGTATCATAAAAAATGAGAGAAAAATAAAGTTTTCTTCACGAAATCATGGATACAAAGGGTGAGTAATTGATATACAAATGGTTATTTTGGGGGTGAAGTATTATACGTATATAAGATTGAACAATTCATCATGATGTCAGACGATATCAACAGTTAAAACCATCTTAAGGACCACTGTCAGAATCTGCACGAGAGCCCATTGGGATGTGTTGTGGCCATCAAAGCAGGGAAGATGCCGTTGATAACGTAATCTTACTTTAAAGCCCATCTAGTGGCTGCTCTGAAACCTTTGATTGTGTCACATTATCTTCATCAGCAGATGGAGTTGTAGATGTTGAAGGTAAAATATTTCATATTGAATCTCCAAGGCAAGAGAGGGAGCTTCAATATGAAAAGCACTTTGGTCTGTGGAAGTTTGGTGGGCATAACAACTACAACCATATTTGACAAGGAACAAGTTGGTCTTATTTAAATGATAATTCAAAGTCATACAGGAGCAACAAAAACACATCTTGTTTGAGTAATTTAATGTAGTTGATGAACCAATGTGTCTGGAAAATTGGAAACTGTGGAGCACAAACGTATTCCAAACAGTGATTATTCAGCCTCACTTGGTTTAGAACAGGAATTCTGGAAGTTTCCAACACAGTTTCAAATGTTGCTCTGTGCTCATTTCACAGCCATATGGTTGGCATCATTAAACCACTCCCCAAGTATTCAGTTGGTTTCCCAAGCAGACCTCCACCTCTTGTAATTCTTAGAAAATGTGGTCACACACACAGTAACTCTTTATGTGTTGAAATGGGATTGCTCCAGTGTTAAAGCTGGTAGAGAATAAATCAAACCAGCTTGGTTCATTCACTCTAGGCCAGTAACAACTTCACTTCACCGTAAAATGTTGTTTTGGAGTCTGAGCAGTGAGATTAATGGAAAATGATCAGCCAGCGTTTGCAGAAAAAACACTGCAGTTGTTTTGGAATTAGAGCTGCAGCGATAAATTGATTAATTGGCGACTATCACATTCATTGGCAACTATTTTGATAATAGGTTTGAGTAATTCTTTGATTCCAGCGTCTAAAATGTGAATCTTTTCTGGTTTCTTTACCCCTCTGTGACAGTAAACTGAATATCTTTGAGTTGAGGACAAAAAAAAGACATTTGAGGACGTCATCTTTGTGCAATTTTCTGCAATGTCATCTCATCAGTGTTATTGGACATCTATTGTGTGTGTCCCTTGAATGTATCCCTCATACTTCTCTGTCTTTTTCCAACAATTGCCCTCTGGTTCTGCTCTTGCTCTGCCATCCCTCTCTTCCCCCAAAAGCAAAGCATCACTAATCTGCTTTCCCCATGGCATGACTAATCAGAAAAATATGAGCAATAATTTGGAGCTGTGTGTTCTTTTTTCCGTGCTTCTTTATCTCGATCAGGACACGAGAGAGCTGCTGATCAGTGGGTTTCCTGGAGATACAGAGCATTGCAATGTTCTCTTTTTACTCTGCATGCAACAAACTGTTTGCGGTTGACGTACATTATATCAGGTACAGAATACCCGAGTCAATGTGTAGCGTAGAGTCACTAACAGGGCCGATCCTGGCACACATGTGTGAGTGTGTGTGTGTGTGTGTGTGTATAATATATATGTTAACTTACACAGTGTTTGCTTTAGCCTTTACACATTTTAGTGTTGGCCAATAATTCTCCCTGCCATTGAATGAAAGCCAAGGTTGAGCAGAAGCCACATATGGTAGTGCTTTACAAGGAACCAGTGATTGAACTCTTTTAACATCTCAGTCAGGCTCAAGGATTTACAGTCTGTGTAAAATAAATGTACATTTATAGCAGATCCTGGCCACTAATAGCTCTCCCATTGTTAGAGCTGTTGAAAGTTCTAGTTTACAACTATATGTGAACCTGCTGTGTCTGATGTGTTTTATTGTGTATCTGAAATGCAATGGTACAGTCAAACCCGATCCGTGTAGAGATGAATCTCCAAGCTCCAGCCGACTTAAAGCTCAGACTCAGACAGGACAACTGAGTAGACTGATCGGAGTACACTCCAGAATAATTGGTCATAATCAAAAACATATTCAACCCCACCAGACCCTAATAGTGGACTGGCACCAGCATGATTTGCCACCAATTTATGAGCGGCCGCCATCAAAGAGAATATGTAGCAATACATGTCATCGTCGTCACAGTTCTCACTGACCTTAAAACACTGATTTTCTCCTCTAAAGATTACGACGCACCACATGATCAGAGCTGATAGCGATTACACTGGGATCCATGCGGTGTCATACATATTGACATACAGGCCCAAGACCTGTGGGAATGCAACTGCACCCTACTCAACTCTATTAGCCTGACTAAAGATTGGATCTGGTCCTGCTGCAGGTCCTGGGTTGAGGTTTAGATACAAGGTACTGAATGGACCTGTAAAGACCTCTAAACTGGATTTGAGGAAGATTATTAGTTGCGTCTGTATTTGTATTCTCATAATTTCTCTTTCAGACATAAAGGCTGATACTTTTAATGATGTTCTTTGGTGTTTTATAACTACTCCTTAAACCTAGCACCTAGCTTAGCTTCACTGAATGTGAAACTTGATACAGTTGACTTTGTTTAAATCGTGAAATCTTGTGCAGACACACAGAAGCCCCCTATTTTCCTGCACATTGCAAATATTCAGCAATGGTTCATGTTTTCTACCATAATCTAAATAGACTTGTAGTGCTGGGGTCTTCTTTAACCCCACCACCTGGATGAAAAAAAGGCATAGTATACAGCACCGGTCCATTGTTTGTGTAAGTGTGTGTGTCAGCCTCCTGCCTCTATTGTGATCGTGGTCAGTCCATCAAAGCCCGGAGTGGGTGTCGGCGAGGCATTTGGTCCCATGTCTGCTTCACACTTCCTTTGTTTGTGTGTGTGCTGGTCCAAGCCTCTGTCTCCCTGCACTTCCTCTTTGCCATTGTGTGTATGTAAGCATATGCTATCTCTCTCTCTCTCTCTCTCTCTCTCTCTCTCCCTCTAATCAGTGTCTTATTGGGCTGATCCCCAAGACCATGGATGAGCTATTTCTGGAGATTCCTGTTATGAGAACATTATTACCCTCCCTCCTCTGTCTGTCTCTCTCTCTGTCTCTCTCTCTCTCTCTCTCTCTCACACAGAGAGCAGTCAATCATTATCTCAAACTGCATCAGTGAAAGGCAGAAGACACACGCCTGTCAGTGTTGGCATTTCAATCCAGGTTTCAGGGACAGTGGCAGTACCTTGCCTCTGAATAAAACACAATTACACACACATTAAATTGATAAGAGTAGCATTGTAATAACCACATAAATGCCTCTTTCTTCCCTGTTTTTGATCACTTTATGGCCCACCCATCTGTTATGGAAAGCATCTTCATGGCCTTGTTATCTGAAATTCTCAACCCCAAAAAGAAAATGAGATGATGGCCATTCAAACGCTTACACACACACACACACACACACACACACACACACACACACACACACACACACACACACACCTAACATGGTCGTCCCTATTTCAGGATGGCCGCTATGACCTTTGCAGAGCCATAATTTGGTTATCTCTTTTGTGAGTCTTTGTTGACACGGCCTTGGGTGTTTGAGTGTGTTGGACTGATACGTCGATCTGCTGACCCTCACCTGGCCCCCGCCGTTTGGCTTTGGGAATGGTAGAACAGGGGAGCGTAAACCCCAAGGCAAGCCCAGTGGAGGGCTCTAAGCGGGGCGGGGGGGGTTCTTTCATCTTTCTAACACTTTTCTGTTTCTTTGTCTTTTTTTTTTTAAATGTTACTGCTCTGTCTATCTCTGTCTCGGTTAAGTCTTAGATTTTTTCATGCTCACTTCCTCTATTTTCCTCTTCCAGCCCCTCCCTGTGCGTCTCGGGGTCAGAGGTGACACTGTAATGTTTACAACCCAAAACAGTAGCTTCATCCAACAACCCAGCAGCAACAAGTTGATGGGCTAATCAAATTTCTTCCATTTAGTTTTTTTTTGTTTCAAAACAAAAGTGAAACAGTTTGAGACATGATTCAAATGTAATATGAATTTTGAGATAATCCACTGAATCTTCCCTTATGATATGCCTAAAAGGTAAAAGTGTTTTTATTCTCTTTAATGCAGGCGTAATCCCTTGTGTCTGCCTGCTGTAACACTGATGCGTCTCCTCATTTCCGCTCTTTTGTCCAAAGCCCTCATTATGCCCCTTGTGTATTTGATCTGTATCTGAATCATAAGCCAAACAAGGGCCTGACTCTGACGAGCTTTGATGAATGAAAATTGTAGACACTGAAGAGACGCACTTATTTGCCCCAGAGCAACTGGCAGCAGCGGCAGTCTGCTTGTCTGATCGCTCACACTTTGCCACACACATTCTTTAACAATCGCTGGCATTATTGTGTATTTATTACCACAAAACAACTTGAGCGCGCAAACCCTTCTCAACCCTGCGCTGTTTTGTTTTTTTACCCATTTCAGTCGAGGGTATAGCTTTGGGTCGGGGTTTTCGGTGCGAGCCTCTGGGTGGTCGGGTTTTGTGACTCAGGGATTTGGCCTTGTTTGGTAATCTCTCTTCATCTCTTCATCTCTCCTTCCTCTCTTTGCTTTCTCTCTCACTCCCTATCCTTCCCCTATCCCTCTCTCTGTTTCTCACACACACTAACAGACCATAATTATCTTTCTCCCTCTCTTCAGGTTACAGATTTAGGATAAACCCCCTCAGTTTATGAGCTCATAAGATCACGTCTTTCCATTGACGTATTATTTGATATATAACATAATGCTTACGCTTTAGATGGATATACTGATGGGCAGCGAACCTCAATACATTTTGAGTCCTGGCCAATGTGTCCACGGTATCACACGTTTAACACTTGACATGATCAACTGTCGAGTATCGGAAGTTGATATTGAATGCTTTTTCAGATTCATCGTATTGTTTACTTTCTCTTTCATGTTTCCTCATTTTAGTCAGAAAAGTTATTTGTTAGCCTGCCATACGTTTTTTTGTGAAGCTGCTTGTGTTAACCCTTGTGTTCTGTTGACGTTGGCTTAACTTCTGTTTGGGTTCCCACGGACCCCAATGCTGCGTGTGTAGAAATAATAATAACTGCAAATCGTGCAAAATCTACACATTTTTTGCCTTTCAAATATGGAGTTGACAAAATGCTGAAATTACCAGAAATCCAAATAGACTTACTTGGAATTTGTGAGGTGTGGTGCTGAATAAAAAGGACTGTCAACACCAATTACAGATATAAAGCATATGAAACCCCATTGTATTTAACCAGCTTTTACAGCTGGGGCCTCTGGGCAAACATTTCAAATGATTCCCACCAGGGGGGACATTTTTATGAAAGCCTATGCTATAAAGACTTGTGATTTTGCTCACTTTAATAGCTGGAAGGATCTCTTTTGGGTGAATCACTTTGTGACTCCTCACTCAGCTGGGACCGGTGCGCCAGCCAACAACAGACTTCACAGTTAGCCAGGATTTTCTGCATCATCCTCTCCCCCCTCACAGCCCGAGCTTTGGATTACATGCATTTCCCTGCAACACGGTGACACGTCTGGCTTTCCCTTTTTGAATCACCTCAGAGCCTGGGCGTTACCATGGCAATAACACAGAGTTGACTAATGAATGCCAAACGCTGACGTCGTTGAGGAGTTCTTGGAAAACTGTGGTGAAGAGTTCCTGAGGATAGAGGAGAGGGGGGGGGGGGGGGGGGGGCACAGGAAAACTGGACTGGCTGTTTTGAAATAGACCAATTATAAATGAGTAATATGTTATCCACACATATAGGCACACCACATTCAAATCTGGAAAAAAAATATCTGCAAGGTTTTGACACTTTTCCTATCCAAATGAGGCATGGATTGTAAATTATACAGTTGCTTAAAACCACGATTTTTATTCTGGTGCGAAAAAAAAAAAAATGTCAGATAGAAAAACTGTTTATATAAACTAGTCATGTACTCAGGGCAAATTTAGACTTATAATACCTACTAATTATAGTGATTGTATTGACTTCCTTTGTAAAATGCTTATCAAGTGTAGTGCTATCAGAGTTTACATCATCAAGGCCTCCTAAAACCTGGAGCCAGGACTGAATGTGTTGTTATTGTTTAGTCAACCTGTGCGTGGTGTGCGTGCGTCCGGCGCGCCATGGAGAGGGGCAGGGCCACGGGTATTACCATACCTGCAACAGTTCCCTTTTCACTGGGACACTTGCGCTTTTCAGACTTAATCTCGCGTCACAAAAGAGCGTCTCTCAGTTGTCTCCAGTACTTTCTAATGAAATGCAAACTGGGCACCAACCTCCGTGTCAATTGTTGCCTATTAGGGGAGGTGGTTGAGGCTCAGTCGAGACAGAAGCTGAGCTGAATAGAGGGGAGTCCTGTGGAGCACTTTCGATTTAAGATGGGTAACGTTTGGTTGGCATATTTATTTAAGAACTAGTCAAATCAGTTCATTAGATTAGTAACATACAAAATAATGAGAAGACGATCGACAGAAGTTAATGGATGAAGTGCAGGCCAAAAGAGACGACATGGTGTCGTGATAAAGTGCGCGTTGTCACACTGTTATGACATGATATTGTAATCGTTATAAACTAATTTCCCTACACACGATGATCTGTTGGGGTTGTCCCGAGTGGATCCGTGTGTCTCCAGCTCCTTATCAGGTGGACAGCCGCGGGGAGCGAGTGGGGGTGGAGCCACGGCGGAGTTGCCCATTCCCAAAGCTTGAATCACACTACTCTCCATTCACATTCCGGCCGGGGACCGCTTCATTCAGGGACTCGCCGTGTTGGAAGGTTTTGGAAGAATTGTGGAATTCTGTGTATATTACAGCCAAATCAAATTACAACCATGGATTTACTGTCCCGCAGTCAGAGGACTTTTGCACCCGACTGTGTAGTTTGAGTTGGCTTTGCGCTGGATCTATCATGCGGGCTTCGTCCTAACAGTGGAGCAGAGCTCGACTGTGGACAGTCGGAGCCTGTCGGGGCGCAGCCGGGAGTTCGGTTTTACGCTGAAAGCTGGTCGCGACCTAGACATTACAAAATGATACTAACACGTAAGTCAATTCCATGATTTAGGCTACCTTAAATTAATAATTTGTTATTGTTTTCTGTTTAAAGTGAAAGCCATACATTCAAACGGGTTCCTGTTTTATCCAGGATATGTAGACTATAGCGCACTGGTTTTGGTAATCATGAGTCTACAGTTTGCTTATTTTTTAGTTACTTTTAGTGTTCAAGCCACTGAAGGTTTGGTTTGCTTGAATTTAATCCTCAAGTAAAACAGTCTTTAAGTCGTCTTTACGGCGCAGCGCTGCGGGCTGTCAGATAAGAAATCTCCCCGCTTTGCGCATAACTCCGCGTCTCCAGTGTCCTCACTACAAAGAAAAACGGCGTCTTTTACAACTTGTCCAGTGAAACCCACGACCCTGAGAGGTTCCTTTCTTTAAGAAAAAAAATGTGTCGAAAATATTTCCCTTCTTACGCACACAGCGCAGGGGAGCTTCCAGACAACTAGCTGGTCGGTTTGACGCAATGAAACCTTGATCCGTGTTGGGAAACAGGGTCGTGAACTGGAATGTGTCTCTAAAGATTATCAGAAGTTATGGTACCAGTCCGCGACACTTCTCCCATGTCAGTGCCTCCAGTTGGTTTAACTGCCCGTGCCTTTTGACTGACTGCCGACCTTTTGCTAATAGGGGGATCTGAGGTGGATGTGTAAAATCCCGTTTTCGGCCCTGTGCTGGCATGATTGACTTGATTTATGGGCTTTGGCGCTTCCTCTCAGTTGTTTTTAACTGTGTGTTCCAACACATGGCTCCTTATCAACTTTCTCAGGAACAGATATGAGCAGTTGAGCCATATAACCATTCAATTAAGAACGTGCTCAAAGACCCTCAGACACCCAGCCATGATGATAAGAGGTGGATGAACCCTACCTTCAGGAACTGCTAATGTAGAGACTGTATAACACTGACACAATACGTATACGCAACAGATGGAGTAGTCCAGTTACAGAAATAGGAGCCACTTTTTTTTCTCTTCTTCTTCTGCTTCATATCTATTTATTTCTGTCAATCAGGGATGGGACTATAGGGGTTAGTCGATAGTTGTGGTAGGTTTTGTTGGGGGAGAGCAAACGAAGGAAACACACTTCACTGCACTCTATGTGAAACAGGAAGCGAGCTGGGGCCTTATCTGAAAGATTTACATCCAGCTGGCGCACTGTTTCTTCGTGTCCCGTGAGAAGACACATATGTTCATTTCGGCTGTAACCGTCCGTCTGCTGAGGGTACCAGGCTGTCCTGGGATCTGATTGTGAATGGATAGCTATCAACGGGGGGGAAGGCAGGTAGGCTGTCATCTGGTTGTGGAAATGTTTTGAATATGGCTGGTCACCTGATCCACGGCTAGGGCCCTCTGTGTGAGCATAAATCTGTCATCGGGGAGCACAGCGGACTGTGGGGTTAGCTCTGCGATGATCCATCTGGGCCAGCTGTGTGTTTGCATGCATATGTGTCCATGCATCCGTGACTGTCCCTGTAACTGGAATGGACTATTGGTGGTAACCTCATTATTCTTTGTGTGTGTGTGTGTGTGTGTGTGTGTGTCAGCGGGACATAGCTTGAGGCCAGCCAGATGGCAATAGTCCTGGCATCGTCTCACTTAGCTAACAGCCAGACCTTCTCAGCGAACACCAGCTGTCTCAACCGTGGAATCACAAAACATGATACCCATCAGGAAGAAAATCTGTTATCGCCCATCTTTGCATTCCAGTAGAGTACTGGACGGATTTTACATTGGTCACGTTAAAAAAAGCTGTTGTCTCCAGTTGTCCTTGTGCTATTATACAGATTCAAGCTGTTAAGGACATTGCGATCGTACATGAAATAGTCAAAGTGTCAGATCATGAATCAATCAGAAACATGTTCTTCAAGTTCATGGACACATCAGGAGTTTGTCCTTGTCCATGTTGAGGTAAAAGACAAACATTGGCAGCATCCAGGCTCCTGGCTTTGCTTGTTGTAGATTACAGTTGAGCCAAAGAGTCTAGCCTAGTTTATCACATCACCTGTCTAGTAGACCCACTTTGCAGCTCCCTCAGAAATGAGCCACGCAGACCTGGAGTTGATAAGAACCCTCTGCCTGCCTTTCGGTTTGGTTTACGGTCGGCCCTTTGAGACCCAGCGATGATTGTGTACTTCCAGATAAGCCACCTCAATTCACTACAGTTGTTAGTCGAGCATTCTTCTTAATCTGCCAACTTCAAAGCCCCAGCAGTGATGACTGTATTCAGACTCTTGACCTGCCATTTCAGTAGCATATAGCCTTTGAGGTGGGGAGCAGCATCCTTTGCTTGCTAGCTGCTGACAAAGTCCCACTGGAGTCGAGCGTTTCAGGCTCGGCCAAACAAGACCCCACTGCCTCCTGCAATGGAGGGAAACGTTGGCCGCCAATTGTGAGAATTTCCTGCAACAGGAAAGGAGAGAAGAGAAGGAGCGAGCAGAATTTAAATAAGCAGGGAGTGCAGAGGAGATGAGGGTGCGAGCAGGGGAAAAGGAAAGCAAAGACTATGGTGGATCATTTTAGAAGTAGATACGGCTTGGCAGTGAGTGAAGCTTAACCCCGACAGCTCAACCAGTCCGGCCTTGGCCAAATACCAGAAGAAAAGCCACTTGTGACCCATATGAAATCTCTATTTGCATGGGATTCGCTCTTATCCATTTCATGTTATCTGCTGATAATCGCTCTTTGTTTCCCACTGAGAAGGAGTGTGTCTCACTGTGTGAACTTGTGTGTGGCTCCTTTTCACCCCAACTGAGGGGATTCGTCTGCATTTAAATTAAGTTAAAATGTGTCCAAGTTATTAGAGATTGTAACAATTATTCCATGTAACTTGTTCGTATGAGGCCAGTTCAGTTCAAGCCACATATCCATCTGTCTCTCTGTCCCACCTGACGGACATGTTTCAGACATCCTGTGTGGCCTCCCTCTGCAGCACCAGAAGTTCTGGTCTGTGCCAATCCAGCTGTTTGGTTTGTTTGTCTGTCTGTCTGTCTGCAAGCCAACCAAGCCGCAACTACAGATGGTGATTAGATGACCAAACAGGAGAAAGATTTGGTTTAGCAGAAGGTTAACTTTTGCAGTCAGGAAGTGACATGTTGCTGATACCTTATGTTGCTCCTATAGCTCCTATAGCCTGAAGTCACTGGAGTCAAAATGACAAAAGGCTCAAAGTTCTCACGGACTGCCGCATGTATTGGGGAATACCCACTTTTATCTGCACTAACTTTAATCCCATAGAGCTGTTACTACATGGCGGGGGAAAAATATATCTAAACATGCAAAGAAATGTTTCATGAATGTGCTGCTCTAGAAATTACACTGCATAGCATAATTAGTTTGCAAAGACATTATAAAGATAAGATAAAGATAAAGAGGTTTTTATTGTCATTGTAGTGATACAACGGAATTCCGTTTGGTAGCCCTCAGCCAGCCAGCAGCACAGTCTAAATTTTGACGCTGGTCTGACTCCTTTCACATTTGTAATCTGTTCTTCAGCCCACTTGGCACATGTAGCCCAAATATCCCCATCATTATCAAGGTAATGTACTTCGGTTTAGTATTTGAGGATAACTCAGTGATGTGTGATGTTAAGTGCTTACTGTAAGACACACATTTGTCCAGTGTGGCTTTGTAGCTGTCGTTAGCCATGAGGACGTTTGGTAAGCACACACAATCCCCGGAGCAAGTGTTTGTCTTGGCTGCCTCCCCGCCTATTATCTGGCCAGGAACAAACGAAGGCAGGGCCTTTTACGGCCGGGTGGTCGGCAGCCACTGCAGCGCCGCGCGGCTCTCTTCCTGTAAGGGAAGCAGGAAGAGGAAGTGAGGTAGTCCCCCGGCGAGGGCTAGGGAAGGACAGTGAGAGAAGAAGAAAAATAAAACACACCCGTTGAACTCAAGTTGTGGAATCAAAGAGGAATGTAAAAGTTGGTGTCGTAAGGTGACATTTTTACGAGCCTTGGATATTCTTGTAAAACTCTTTTATGGCTTTGTTGATCCAAGATTTAGTTTTTTTTAAATCCATATACACAAGACTGTATGTGTGTGTGGCTCTATTGTTAGGTTGTTTGTGCCAGATGCCCCCATGCCCCTGTCCACTTCCTGCAGCCAAACAAAAGATAGAAAAATATTCTTACTTCACCCCGTGAATGAATGGAGACACAATGCGGTGCTGTGACAAATATTATTCGGTTTTATCCATCCGCGCGGTGAATACGGTTGTCTTTATTTAGTTTCCAAGGCAAAACTAAGTCCACATTATGTCACTGTAAAGTAGATTTGACACACATTCTAGCCCAATGGGGTGTGTCACTGGATAGCTTCTCCCCAAAGATACTTAATGGATCCCGTAGCCCTCTTTTTGGGGTTGGGGGTGGAAAGCTAACCACGTGTTTGTATGTCTGATTTGCATTTCAATAGCTTTACTGTCTTTTGAGTGGTTTGTCTTTAAACATGAGGTCTGTCTTTGCAAACACACACACAGACTTGCATGTGCACACAGTCACACACACACACACATATAGATGCACAAGCAAACAGAAGACTATCTGGCTCTGTGCAGTGCTTGCTTTCAAGAATGTTGGTATAATTACCCCTTGGTTTCTGCGCTCTTCTGGGTTCACTACACTCCAAAAATACTAGGCACCAAACACACGGCTTTGTAGAATTTCACATCCACAAGGAAAATTAGAGCTCATTTGTCAAGTATATCAGTGTTAAAACGTGGTTGTTAATGTATTTGACACTGGGGTGCATGCCGGTGTCACAGTGGTTGCTTCAGGAGTGTTGGCCCCTGCAGTGGCAGAGGGGAGACCCTGTTTTGGTCGTGTCACACCTTGTTGTTAGTGGGTTTGTCTGCCGTCTAGGCTTGTTGTTGGTATGTAAATGCTCGTATATGGTTGAGACCAGACCCTTTGCCACAACAGTCTTCTTCTGACCTGTCTGTCTGTCTGACAGTACTTCATGGTTACCGTTCTTTTGTCCACATCAAGTTAATTCCCACGTGTCAATGTCTCACTTGAGTGACATTATTTATTACACATATATCTTTGTATTATCTCTGCAGTTCTCTAACTAATACTGAAACGCCTTTAGTCTCTATTGAGGCACAATCTGTTCTCCTTTTATGCTCCTGTTCATGTTTTAGTGTAATTTAGCCTTGAAATGAGGTGGAACTGCTGGTGTTTCAAAGATAAAATAAACTGCTTTCTACCGGTGGTTACTTTGAGCTCAGTCACGCTCAGCTAAGTATATTACCCCTTCTTCAAGTGTAAAGGACATCACTATAATGTCTAAATGCAAGGATTGTAGAATGAGAAATGAATTATCCTGCCTGAATTTCAGACTTCACACTCATTAATAAGTATTTAGCTTTCATGTTTTGCAGCCATTCCCTATGTTGTCACTTTCATCCATGGTTTACCCGTGTCTTTTCCTGCCTTTGTTCCGCTGGTTTTGTTTACAGGTTTTTCTCAAGGTTGTGCTACATTTGTACTTGCTGTCATTCCACTAAAGAGGACATTGTAAAGTCAGATCCTTAAGGCCTGGAGACATGTTTCTGTCTGTCTTTCTTCCACAAACTGCTGGCTGTGGGGGTGATGGAGCTATTGAGGAGGCTGGCGTTTGGCCAGCCATTTGGCATACGTCAACTTAAGGGCTTTCACAGATAATTGTGGGACATCCCCATGGCTCATCTAACACAGTGGACCTCAACATTCAGTTGGTATTTAGCACATCAAGCCCAAATGTAACACCTTGTGTTTAAAGGGAGTTATGGAAGAGTGTGTCTGGCAGTGTTGGAGAAGCGTTGTGAACATGTTCGACTTTAGTAATGGTATTGATGGACACTTGAAAAACATGCATCTGATATGTATGTAAAACCTCTCCTGCATACATCTTAATCAATAAAGGTTCTTGAAATTGTCCTCATTGGCATCATGAGGCTACAGAAGCTGAAGGGCAGCACTGCATTAACAAGATGTTGTATGTCAAATCAAACCCAGAAAACAAACAAAAGCATTTGTCATATGGGGAAAGAATCCTAAAAGACGTTTTCTGTTGAAGATCTCTGTGTGAACAGCAAATACCACTGCTTTACCCGGATAAGGAGCTTAAGTGGCACACACCTGGCGTGTGAGGGGGTTAACACAATTTGCACGAATGATGCTTTGAGCTCAAGCTTTAGAGAGAGAGTGACCGAGTGTGAGATAGCTAATAAGGTCAATGGGTTCACACTTGGTAAGCTGCTAGCATGTTGGCGTGCTCAGTTCCAGAGTTTTGACATTTAGCAATGATGAAAAAGCCTTTGCGTCAGAGGATTTCATTAAAAACATTGAGTATATTCTCTGTTTAGGTGGATTGAAGTGTCTCCCACAACACCTAACGTGCTTTTGTTTTCTTCCACTTTTTTCTCCTCTGCAGAGATCGAAGCCAAAGAGGCCTGTACCTGGCTCCGAGCAGCAGGGTTCCCACAGTACGCCCAGCTTTATGAAGGTAAGGAGCTCTCAGAGACACCGCCCACTGTCACCCCATGTGGCATTAATGAAGATATGTGCTGGTGCTGAGATGAAGAATCCACAGTTATGCTGGGAATCGTGGCGCATAATCAGACAGATTGTCTAAGTTATGTTACTTTGGTGACATTGTTTTACCACAGCAATGCTGGCTGAACAAATCTTAGTTGAAATCAGTGAGGCAGATCTACAGGTAGTCGATAAAACATATTTTCTTGAATTTTGATGAAATAAAGATCACATGAATGTTGAATCTTTGAACACAAACCTCTTTGGTAAATTTCAACTCGTGGTTTTTAGCTCATATAGAAGACGTCTCCATGTCAAGCACACAAAACACCAACTTGCGCCTGTGCATGCATACATACCTCACACAGCACAGCATTCCTGAGGAATATGGGGTGTTTTTCTTTAGCACCAGTGCTTTGCTGTTCTTATGCAGGAAACGCTGCATCAACCACAGCACACTATACATAGTAGCTCTTTGAGGACCAAAGATCTTTGAGGACCAAAGATCTTTCTTACCTTGTAAAAGTGAACCAAAAACTTGTTTTCTATACCCTCGAAAGTTATTCATACAATGACGTGTGGTTGAGAAAGAATGCTTTGCCTGACCCTTGAGTTTTAAATACACACTCACTGAAATACATCAAAACATTCTTTACACTCCATATAGCAACTCCAACTATATCATGGCATGCTGCTACCATACCAGCTGCCCTTATGTAACTACAGGACGATGACAGCAGGACCAAGGTCCCATTGTCAACGGATCATTGCTTGTTGCCACTTAACCGTGAAATGTTTCCTATTTGAACGGAAAGGCTTGTTGTGTTTCTGCACAGGTGATGAGACTGGTTTTTATACATAGATGAAGAGCGACACAAAAGTGCAAACCACAATCAATCACTGTGCAGCATTTAACGCTTGCAGCCGTCTCAACACCCCTAGGAATTTGTGCCGATGCATGACACATTTTTCCTTCCCTTGTATCCGTGGGACAATCTCTATTGTCTGTGCTGTCAGGACTATTGCCCCACTAAAGATAAGCAGACTGATAGGCCTTAGTCAGTACAGTAGGCTAAAGGTGCTGGCCTCCCTTGAACAGCATTTTCTTATCATCATCGGCCCGGGGGTTTAGATGCAAGATTCCCATTTTGGGTTGGGTCTAGGCATTCCAGGAAACATCTCAACATCCGTCCATCCATCCTTGTGTCAGACTGCTGAAATATTCTTTTTGATTCAAGGCACGCCTTAACTGTTAACCGTTACTAATGCTGTGACTCGGTGAGTAAGTGATCCTGTTAATGAGGTAGACTTGGGAGGAAGAGGGAGAAGGAGAAAAGGAAGCGGGACCTCTGAGCAGCAGTGGAGTACCTATTGTCATTCTTCAATCAATCCCCTGTTCTCTCCCTCTGTGCTCCACATCCCCCCTGCCTGTCGGGTCTGAAAGCTGCAGCTGTGTTTGTTTGGTCGACTAAGACGCTACTTCCTCTTTTTTGCTTTTCATCAAGGCTGTATGGGGGTAGAAGGTGGGACGGAAGGCCCTGGTGGGTGTTTGAGTGGGTGGGTGTTTTTTGACGCCAGGGGTTGTATCTTTAGCTTTATGTGAACTCATTGATCCAATCAGCGGCAGGAAGATGCCCACACTAATCAGACCCTCTCTGTTTAGATGCCCAGTTTCCCATCGACATCTCTTCAGTCACCAGAGACCATGACTTCCTCGACCGGGACGCTATTGAGGCTCTCTGCAGGTGAGATACAAGCCATACTGAACCTTCCAGGCATCTTTTCTCTTTCTTTTGATGTTATGCGGCACTCTTCTTATTCGTCCTCTTCTTCAAGCTCTTGTTTTCCCCCCAAATGAAACCATGAGGGCATGGCTTCAAAAAGGAGGCATGCTTTGGAAAGTTGCAGATGAGATGAAAGAATGACACGATAAGCACTTTGGAGCCACGCACTGCACATTTTTCTCTCTCCATTTAGGTTTCTATGTCCATATCTCATTCTCACGTTATCTTTTTTTCTCCGACAGTGTTTGTTTCCCTTAGTCTTTTTGTATCGTCCTGGCAAGCACATATCTCTAGATGCTACGGTCACGCAATGCTCTCTACATTCAGTCTTTTCATGCTGGAACAAACAGATGACGCTCTGCTTCATTTGCTACCAACAAGTAAATGCTTTCAGAGCTTTGTTTGTATGAAGTTTCAGACATCTTAGTTAGTGTGTGTGTGTAAGAAAGAGCTAAATGACAATGAGTATCATTGGAGAGGACTGGGTTTGCATCCTAGTTGGTGCCCCTGCGATATTAATTAGCATATGAGGAGGAAGTTAATGGCTCTTTAACGGAGTCAACTCCTTCATCAAATTCCGATTCTAAGTAATAAACCACAGCAGGTGTCCCTCCATGCATCTGGAAGCTATCCTCTCAATGTCTCCTCTCTTGGCAGCCTTTCACCCCCTCCCCACAACCACCACTATCCCCCAGTTCCCATACCTTCATCTCTCCATTGTTACATGATCTGCTCTAAGAGCTCTCTAGAGGGTGGACCCCACCACCACCACCACCACCACCACCACCACCCTCCTGCTCCGCTTCTCCAGGTGGCTAGGGGGATAAGCTTTCTGTCCCCTCCCCAAGTTTTCGTCACCACTCTAGCAGATTTCATTCTCTTTGCTCCCTACGTTTCTGTCTCGCTCTCTTTCTCTTCCCGCTCATGTGGAGATTATCCTTCAGCAGCTCATTAGCCAGCCTGGGTGCACCCAAAATCCCCCTCTGTCTTTCTCTTCCCCTCTTTTGTTTTCCGTCGTGTTTCATCATTTCTTCCATCATACATCCTCTTGGTGGTGAGAGGTTTGTGTTTTAGGAAAAATCCAGCAGCTAGAACGTTTTAAAGCCAATTTTAAATGTAGCCAATGTTACATGTGTGTGTGTGTGTGTGTGTGTGTTTTTGCAGGAGACTGAACACCCTCAACAAGTGTGCTCTAATGAGACTGGAGATCTCACCGCAAAGAAAAAGAGTAAGTGAATATGCACACACATTAACTCCACTCCTTTCTGAAAAGCCTCTTTGCAAGTCTCCTCAACCACAACTGCATTCCCTCACCTCAACCATCAGTTCACTCTTAGCCACAGGGTGAAGCTGTGTTTTTCTCTCATCTTTTTTAATGAGAAGGCACCTGTTGGGTTTATTTCTATATCAAGTGGGCTGTGAGGACCCTAGGGGGAAGGAGGATGGCTTTAATGTCTAAATGAAGGGGTCGAATTCACCTGAACCTCCCCTACTCAAGGCATGCATCTTTCTCAAATACTTCCTCATACTTCTGGCTCACCATGAAAGGAGTTTGTATGCTGCTTTTGTGGCACCCTTGCAGAACAAACTAGAATACATCTCTTGTGTGTGTGATCCCACTCTTAAGGGTCTTTCAATAAGCGCAATATGTTATGTTTTCAAGTAGCTTTTAAGATCCATTTAACTCCCTCAAACACCACATTCTTAGATTTCGCTTTCAAGGAAACAGGCCTCTTGGAAGAACAGTCTAGACTGACTTGACACTTAACACTGCTCCTTTTTATACAAATCAACCTGAATTCCCAAACAACCTTAAGTGGTACATAGTAACATCCTTGTTCTGTGTGTGGTGGTATTCATTAGGATGGCCCTTTCTGTGTCACCTTTCATTTCAGGAGTCAACAAGAGTAGAGGTGTCCCCCCCCTCCCTTAGACAGCTTAGGAATGCACTGATCTCCTCGTGTCTCAACATTCCCTCTTTCTTAAATCTCCATCTCCGTTTGTCGTCCTTTCTGGTTTTGTTCTTCCTATCAGTTGAATTGTAATAATAAATAGTTTTTTAGATTCCTGCAGATTCCTTGTGACGTTCAAAGCGCCAACCGCTGCAATGAACGCTTTGGTGGTTTGAGGATAAGATATCTCCAGAATGTTGATAGATGGTAGACGCACTATTGGCCAATCACCGCTGTAGTAATCTCACATTCCAACTAACATAACTTGAGAAAGAAAGCCACAATGGAATGCAAATGTCATGAACGTCTCTATTGTCCTCGATAAATCATTAACTTTAATAAAAGCTTATAATGAAAAACATATAATTAATGATGCCTGGATGTGAGCAGTGAAGATGGAACACTGGCACTCAACTAGTGGAACATGGATATGGTGCATTTTATAATTTTTTAACTGGATTTTTTTATTTTAAACTGCTAATTTCCTGTTATCTTTGTAAAGGGGGCTTAACAACCTTTCAAGTCAATTACTCATAGAAGTTTTTTTAGAAAGGTAAGGAGAAGGAGGTTCAATTGTGACGTGTGGTTTGGTTTTATGAGCACTGTGATTGGGAACTGTGAAGATGTCTCCTTTGGAAACACCCAGCTTAGTTAGTGTGTATGATGGTGTGTGTTTGAAAGAGGGTGGATATCTCTGTCATGGAGAAAGAATAAAGATTGACAGTTGCAGCGTATCAGTGATGCTGTCTGTGCATATGCACAGACAGAGGGGATAAAGACTGTAGGGGGGGGGGGAACGACCCCAGTCTGGCTGGCTGCGTTGTGAGCTATGGGGGTCATGATGGAATTTCCTGAACTCCCTCCAGGCCCTGAGATAGATTAACCAAGCTGGGGGAGGTGTGGGCATTTTATAGAAAAGGTACATGTGCACTCTATGCAACTCAATAATGGTCACTTTTTCCCTTTTTCTTGTGTATATATATATTTGTCCAAAGGAAGTGACCAAATCCTGTTTACTGGCTGTTTACAGTGCATTTCATATAGTTCACAATAAGATAGACAGATAAATGGGATCAGAACGTGAATGCACACAAGGCAGTGTGCAAGTGCAATAATTATGAAATAAATTCCATAACTCCAAAAAGTTTCCTGGACCGAGGTGAGGAATGTTCGAAAAGAAATGGAAAACGTAGCTGTACATAATGTCCACTTAACGGCTCCTCTCCCTCCCTCTCTATTTTCCTCCTCTTCTTGCTATTTCTTTCTCCCTATCCCTTGTCCCTCCTTCTCCTTAATACAGAGCGAGGACTCCGATGAGGACGAGCCTTGTGCCATCAGCGGTCGCTGGACCTTCCAGAGGGACAGCAAGCGCTGGTCCCGTATGGAGGAGCTGGAGGTTTTTTCCACACTGCCCACAGATACTGCCCCACCCCCATTCCCCAAGGACCAAGTATCCCAGAAAGGCAAGCTGGCCCTGTGTGAAGGCAATAGTTCAGAGAGTGTGCTGACCGACCTCAGTGAGCAGCCAGAAGTGGGCTCCATCCACAGCAGCGGGAGTAGAGGAAGAAGAGAAGAGAAGAGCCATGGCGCTGCTCTGACAAATGAAGCTGTACCCGCCGGTGCCACTCGTGCCAGCTCTGTAGCTAGCATGTGTTCGTCCTCGGGCACAGGTGGGTCGGGATGTGTTAATGAGGACTCTCTGTCTGATGGGATGCCTCCATCGCCCCTGGAGACACTCGGACAGTTCACCTTTGACATGAAAACAGGGATGGGAGGGCTGGGAGGAAGTCTGGACAGAGGAGGTGGCAGCGGCAAAAGCACGCGCTCAAGAGCTAAGAGCTTCCTCAAGAGGATGGAGAGTCTACGGCTGCGCAGCGGCACCTCCTCCAAGAGAAAGAAGAAGGGGACTGCCTGTGGAGGGAAGATAGAAATCAGTGGCCCTGTCATCAAAGAGGGTCTGGATGATGACAAGCTGCAGAGGCTCAACTGTGTGGACATCTCCAGTATCAACCTCAACCGGAACCTCAATCACCACTGCAATCCCACTCAGACAATGACACTTAACCGGAATCGCTCTGTGTCCTACTCCACTCAGACCAGCAACGGCAGCACTGGAAGTACTGGGAGCAGCCAGTCAGAAGCTAGCAGTGGAAGCGCAGTGAGCACACCGAGCCCAGTGACTCGCGCTCGCAGCCACAGCATCGCGGCAGGCTCTAGTAAGAGGGGAGGAATGTATTTGGAGGGTTTTGATCCTTTCAGCATTCCCCAACAAGCTTCAGATCGACAGCCGACACCCCCACCCAAATCTGCCCCACCCATCCCCTGCCAAGCTAGTAAAGGGATGACAGTTGATGAGCAGAACCACAGGAACAACTGCAGTGTTCGAGACAACAGCAGACAAGCGGAAGAAGAAGAAGAGGAGGGAGAGGACGGCATGATCTTCTTCTTCTTACCAGAAGGTCACAAGCCTGGGACCTTCCCCAAAGCTCTGCAGGACGGGAGTTCACGCAATAACAATGGGAATGATAACGGGCACTCAGTGACCCTCAGGGGGCGGCAAGGTAGACGCCAGCGTCATTGCTCTTCTGGCTCCGTCGACAGTCGGCTCAGCTTTTATGACAACGTCCCCTACACTGAGAGAGAGGAGGAGGGAGAGGAGGAAGAGGGGGATGATCGTAAACTGGAGCAAGTGCTGCAACACGTCAGCGGTTTTCAGCGGTTTGTTAATGCTTGGTCAGAGGCTGTGGCCGGCGAAGAGGAGGAGGAGGAGGAGGACGAAGAGGAGGAAGGAGACTCAGATTCAGCACTGGACTCAGCCTCCCCGTGCCCGTCCTCTCCTCTGCAGAACCGGCTGGAAGAGACAGAGAACGGAAGTGACCAAGACAGCACAGGAAACCCGCTGGGAGAGGGAGAGGAAGGGATGAGAGAGAGAAGAGATTCTGGTGTCGGGGCGTCTCTAACTAGAACCAGCAGGTTAGTAAAGCTGTAAACATTTTTAAACATCTTATACCACTTTTGAGATATCACTCTGAGCTTTCTGCCTCCATCCCAATATAGGAGGAGGTGAATCAAATTAGCTTATGGTGCTCACAGCATTGAAATATTTACTCTCTTCTTTTCAATTTGACCATTTCTTCTGTTGCAATGAAAACCTACTTTTATATGCATTTCTATTCTACTTTTTTGCTGTTTGGGTGAACTGATCCTCCCAGAGACAACTATAATAACAGGCTCCAGCTTTTAGTCTTGTGTAAAGCTCCTGTCAAACATGATCTAAATGCATGGAAAGCTCAAGGACAACAAAACAATAGAAAGACTAAACACTGAGGCTCCAACAAAAAGAGTTTTCCATAGAAAGTGACAGCAATGGAGAAACAGGGGGACACGCTGAGACTTCTCTCCTTACGTAATGCTGCTGGATACTCTGGAATGCTGTTTGGTCTCCATGGGGACTGTTGCTGTCCCTTCAGGAATCCACAGGCCGAATTACATTTGGGGGGCGTACGAGTTTTCAGTCTTTAAAACAGTCTCTTGATTGATGTGTACATAAATCCCTGTAATCCCTGAACTGATCACTTGGCACATAAAACCACCAAGACTGTGTGTGGCTTTTGTGACATTTTCCTCAGTTTACGTGTACACAAAAGCATGACGCATATCCCGAGAGCTAAAGTGCTCTTTTTTTTCAATCACATCTCAATTTGTGCTCTCTCCTTCACCT
The DNA here is from genome assembly GCA_032191485.1 of Leptoclinus maculatus. Lineage (NCBI taxonomy): Eukaryota > Metazoa > Chordata > Actinopteri > Perciformes > Stichaeidae > Leptoclinus > Leptoclinus maculatus. The sequence goes on from JAVDOI010000009.1 coordinate 3,934,342, forward strand.
TCCTTGTACGTACTCCAGACCACAGAAACTCCGCTGGCCGAGCTTCCAGAACTCCCATCGGCCCAGCTTGGCCTCGGCCCAGCTCCAGATTAGCTGCCAGTCTGTGCTACAGATGAATCTGCTCCAGAAGCTCTCCCTGCTGCAGCTCACTGCTCTGCTGGAGAGACACACCCCTACAAACAAACATGGCTTCAGCTGGTGAGTAGACTGGGGGTAAAATGAAATGCTTGTTTAATTCATCCATTCAGCCATCCATCCATCCAACTGCTAGCCCTCCGTCCCACCCGTCTCCCAGTCCCCCTCTATCTGCAGGTTGTTGTATAGTGTGGTGACGGCTGTCCACAGAGGTTGGGTTTCACATTCTTTTCCCAGGCCCGTAATTGCTAGGAAGGGGCGTACATTGTCTTTTTCTCAACGGGGCAATCATGGCAGTTTGCACGCTTGGTGTTACAAGAGCTGGAGGCTGGAAAGCTATATCCTTGACACTTATTCCTCCACAACTACCTTCTCTACCACTTGTAGACGTTGGTCTGAGGTCACTTTATATGCTGCTCTTGATTATCCAGTGGCACCTAACATCCTCCCTGTTATTAACGTATCTGCGTATCCGTATTTTTCTTTATTTCTGAAGCCAAATACTGGGGGAAAGGCAATTCGATAGGTCATTTTATAGGGACGCCCTGAATGAACAGAAGTGCAATATACAAAGACGTGACTTTGTTGACCAGAATATACATTACCGGACATTATTTCCAGTCAAAACACATGATACAGGAGATTGTGAAATGATGTTGTTGAGAACCACACACACATTAGCAATTACCCAGAATGGCTTTACTTTACTTTAAAAGGTCCACTGAGGAAAGTGAAAAATCGCATGATTTTCTTGTGTTTTTCCACTTTCTGGGTTTCTTCTACCCGAGGCCTTCCTTGGACAGGAATAGAAGGCGGTATGACAGTCTTATGACAAGCTGGGGCTCACTGGAAGACAGAGGCCACTTGTTGCCCGCTGGAGGCCCACACATATTCAGAATTCCGTGCCGGGATCATAATGTGGTCCTTTTCCATTTTTGCCCAAACTGTGGTTCTGAGTCTTGTGAGTGAGCTGCTTTTACAAAGACGAGCTTGTCCTGAGTCACGCTAGTGTCTCTCTGCTAAACTCACTCACACCCATGCAGATGGACACACGGCCATAAATCTGTGGGTGCATTCTTGTGAAACGGTCGGAGTTGCATGTTTCAACTCTGGGGTTTGTGGTTATAGACTTAGTGTTCACTTGCTCTCCACACACACACACACACACACACACACACACACACACACACACACACACACACACACAGAGTAACGAACAGTGAGACAGACACTTTGTGGGGATGTATAAAACGGTGGGATCCTCCCCTTTTGACACCCGTCCGTACATCCTACTCCCCCTCTCTATTCTCCCCTCACCCTGTTTATCCACCCCTCTCATAAACCTGCAGACAGGTTTCTACAGCCGCTTGGTTTCCTCATTGCATACACATTAAACACACACATATTTTGGTAGCCAAGCTTATTCTGTCGTGATGTTTTTCAGTCTTGCAGGTTTTTTTTTAAGACGTGTTAATTACAAAGTAGGTTCTCCATCTAAGACCGAGTAAAAATGAATGCATGTCATGACATTGAGAAATCCTTTTACAGCTGCATTGCTGAAGTCATGTCAATATTCGATATGTAGCCGATATTGATGAGCTTTATTTTTCTTTGTGTGTGTATGTTGCAGGGCTGTGCCAAAGTTTATGAAGCGCATCAAGGTTCGGGACTACAAAGACAGGAATGTGTTCGGTGTGCCACTACAAGTCATCGTCCAGCGAACAGGCCAGCCCCTCCCTCAGGGAATTCAGCAGGCCATGCGCTATTTACGCAACCAGTGCCTTGACCAGGTAACATTAAGTAAATGAATAAACACACATACTGTGTATGGACAGATGTATATAAGCTTGTGCATATACTGTAATTGCAGTGTACATATATAATGTCAAAGTTCCTTGCCGGTCTGTCATTTAGCTTTAAGTACTATTTTCAGTTTAGACAGCTTAGAGAAAAAAAACTGCTTTTTCTTGAAGGTGTTGAAGTTACAATATATTTTAATTTCAAGACATCTCCAATCAGTCAAAAATGCATCCATGATTTTTTTCACCGGATGTTACGTAAGATGGAGTCATAAATCGGAAAAAGGCTGATACCCACTTAATCTGTGTGTGTATATAGTTTCTTTCTCTCCTCCTTTTTCTCCTTTCTCTGTCACACAAACGCTGAAGTGTGGAGGTCTGGAGAGAGTCAAAGTGTGCAGCTTTTAAGTAACCTGTGTCTGTCTGTTTAATCCAATGACATTTATCTCAGCGTGTGTGTGTGTGTGTGTGTGTGTACATGTACATGTACATTCATAAAGGAAAGAAAGAGGGAGTGAGGAGAACATAGCTAATGGCAAAGGGCAAAACAGAAAACAGAGTGGTGTTCTTTTCAAAGCAGGACAAGGCGCCTCTGATTGGAAATGGTGAAACTCATGGAAAATATTCAGGCTGAACAAGCCGACGGACGTTTTCTGTTTCTGTTTTCCTCCCTAACATTGCCATTTCATGCAGCCTTAAAAGGCCACTGATGAAGTCCTACACAACATTCAGCACAAAAATGCCTACTGGGTGTCATGGGAGCTTCTTTTAAATACAGTCAACAGGATCTGCTGTGATGTAACCGTATCGACTGTAAGCTCTGGATTTGGGGATAAGTCAAGAATATTATTTTTCAATGATAACAGCCTGCAGCTTCGTATTTGCGTTGGGCACATCAATCATTTTTGATACGCCTTAATGATAGAAACAAACACTGTACTCATGGTCTCATACTGAGACTAATAAGGGAATAACAGTTCAAAGCTGACTTATCAGGTTTCTATGTATGTGTGCACGGTGTAACTCTTTCTCCCTTTGTCCCCCACTTTTTGTTCAGGTGGGACTTTTCAGGAAATCGGGCGTTAAATCTCGTATCCAAGCTCTCCGTCAGATGAATGAGGCCAGCGGCGTCGACGGGGGAGGCATCAACTACGAGGGCCAATCGGCATATGACGTTGCAGACATGCTGAAGCAGTACTTCAGAGATTTACCAGAACCCCTGCTCACTAGCAAGCTGTCTGAGACCTTCCTCCAGATTTATCAGTGTAAGAAAACAGACGCGTTTAGTCGAAGTATAAACAAGATCTTGTCAAGGCGCTACATGCCTTTACTTCACATACACAGCCACACATCTGTGAGCAGATTGCATGCTGGGATTCACGAGACGGTATTGTTTTAGAGCTGAAGATGCGTGCCTGCCATGGAGCAAGACATTGTGAAACCGTAAAAAGAAAACAAACAAGATGAGTGCAGGAAATACCTGTGGAATGAGGTGATATATGGGATGGGTTCATCCTTCTCTGAGTCACTGTTACATGACATCCCCTCAAGTTATGATTGTCATAGCTGCGTTAAGAACGTTTTATACAACGGAAAAAAAAACAGTCCAGTGTATGAAGTGTGAAGCTTGTAGAGTACACACACATGTGGGCTTATATAACACACTCAGGCGAACCCAAACTCCTTCCCAAGTTACCCACCGGACACAAAAAAAGATGACATCATCAATCGTGATGGTGGTTATTAGAAAAAAAACGAGCCATGATATCCTCCCTCTTCCTCTCCAGACATGCCTAAAGAGCTGCGTCTGCAGGCAGCGCGTGCCGCCGTGCTGCTGCTGCCCGATGAGAACCGCGAGGCGCTGCGGACGCTGCTGTGTCTGCTGAGCGACGTGACGGCCAGCGTGTCTGAGAACCAGATGACTCCCACCAACCTGGCTGTTTGTCTGGCCCCGTCCCTCTTCCACCTCAACACCCTGCGCCGCAAGGAGAGCTCCTCGCCAAGGTGTGTGTCTGTGTGTGTGGGTGTGTGTGTGCCTCCACACCACTGTAATTAGCTCACTTTAATTATATAGGAAACCTTTATTTTGATGGCCATCACTGACGCAGTTATTGTATTAGCAGCTTACATAACATGTAATATGCTGTACATTCTGAAAACAGGAAAGGGGAGAGAGTTAAGCTTGAAAGGGGAGTAGGGGAGAGAGACAGAAGAAATAGCAAGGTTACATAAACATCTGTACCTAATTAAACACATACTTTGTTCCACGTTTAGCTAGAAGAGGGTTCATCAGATGTAACCCCTGGCGCTTTCTCTGCCCTCTCTTACGCCCACTATCACCACGATGGATGCTGTTACTAATCTCGTCGTCCTCTTTTCCTCTCTTCCTTGGTCAAAGGGTGATGAACAGGAAGCAGACACTGGGAAAGCCGGACCAGAGAGACCTGAATGAGAACCTGGCTGCCACTCACGGCCTGGCACACATGATCCAGGAGTGCAGCAAACTCTTCCGGGTCAGTAGTAGTGTGTTATTATATTATTATGTTACATAAAGTGAATGTGCCAGCCATCATTCTGTCTTAAATGCCCCCCGTTTTGCCCAACTGGACTTAACTTCATGTCTCTGTCAAGGTAAACCAAACTCAAGCATTTGTGAAAGGATTTAAATGACAGAATAGTGGTAATGACCACAAACAAACTATTACTAATCCAATTTCAATCCCATTCAGCCTTAACCGTTTGCTCTGCCCAGTGCAGTCTTCTCTGACATGCTACAGTAAATGCTAAGAGGCTGCATGTGGTGGGTCATTAGTATTAGTTTAATTAGATTGCCTCCGGGCTTCCTGGGCCCGCTTCCTGTCACATCACACAACAAACAAACTTGATTACCTCCCAAATTATTTTCTTTTAATTCGATCTCTACTTGCCAGTAATGGTTCATAACGGGATGACCTATGAAATAATTTGACTGTAATTTGCGTTCCAGTTCAACAAACCTTTTCTTATCTAATGAAAATCCTTTTCTTAGACTTCAATATCGTTAGTATTAAATCAAACCTGAAAGATGACGCATACAAACAGAAATGAGCTAGACAAACTAGGAGATGAAAATAGGATGTGATGTGTTTCCATCCTTCATACAGTTTCCCATTAATTAAGGGGGAAATGATGCAATCAGGGTGGAGATACTTGGACAAAAACACAGCATTAAGTAGAGTCTTAATTGCTGATTACTCTTATCATAGGACATTTATAACTTAAAGATCCCCTCCAGACATGTTTTAGGACATATACAAATACTCTTGAAAAGTCTTAAAATTGAATCTCAATTGTCAAAATCAAGCACATTTAACCGCCATTGCACCCGAGCGGCACACACGGCCTTTCAGAAACCAATGGGGAAGGTAAGGCCCGGCTCTCATAGTCCTCCGTCTCCTCCTTTCACACAGATCCCAGAGGAGATGAACCCCTGCAGGAACTCCTATGTGGAGCAAGCGTTGCTGCCGCGACGCTTGGAGGACCTCGCAGGTGAGGAGGCCAGGCAGGGAGGCTGCAGGGCCTACCTGCAGGACAGCCTCGACGCCCTCCTCAAAGACGCCAAGGACAAGTTCAAAGGTTACGACAGCTGCTCCACACCTGAGCACGCTGAACTTGCCTGTAGGAAGGTAAGCTCACTCGTATATTCATCAACTCTCTATAGTTCATTTTAGTCTTTTTAGTTTGTTTGAGGGTGAAAATGATTTGATGAGAGAGAACAGCTATCTGTGTTTCCTGTCTTCTCCTTTCCCTTTCTTCTGCTTCTTTAAATATCTGGTGGAAAACCAGCAGTTAAGTGTTTCCTGTATAGAAACACATCCGTGTGAAACTGGCCTGGCCTGGCCCTGAGCTTCTCATTCCCATCACAGTGTTGGACTCTATCCCATAATGACATCAGCTTGACAGAGACACACAAACATACGCAACCTCGGCATTATCCCAAGCTTACATTTCCGGTGTCTAGTGCGCAAGGGCCCTGAATGAGGTTATCGTTTCTCCGGTTCGAGAGTCACAAGGGGCAGAGTGTTCTTTATCATCTGATAGCAGAACGAAGCAGCTGACTTGGCTAACGGGCATTAGGAGGCTTCGAAACACAAGCCTGACTGTTGTGCATAAAATGATGGCTGGAATACCAATTCCAATTTCTGTAAACATGATGAGATTAGATATTTTAAAGAAAAGCTTCCAAACAGTTGCGTAAGACACTTGAAGTTTATATAAAAAAATAAAGTGGTTTCAAGTATTTAACATCTCACACTGTTACAGATTTTGATAACAGTTTATCGTACCATTCAATCATCCATGTGAACTTAATTATTACCTCACGTGTTTCTCCAGGTGCATGATTGCTTTCCACTGCGGCTGTGGAAGGTGACCGTGGAGGTGCCTGCGAGTCCTGAGGAGGTTCTCACACGAGTGCTGCGGGAGCAGGGCTACTGGGATGAGGACCTGCTCGAAAGCCGGGTGGTGGAGACTCTGGACGAGAGGACAGAGGTCTACCAGTATGTCAGGAATACCATGGCTCCACATCCCACTAGAGACCACCTGGTGCTCAGGTAGACATTAGCCCATTGTCCTCCTCCTCTTCCTCCCTATCTGTCTCACTTCTCTCATTTGTCTTCATCTTGTTTGATGTTCTGCTCTGATTTTTTTTTTTTTTTAATCCAAACCTCTCATTACTCTCCCTTTCAGAACATGGGTAACAGACCTGCCGAAGGGAGCGTGTGCACTGGTGTGTACATCTGTGGACCATGAAGGAGCACGCGTTGTAGGCGTTCGGACCAATGTCCTCACCTCTCGCTACTTCATCGAGCCCTGTGGAACCAACAAATCCAGACTCACACATATTTCCAGGAACGACTGCAGGTGAGTGGATGAGCCAGGACAATTTGTGGATTTGATTTAGTCCTAGTTTTTTGGTCATTCAATGTCTTTCAGTTGGTGCTAACAACCTTTTTCTGTGTTTCTTCTCAGGGGTCGTTTCCCAGAGTGGTACAATAAACTATATGGACACTTGTGCGCTGCTGAGGTGGCGCGGATACGTGACTCATTCACCGTGCCCATGGACAAATGAATAAGCAGTGTGCAATTTGGACAACAACAGACTCAACGGCGCCTTTGAAACATAATTTGGATCCTACAGAGGACTCAAAATGACTCATTCCACCAGAGAGGAAGATGGGGTCCAAGCCTCTTAAACGGTCAAATTTTAAGGACAAATCCTGGATCCTGGATTGAAGGACTTTTTTTGCTTTGATTTTGTTAGAACAGACTGTTGTTATCGTTTAAAACTGTTCTGTTTGGACGCTCAGTGTGCTGCCTAGAGGACTTGTGACACACAAACACTTATCTGGGCCAAAAGACATGATGTCACTGATACAGGATGTGATCCAAAGGGGTGCTATAGCTTCTGAGAAGCAAGGGTGTATGTGTGTGTGTGTGTGTGTAATGTGTGCATGAGTGTTCAAAGCAACAAACGGTTAATAGATACATATTCCTCGCACTGGTTTTCCAGCGGCAGCATAGTGTGTACATACAGTATTCTGTTCCCAGTAGTGGTATGTGTCTGTCTTGTGTTACCTCTGTCCCCTTTTTTCTGTTACAGCATGGCACAGGAGGAAAAGTAGACAATAATATGGTCAGTTGATTGATGAATCCATGGGTGAAGAAAGAGTGAATTTGCTGGTAATATGCAGAGTGAGTATAGAGACAATAGGTGGGATATAGTGAGATGACAGGTGGCTGATAGCAGGGTTTAAGTGTTTCAGGAGAGGAAGGCAAAGACGGATGAGAATCGGTGGCTGGCACACCAAAAAGAGAGGGACTGATCAAAGAAACGGCCTCATTTACTAGCATACAAATAGATGTCTCCTCATTTTGTTCTTGAAGATGTTACTATGCTAGCAACCAGGCATAGTGCAAAAAGCCGGGAGACAGTCGGAGCTCATAAGGAAGCGGTTGTGACCAAGGATCCGTGTTAGAGACGAGGAATGTTGCATATTTCACAGGATCACAGCAACAAAGCTAGAAATGTAATACCAACAGATCTACATTAATGGACCAAATTTGAAATAGCTAAAATAAAAAAGTAGCTTTCCAATATTGAGCTTTTCCTCATTATTACAAGGTTCACAGTTAGTGTTGTGAAGAGCAGTCAATTCACTTTTTTATTGTTTAAAGGCGGACATCACTTGTATAGATTTTTAAAAAACAAGAAAAATAGTGATTTCACAATAATTTGGATTTACATGAGAACAGAAAAGAAAACAATGCACTGTTCTAACTTGCAACAGAAACCTCCGGCTTGGCCTATAAAGATGAGAAGTAAAGGAAAAATGGTCCTTTTATAAAGGTGGAGATTTTACAGGTTTTACTGTGAAATAGTGGGCAGATTGAATGTTTGTGTGAAGGAAAAACGATCTTTGTGTAAGCTTCTTTCTCTGTACTGTTGTGTCAGTGTTTTAAAAAGAAGTAAGAGATTTAGGTCCTCGTAACCTTCTTCGTTCATAACACTCGTGCTTCGATCTGAGGGCGCGCATATTTTCGTGTCGAGTTGTATGATTAATTCGCTAAGCCATTGTTCATATCGTAAATGTTCGTACCTTTTAACTGTGTCTCTGCCAAATAATAACGCATGACAATTAGTTAATTTAAAACAAATATATTTATACCTCAGATATATGTTTGTTTTGTATCATTTTATTTTATTGTAAATGTTAAGCTTTGTGTTACAGAAATGAAAAAAATGTTTTATCTTTTTTATTAATATTATTTCTGTACAGGTTAATCAAAATGCACTATTAAATGTATTAAAATAAGAAATGATTCATTTGTCATTCATATCCACCTCTTTCCGAGTCTAACCTTCATTCCACACCAGCAAATCCAGGATTGATGCGTGTATGGGGGGGGGGGGGGGGTACCGACTTGGCTTCGTAGATGGTGATCTCACTTGTTGTCTTGTTTCTTACACACAATAGTTTCATATAGCAGAAGACAATAGAGTCTGTTGTACCACAGCTGGCCTTGGTCTGGACCCGGCAGACTCAACAATGAGGGGCGCAGTCCTGCAGCAAAGAAGAGGTCCAAAGGATCAGAGTGGAGGCTAATGTACCCGCTTTATGTTTCTAATCACTTGACAAAAATGAGAAGTAGCCACATGTAGGTGCAAAAAAACATCTTTGCAAATACTGTATGAGCGTTTTTCATGATCTATAAACCTGGTCTGTGTATTTATATAACTCAATACTCTTTTTCTGTGGACCGTGAACCCTTCATGTACTCAGGAACTAGAGATGAACACAAAGACTCACACTGTGTGCATGTTCTTGTCTTTGAACTTGAAATGTGCCTTCAACAGATTTATCTTTACTTTAGTTTGAACAACAGATGAATAATAAACCTTTACAGGCTAAATCTGTTTATCTCTCTCTCTCTCTTTCTATCTCTTCTTCTGTTAGTGTCTGCACACACTCACTACGAATGCTGGTATGTTCCTGCGTGCACATGTGTATGTATTTTGCTGGGTGGGAACACAAACACCTCTGAGAGATTATGCAGGGCAAGATAAGGCTGACCAAGAGTCAGCTCCAGGGCTGCATTTCTGCCCCGTTATTTGAGAATCAGACGCAGAAGGTTTCCCACATTGATAAATGAATACAAACGTGCAAGTGCATGCTTCTGTGTGTGTGTGTGTGTGTGTGTGTGTGTGTGTGTGTGTGTGTGCATGCTTCTGTGTGTGTGTATATGCGTTTCTTCTTCCAGTTTGTCATGCATTTATCAAAAATGCTGTATTCATTTAGCAACACAACGGTGTGAAGGTTAGTGCTGGATCCATACCAGGTGTGATTTTTGAAAACTTATTTTACATATTTTTTTTAGGAACTCTCTCCCTCTTTTTTCCTCCTGAACCGGAGATTATCAGCACAGCTAGTGTGTTGTTTGAAAAGATGTAAAGGACGCAGTAAGAATGAAAGCTGACAGCCGGCTTCAACCAACTGCAAGGTTAGGACAATATTCTTGTTGAATACCGCAAACAAACTAATTTTTCTGCATCTCCTTGCACATGTTCATTTGTCTTTACCTTTACCAGGCATATCTACAAACCACCAGCAATGCCCTGCTTATTACAGATTGTATTATTTATCATATCATATTGTGCAGTTAAAACAGTTCCCTGTGGTGTACGCACCAACTCGAGCAGTGAGCAGTCGTGTTGGGTCACAAAAAAAATCAGACATGCCAAATATCTGACAGGAGCTCTGTGGGCTACTCATCTTCATGTGGACTGGAATGCTCTGATAGATTGCATGGTATTGTTGTGGCAACAGAAATGGTATGCCATCATTGATAACACAGTGTTTTAAGACTCAACATGGAAAAGAACAGCAGAGAATGTAGTGTTTATACAGTTGACCTCATATCACTCCTCATCATATCTCCATATTCCAGAAATTCCAAAGGCTGGAAGTAAAGCTATAAAGCAAGGAAAGACAAATCTGTCTATTTAAAAAAAAAAAAACGAGTTTGGCGCACGTACACCTACACTCACACACAGTCTAGTTGTTTTAATGACCTAATCACTGGGGTCAACTCCAAATATAGCAGTGTATGTTCATGTTTGTATGCACATCTGTATGTGTGAGTGGCAGAGAGACTACAGGACTTGTGACACACAAACACTTATCTAGGCCAAAAGACGGATGAGAATCGGTGGCTGGCACACCAAAAAGAGAGGGACTGATCAAAGAAACAGCCTCACTTACAAGCATACAAATAGATGTCTCCTCATTTTGTTCTTGAAGATACAAGGGCAAGCCCAGAGTGTTACTATGCTAGCAACCAGGCATAGTGCAAAAAGCCGGGAGACAGTCGGAGCTCGTAAGGAAGCGGTTGTGACCAAGGATCCGTGTTGGAGACGAGGAATGTTGCATATTTCACAGGATCACAGCAACAAAGCTTGAAATGTAATACCAACAGATCTACATTAATGGACCAAATTTGAAATATTGAGCTTTTCCTCATTACAAGGTTCACAGTTAGTGTTGTGAAGAGCACAGCCAATTCACTTTTTTATTGTTTAAAGGCGGACATAGATTTTAAAAAACAAGAAAAATAGTGATTTCACTATCACAAACAGAAAAAAAACTGCAGATTCTCAACTCCAAATATAGCAGTGTTATGTTCATGTTTGTATGCACATCTGTATGTGTGAGTGGCAGAGAGAGAACAGAGGTGGCATGACAGTAAAAATGACAGAAACAAGACGAGGAGGACATACCACCATGTCTCTACAGCCTTGTTCTATTCCAGATGTGTATCTGCTATCCTTCAATTCTGTTCTTATTTAACCCGTGTGGCATTGAACACGTCCAGCTAACGCCTTGTTGAAATGTCTCAGGTCAAACACAAGGGGTCACTGATCTAACTGCAAGTCACAATTTAATGTCAGTTGTACAGATCAACACTGTCCTCTGGTGGTTGTTTGGAATACAATGAACATCCCAGACATCTCGGTCGCTATGGGCCAATCACTCACCAGTGAGAACCAGTTGCAACATGAACAAATGAATGCATCACACATTCCAATCAAATATATTTTATTCTAAAATGAGTCATTCTGCGTAATATGTACTATTACTTTTGGTACTTTAAGTGTATTTTAATACTTTTGTACTTTTACTAAAGTGAAATATCTAAATGTTCATCTTACTTTATAGCACAGTGTAAATAACTTTTACATTACATTACAATTGTTTTAATTGTATGAAAACAAAATAAACAGAATGACTGAATAATTCATAGATTATGGTTTTCCTAAAATTAGCTCCACCTTTATCAGCTGATACATATAGAGTGATAAACACATGAATGCATCAATAATCATAATCCAATAATATAATCTATATTATTCTGAAATGGGCCATTCTGCATAATGAGGGATATTACTTTTAGTACATTTTAATGTTAATAATTTTGTACATTTACATCAGTAACATTTGTAATCAGTACTTGTATTTATACATTGTGGTATTGTTACGTCTCTTAAGTAAAATATCTAAATGTTAACATTATTTGACCATATCATGTAATTTACTTTTATTGTATTCAAATCGGAAACAAAATATGCTTATTTATCTCTCATCATGTTTTGTTTGCTATTCGTAGTTATCTGTTATGTTGACCTGGAGCTGCCTTTTTGTTTTTATAAAGTTGAGACAGAATAAAGTTTTGGAAAAAACGCTGTCATGGCTGACCTATCGGTAACACCTATGATGGAGGCGAGTGGTTTCGTTTAACCAATAGAAAACAACCTCTTGTGACTCTCGACCAATCGGATTCAACTAGTGTTTACCTTCCCGGAAGAGAAGTATAAAGTGCCCCACCCGAGCAAACACACGTGACAGCATCTCGCTCAGCACTCATTGAAGTGCAGCTGTGAGAGTTTATCGTCCTCTTCTTTCTTATATCAACCTCTTTAGACACAGCGTCGGGAAACATGGTGAGTGGAACAATGTGACGTTTTCTTATGATTTAACCAGGCTCACAGTCAATTCATTTTGTCAATTCATTTTCAATGTACGCCATTTATCAGCATTAGCTAACGTTCATTACCGAACTTTTAGCTTTAGCTAACATTTCCTTTTAATGGAGTCTGGTTTGTGAATACCGTGGAACGTAACAATGTTCTCGTCGCTTATCTTTCATAGAGACGATATTCTACGCAGTCGACTTATTCTTTCGCGTTGTGTTTGTAAACAAACCGGATGTGCATGGGTCTCGCCCCACCTGTCGTCACGCCAGAGTCAGTCCAGCCAGCGGATTCTACTGTTGCTACTGTTGCACGAAACCGAGAACAAAGAACACCAAATTTGGCGCGAGTTAATTGCGCCGCCGGACTCTTCGGGGACCATTTGTGTTCATTTGCGTGAATCGCGCTGGACCCGCCTGAGAGGGGGCGAGGCTTATCGCCCTGGAAGCCGTTCAACTCTCCGCCATCAACCATGGGAAAAATAACCTCAATTTCTGCTTAGTACGTGTTGTGGAAGTCACAGATATCACGGGAAACTAAACCCCGTCATGTCTGGGTTCATAACATAGTCCGGAGGGGGTCCGTGGATTTTATCAAGCTGTATTCACTGTGTCTAGCAAGACGCACGTCGGCTGGTTTACTGCAGCTGTATGAACCCAAAATAAATGGGTGTGGCTGTGATTTAACTGCAATAAACTGACAAAAATGGATGCCGAAAAATCTACGTAATGACGCCGATTTGTAACGAGTCTGAATTTATGTTTTGTTAGTTCTCTCCGCAAGACAAGCAAATCACTTTTAAAATACTTGTTTTCTCAATGGAGCTCGGATCGATCGGTGCTATGCTAACATTGTTGCAGCTCCATCAACACTCACAATACCGTCATAAAGACGTAAATACGGCAGCGTCGTTTTCATTGTTTGTACCATATGACACACACACACGCACAGTTTGGTCCGGTCTCTACTAATATGAGGTATCGTAGAGCTCTGGGTGAACACAGACTGCTACAGTATTTGTTTCCTGATTCAACAACGTCATTGATGACGATTTTTTTTTTTTTAGCTTTCTTCAACATGTGTTGATGTCAAGTATCTAATTAGACATGGTTAAAGATGTAGATGTGTGGAAACATTTAATGGTAAATGTTACATATTCTTGTCCCCCAGCGTGAGTGTATCTCCATCCACGTCGGTCAAGCCGGCGTCCAAATTGGCAATGCCTGCTGGGAGCTTTACTGCCTGGAACATGGGATCCAGCCAGATGGACAGATGCCCAATGTCAAGCCCACGGGAGGAGGAGACAATTCCTTCAACACTTTCTTCACTGAGACTGGAGCCGGAAAGCACGTCCCCAGAGCGGTTTTTGTCGACCTGGAGCCCACTGTCATTGGTAAACACTCATTAATATAGATGCCATATCTCACTATCTATTATTTCTTGAAGTCAAACCCTCAAGTGATTTCTGATTCAAACTGTCTCTTCAGATGAGGTGCGCACTGGGACTTACCGCCAGCTGTTCCACCCTGAGCAGCTGATCACTGGTAAGGAGGATGCTGCCAACAACTACGCCCGTGGACACTACACCATTGGCAAAGAGGTCATTGAACAGGTGCTCGACAGGATTCGCAAACTGGTGGGTAAATTCAAAGCCTTTCAAGGGGTCATTTCATCCAGGTCACAACACATTTGCTGACTTGCCTCTACTAGTATCTAGGCATGCAGGATGTTTTGCTGTAATTTATCCAGGTTTTGTCTGTCTCCAGACCAATATTGTTTGTGTGACTGTAATTTCTTTACTGGTGCTTACAGCATAAAAATAGGGGCCCAATTTCAAGACGGAAACGGCCCTGTTACTCTAGAATAGAAAACATGGTGCAGATTGTTTTTTAGAAATCACCTTGCTATTGTAAAAATACTGTGAGCTACATTTAAATTTTACCTCCTTTTTGTATTGGGGTAATGGCAAAGATCTCAAAACTTGGACAAATTGTAATGAACTATATCGTCATGTCTAGGCATCCCTAGAGGCAGGGGAGAAAATGGTGTTTACTAACTAATCATGATATTCAAAAGTTGTAGTTTGGTATTGATGGCAGTGAAACACTACCGGTGACTGTTTAGTGGCTACAGAGAAAATCGGCTGTCACTTCACTTTATGGTTGCCAGATATACATTGATAAAATAAGTGAATTCACTTGAAATTGTTATGTTCCCTAATAAAATGAGAAAACACACTTTTTCAAGTATTTATTTCACAAACGCGTATACAAAAATAAGCTTTACCATCTGAATTTTTCATACAACTATTTATTTATATATTGAATTACCCGCTATGCTATACCATTATCGAGGTATGAAATGACCTATATTGGTATAGAAGATTTTGTCCATATCGCCAGCCCTAATCTCTGTTTCTCCCTCTCTTCCCTCAGTCTGACCAGTGCACCGGCCTTCAGGGCTTCCTGATTTTCCACAGCTTCGGAGGTGGCACCGGCTCTGGTTTCACCTCTCTGCTGATGGAACGTCTGTCTGTCGACTACGGCAAGAAGTCCAAGCTGGAGTTCTCCGTCTACCCAGCTCCCCAGGTGTCCACCGCTGTGGTGGAGCCCTACAACGCCATCCTGACCACCCACACCACCCTGGAACACTCTGACTGTGCCTTCATGGTGGATAACGAGGCCATCTACGATATCTGCTGTAGGAACCTCGATATCGAGCGTCCCTCTTACACCAACTTGAACAGGTTGATCAGTCAGATTGTGTCCTCCATCACTGCTTCCCTTCGTTTCGATGGCGCCCTCAACGTTGATCTGACAGAGTTCCAGACCAACTTGGTGCCATATCCCCGTATCCACTTCCCTCTGGCCACCTACGCCCCCGTCATCTCCGCTGAGAAAGCTTACCATGAGCAGTTAACGGTGTCCGAAATCACCAACGCCTGCTTTGAACCAGCTAATCAATTCGTGAAATGTGACCCTCGCCACGGCAAATACATGGCTTGTTGCCTTTTGTATCGTGGTGATGTGGTGCCCAAAGATGTAAATGCTGCCATTGCCACCATCAAAACCAAGCGCTCCATCCAGTTTGTGGACTGGTGTCCCACTGGTTTCAAGGTTGGCATCAACTACCAGCCTCCAACTGCAGTTCCTGGTGGAGACCTGGCCAAGGTCCAGAGGGCCGTGTGCATGCTGAGCAACACCACTGCTATTGCAGAGGCCTGGGCTCGGCTCGACCACAAGTTTGACCTGATGTACGCTAAGCGTGCGTTTGTTCACTGGTATGTGGGCGAGGGTATGGAGGAGGGAGAGTTCTCTGAGGCCAGAGAGGACATGGCGGCTCTGGAGAAGGATTACGAGGAGGTTGGTGCTGACAGTGTGAGGGATGATGAGGATGATATAGAGGAGTATTAAACCAAAGTGTTAGCAATAACTTCAAAAATAAAGTTTGTTAATTGACTTACTGGTTTGCTGTCTTTTAATACACTCATTCCAAAGGGCAGAAGTACTGTTGAACAGTTTTAATAGAGAAACACAGATTGTTTTTTCTGTGTAGTTGTCACTATTGCTAAAAGCATGATGCCCATATTGGGCAGTATCAAACTGGTTTGTACACTGTTTTTTTTTTAGGGGAACAGTTGCTCTGCTCGAGACATGTGACTCAAGTCTCAAACCAGTCCCAAGATTCTGCAGTCTTGCCTGCTGTATCCGGTCTTTACACAGAGAAAAGTTATCTAACCTGTTCTTCTCAATCAAAAACAATTTCCATCAAATTAACCTGCACATTTATTTCTTGACTTATTATTATGATGGCTTTAGTCCTCCATACTTAAGTACAGTACTTGAGTATATGTACTTAGTTACTCTTCACCCCTGATGAGTACATTTTCCACCACTGTTTGTTAAAAATAGACAAAAATAACCGTTTTAATTAAAACACAAGAAATACTTATATTTAGTAAACTCAAGATACTGATTCATAAATGACAGCAAAAAAAGTTTTCACTTCTGGTCCAAAATTGACTGTTAGAAAATACTGCGAGATCCTGGATTGAAGGACTTTTTTGCTTTGATTTTGTTAGAACAGACTGTTGTTTAAAACTGTTCTGTTTGGATGCTCTGTGTGCTGCCTACAGGACTTGTGACACACAAACACTTATCTGGGCCAAAAGACGGATGAGAATCGGTGGCTGGTACACCAAAAAGAGGGACTGATCAAAGAAACAGCCTCACTTACAAGCATACAAATAGATGTCTCCTCATTTTGTTCTTGAAGATACAAGGGCAAGCCCCGAGTGTTACTATGCTAGCAACCAGGCATAGTGCAAAAAGCCGGGAGACAGTCGGAGCTCGTAAGGAAGCGGTTGTGACCAAGGATCCGTGTTGGAGACGAGGAATGTTGCATATTTCACAGGATCACAGCAACAAAGCTTGAAATGTAATACCAACAGATCTACATTAATGGACCAAATTTGAAATATTGAGCTTTTCCTCATTACAAGGTTCAGTTAGTGTTGTGAAGAGCACAGCCAATTCACTTTTTTATTGTTTAAAGGCGGACATAGATTTTAAAAAACAAGAAAAATAGTGATTTCACTATCACAAACAGAAAAAAAACTGCAGATTCTCAACTCCAAATATAACAGTGTTATGTTCATGTTTGTATGCACATCTGTATGTGTGAGTGGCAGAGAGAGAACAGAGGTGGCATGACAGTAAAAATGACAAACAAGACGAGGACATGCCACCATGTCTCTACATCCTTGTTCTATTCCAGATGTGTATCAGCTATCCTTCAATTCTGTTCTTATTTAACCCGTGTGGCATTGAACACGTCCAGCTAACGCCTTGTTGAAATGTCTCAGGTCAAACACAAGGGGTCACTGATCTAACTGCAAGTCACAATTTAATGTCAGTTGTACAGATCAACACTGTCCTCTGGTGGTTGTTTGGAATACAATGAACATCCCGGTCGCTATGGGCCAATCACTCACTTAAACACATAGAATTAAGTAATCTGCTAGTGACTCCTCAAAATGAACTCGCGAGGCCGACAACGAAGAGCGCGTGTGTCAAGACAACCGCAGCCCAATTGAACACCTGCTCATACATTTCCTCAAGGAGCATTGTGTAAAATGTTACGTATTCCAATAAAACTACCCGACTGTGTCTTATTGGAGTTATGGACCACTTTGACCACTAGAGGGCAGGGTCCCCCCACACTACACAAAACTGCATCTGGTCCAGCCCTCTTTCACCTCGTATAACCCCGACTACATTATGCAAAGCCTCTCCCACCGTTGTAGCACAAAATACATTATTGATGAGCGTGGCAGGAATACTGATCATTTCTTTCATTGTGACTTCACAAGACAATGATTTCCATTATGCCTGCTTTAAGGTTACAATTCACAGGGTTACATTTAGCTATTTAATTTGTTCTTCTTCTGCTGTTTGGCTCACTAGAGTGTTCACAACACCACTGTCTAGATTTTTTGGTAATTAAAGTTACACTTTTCATGCCTTATTCATTCGAAATGATCATTAAATAAGTGACCTACACCACATTATGTGTTTCCTTAAGACCAGAGACATTTCATAAATGTACATACATCCTTGACCATGACACCACTATATTCTTGGAAGGTCAATTGCTGTTGCTAGTGGTTGTGACCCAGCAGTAGCTCATTCCTCCAGGAGGTGACAAGACAGTGCAACATGTGGTGACAGCATCTGCAGTACTTGTCTCTTTTGGACGGACATCTGCCAAGAGGTAGAACATAGATGCTAAAGTTGAAGGAACAATCTGCCATTTTTTACCTTTACATTATTCACACATTTCATCTAGGAAAATGGAAATAAATAGAATAGAATAACACTTTATTATCTTTGGCTCACCACAACAGAAAAAAAGCGGCACAAGCACATGTGGCATACTATACAGAAAAGTAACATGTTCAAAAAATGTGGCAACAAGATGCTACTAAGACTACAACAAAACGAAAGCCCTAGAGTAGGCCTCCAGGTAGAAAACACAACACATTCGAGCACACTATAAGGCTCCTATATTTTACAAATCTTTAGCAAGTATCAGGCTAATGTCTGCAAAACATGTATTACTAATAATCACAAATATAACACAAGACACACTATTCACTCTAATTCAAAAAGAGGTCCAGCCAGGCCATGGAGGTATTGCATTAGGTTTTTTTTATTTATTCAACACAAACAGGAGATACACAAGATGAACGGTTAGTGTGAAACACGTGATAGTAAGTGCCATAATAAAAGATACTATTTAGGCGGACAGGGAAGATAAAATGAATAATAAATGAAACTTGGCTGTTACAAAATCCTGTTACACAACCAGTTATGAGAGGGCTTCTCTGGGAACGTTTTCTGACAGCTCTCAAATTGATAATACAATTAATAAATAGGAATATCACCAAGCACGTGTATTGTTTTGTTTCATATTAGCCTACTGGTGCAGCCTGGGGGGTTTCATAAGCAGGGAGCTGTAGGACAAATGGGTGCGCTATAAGCTGGCACACAGTTAACTTCACTACGTCTTTTCCGTAGTTATGAAACTTTCAAACGCAGGTTTTGTAACCAAGCCGTCCTGACCAATCAGAGCTCGAGTTCACTGTTCACGTGACGGTGTTTTTTTTTTTTATGTAACAAACGAGCGTCTATGGGTAAAGCCGGTCCTCTACACTGTGAAGGACCGCGGCAGATATAGAGATGTATAGACACGTCAACAGAAGAAACCCTAAATCTACGTAACATTTTAGTTTTTTTTCTTATTTAGACGCTACAATGTCGCTCCAACCGCAAGTGGAGGACGCACAGGAGGCGAGAAGCGCCTTCTTCATCGGTGCCGACTCGGACAACGTCTTGGAAGAGCAGGAACACCATCCACTTATACTACAGAAAGCCAACGCTCTAGCGTCGGGAAACTGCCTGAAAGAAGCTATCGACTTGTTTTCTGCGGCTATGCGGTACGGCCCCGTGCAACCGGAACAATTAGGCACCTTGGTGGACTGCATCCTCCGCAACTTTATGAGAAAAGCGGCTGGGCCAGACCGGCTTTGGCGTCGCAGTCGGGACGCAGAGGAGAGCCGTATGGACGATGTGTTTGACTGTCCCAACTGTCGTAGCTTTTTAGGTGAACCCGTGACTCTAGCCTGTGGACACTCGTATTGTAAACGGTGTTTGCAACGACAGCTGCTCTCCAAATGCAAGCTGTGCAGCGGAACCGTCGGCGGCGAGGAGAAAGTGAGCGTAGTTATGTGCGGACTTTTGGAGAAATGGTTCCCCGACGAGCTGAAAAGATCGAAAACGCTGTGCGAAGTGGATGAGCTCTGCAGAACAAGACGCTACCACGAAGCCGTGTCGTTAGCAACCGATGCTATTCAGTGTGGTGAGTATTAAAACAAAAAAAATTGCGCTGCATGCATGTTTTAAGAAGGCAAGGTGTGTTTTCCGGTGATGTGTCTGCTGCGCACCCTCAGTGAGCAGGAACACGCATCGTCACTGGGACGTTTCTATGTAAAATAAATATACATTTGGACATGACGAAGAAGTCTTGTGTTTATTGTTAGTTGACCCCCAAAGGGCTTAAGTAGAGTAAGTTCTACTGACCGACATTTTGAAAATTCAGTTACGTTTTTTACCAGTATGTTGCCAGCCTCCTCCCATAAACTGTCGCGTTATGGTCGGTCGATCCTTGCTTACGAAAGTTCACAAAGCTGAGCATGCGCGCACGGTGCACAGTTGTATAAGGCAGGTCGTGACCCGCAGCGAGGCTTGATTTTGTAACTTATTAAAAGGGCATTTTGGATTTTGTAACAGTTATGAGCTGTTGTGAGATAGTTTCATACATGATTTTACACGAGCATAAATGCACCATTTACGGGTCAATTTGTGAGGCAGGCCTAGGCTGGTGGTTCGGCCTCAGCCGGGCAGTGAGTTAGCTTTTTGTAACACAGATCCTGACGTGTATGCAGTGAGAGAAACTTAAGATGACTGTGTCAAATTATTTATAAAAATGATTGAAACGTTGTGGCAGCTGGAGCATAATACCCCAGTAATGGTTGCAAAGACTTGTCTAAGTGAAGTCAATGAGATGGTCTCAAGTGCCCCTTGAGCAAGGCACTTAACGCCCAGTTGTTGCAGTGGAAGTGACCTGAAGTTGGAAACTGCCTGTATGTTCACTGAGACATTCCCTGATTTAAAAGAGGATGAAGTGTTGTGGTTATCATGGCCTGGGAGGAAGTAGTTGCAACTTTTTTTATATTTTATGCTGTAGTTATAAGCTGTAAATGGCATTTTTATTTATTGTTATCATCATGGGACGATTGTGAGGCCCAATGTGCAGCACAGTGTAGATTCACATCTGATCTCCCACACCCTAAAAAAGAAATGTCTGGTTGTCCGACAGCACAGGTGGAAATTGTTCTAGACCTTCACCCGCTTTACGGGAGCTTATGGAGACATTCGTGGAATCTGGGTCAAGTGATATAACACATATGTAACCCTGATGTAACTTGTACCTTGGAAAACTGAGTGAAAGACGCCATCTAAACTTCTGCGTGATAATAATTCTAGTGACCCCCGACACCAATGGAATGACTAACAGTTTAGAGTTCAACATTTACTTTTTTTTTTTTTTTTTTACTCAAAATATTTGCACAATGACGGGTTTGGGACTGTGGAAGGCTTTATAAACATTGCGTCCCTCTGCAAAATGTAGTTGCACAATCCATGTGCCCACTGGTTATGCCCTTTGATGCATGCCATAACCCTGTAATTCCTGTGTGCCTTTTAATGTCAGAAGAAAACAAGTTATACATGTTATTTAGAGCAGTGTTTTTCAACCTTTTCTGAGCCGCGGCACACTTTTTACATTGAAAAGATCCCGCGGCACACCAACAACCAAAAAAGTTACAAAATGACACCTTTTAGCATAATACAGCATATATGGGGTGTCAAACTCAATCCCAGGGAGGGACAACATAAAAAAATTGGGACTATGTTGAGGGCCAAATAGAGTCACCATTCAATAAACAGGATAGAAGGGATATTGGACAAAGTGCAAAAAGAAATAGGCTACATTCTTTTAAGCATATGTGCCAGAGCCAGATGTTTGGCATTTTTTCTTGGCTGCCAGTTCATTAATATCTGGGGTTAGGTTCTGTGGAAACCCTCAAGATGGAGTAAAGGTGTGCATCAGTGAGACGACTGTGTGGGTTTCTGTTCCTCTTCATCACAGAGAAAAGCGGCTCACACAGGTATGTGCTTCCAAACATGCAGAGCATTTGAGCAGCATGTAGGCAGAGTTGAGGCATCGTTTCGGGGGTGAAGCTTGGAAACTGTGCAGCGCCCACAGAGTCATACTTTGCCTTGAGTGTGTCATTACACTGGAGGTCCATCAGCTCCACAGGTGCTCTTTCCACGTCAACTGCAAACAGATTGCCGAGCAGTTCAAATTTAAATTTCTGAGCTGCAAAGTCGACAAATCGCCGAGGGATCTCTGTGCCAAGTGCACCCAGTTTATCAGCAAAATGCGCAGTCGGGAACACAGCGGTGGAGACACGGTTTGGAAACACGGACCGTGACCCAAGTTTCCTTTCTGCATCTGATTCTCCCACAGGCGCAGCTTGGCTTGGAAAGCTCTAACTGCGTCTGTGATCACACGTCCCCGTCCCTGAAGCTGGAGGTTTAGCGCAGTGAGATGCTTCGTTATGTTGCACAAAAATAGATATAATTGTACCAAGGGCCGCATATATGCTGACAATTTAATGACAAGTCTCTAAATGTGTTGATCCTTACTAGGCTTTTCATCTAGGTTATTTTGTCCAGGGCCCAGTTCAGAGTCTGCATTTTTCCTTTTCAAATATTTCTCCATCGCTGTTCGTCTTGTCACCACAACCTCTCCCGCTCGTCATTTCATTCTACTGTCCTAAATTAACAAGGTAATTATTGCACTACCTACTGCCACCCACTGGCATGGAAGAGTATTTATTACTTAGTCAGCCACTATATTCCAGGCTCAGACGCTCAACAATGGCAAAGTATTTGCAGCAACTAAATAATATTTTATTGGAAATTTTGGCACAGCGGTTGAAAATCACTGATTCAGAGGTCAAATGAGGGTAACTGGTGTGGACCTTTCTGATTAGACACTCAGTCGGCATTGGGCCGAGGATGCACAATGTGGCAGTTAGTAAAAGAGCGCTTTTGACAGTTCTGGTCCTCAGAGAAGAAGCGGGACAGAAACTTCCAGATATTCAGGGGTTCTTCACTGATGCTAGGATGACTAGATGCTCACATGAGCATCTGCTAAACATCCGAAAAATGAACTTAATCCTATTTGTGTCAGTGAGAGGCAATACATTATTTAGAATGGTAGCGGGCCATGTGCAGAAAAGTCACGACTCGGCCTGGTGAGGAAAATTAATCCCAATGAACTTTTTGGTAAACAGAATAAATTTGTCCGTAATATCCGAGAGACTCACTCGAAACAAAGTGACGTAGTTGAGTAATGACATGAATGCCAAACGTCTGCTTTTAACGTGATTTCAATAAATCATTCACACATTTATACTTAATGATAACCCCAAATAATTTAGCCATCTCTGAAAATGTTAAGAGTTGGATTAGGCGACTTGATATCGTTTGCTTTTGACTTTTCGTACATGCCAGTATTAGTGGCTCTTGAGTCCCCTTTAATCTAATTTACTCACACATTCTGGAAAGATGTTCTTCAAGAAATCCAGGATATAATCGGTCAAACGGCGATCATTTCTCCTTCATCGTGCATTCTTGGCGTAGATAATCCACCAAATAATCCTCCAAATCCATTATATCTCCTGAAGGCCCCTCCCCCTCTCTGCCGGGAGTTGTATCATCTGTGTTTTGTCATGTGGTTAAGTAACATATGACGTGTGGGAATTGAGTTTAAAAACCTTCTGTTGAGGTAAACACTACCTTCCCATGCAAGTAGAAAATGCTGTAGGTTTGCTCATTAAATTATAGACAATTTGATGTCGTCAATATAATTAATATTATGGTGTATGTCATGTTGATTTACATTTGAATGGTATTTGTTTGAACTAAAAAGGCTGTGCTTTCCGATATTCTCAAATAAAACCCTTCTCTTATAGTGAATAAAGATTTTTTTTTTCTTCTCTTGCAGATCCAGAGTCGACGGCCGTGGCCCGACTGTCCCGGGCGGAGGCGTACATGGCTCTCAAACTGTACCGCCTGGCTTTGGAGGACACCGAATTTAGTCCCTGGTCCAGCTGTTCTGCTGAGGTACGTCACTCACTGACACCGCAGTCATTTCTTATCCTCTGCTACAGAAAAGTTATTTCTGATTGAATCTAATTGAATGGCAGCCTGGCATTGCCGGGTTGTGTCACACACACTTTACTGAGGAGAGTCTGCCATGTGTTCACTCTCTTCTGACTGATATATTAGTCAGCCGGTCATTATTAAAATAAGCTGTATTTTAAGATGGCCACAGACAGTGAGCACCTCATTAGTCATGTTTACAAGGTGTCAGATTTTAAAGGTGAAATGTTGCTGCGTGTCTTGGCAGCTGAATTTATCACAGTCTAAAAATCCTTTCTGAGGGTTGACCCTGTTTGTTTGTTCACAAGGCCTATTTTTAATGACCTCCTGCTGTTTTTAGTGTTTTTATAAAAGGCCTTTTCATCGCGTAAGTAGTTACGAGAGCACCGTGACTAAAGAAGGTTTTCTAGACCCCTACTGAGAATGCAGTGATTGAGGTCAAAGCCATCATCGACTATTGCATTAGTAACAGGAGACCAAATGTCTGGGTTTAAGCTTAGGATGTTATTTATTGGAGGCAAAAAGTATGTCATATGGATTTATTGGATATCATTGAAGTATTGTACTTAAAAAAAAAAAGCTGCATCTCTTCCTTGAGTTTAGGAAAATTGTGTTCTGTCTGTTTTTAAAAACGTGTTTTTGAATGTGTTGTTCTTCAGATGCATTTAAAGCATAAAGACCTGCCATTAAGAGTTATGTCTAACGTTTCTCTTTCTGTCCTTTCAGGCTTTGTTTAGGAAAGCTATGGTGCTGCATGAGATGGGCCAAGTGGACGAGTCTCTCCAAGTCTTCCTCCACTGCCTGGCCCTAGACGAGGACTTCCCCGGTGCTAAGAGACAAGTGGAAAAGGTTAGATAGATGAAGCGAAAAAGCAATTCTGAAAACATGCGAGACTGTCATCCTTAAGTCTGTAGTCAGTTGAGTCACACTGTGTTAATGTAGGCTGGAGGAGCGAGCTTCAATACAATGTAAGCCAAAGCTTTAAGCTTCAAGGAGCCTAGGAACTGTTTGATTTGATACCCGGGAACATAAAGCTCAACCTGTTATTATGTTATTGCACAATAAGACACGTCAACATTTTGTGCAATAAGATCATATTATTATTATAATTGCACAAAGCTATCTGTCCTGTTTTCATAGCTAGCATCTGATATTATACATTATACTACATGTCATGGAATGGATCTTAAAATCCCACTAAAGCTTTATGACGGTACCTTTTGTATTCCATCGTGCATTGTCATCTATGCATAGGAAATGTGTCTGGGGTGTCCTTACAATGGTCATTTCATTCTGTTCATCAGTCAGTTAGAGCATTTGTCACAAATGTGTATACTTCCCCTTTGTCTCAGCCACAAAGGTTGCCCAGTCGTTCTATAAACGTCATTTATCTTGAGGGACATTGCAGTGCAGCAGTTGCAATTACAAAGTGGGAAGAGAGCAAATCTCAAAGTCTCAGGTTACAATAATGTACATATGAGGTGCAAATACAATATATGTAAGTCTGAATAAGGTAAACCGTGGGGATCAGTCCAAGTCTCAGTCTGTCATGGAATTGTGTAAGTTGTTAGTGGATCAGGTCTTGTGACTCTGTAATGACATTAGTACCACTTAATAGATTGACCACAGGATTGTCGTTATGTAAGCGCTCAGCAGTCGACTCCTGTATGCAGTACATACATTTTCAGATTAGTGTGAGAGTTTGTTGCATTCAGTTGCTAATGCTGCTCGAGTTGTGTGTAATCATCTCTGAATCATCATTGTATAAGGAATCATACGTCTCATAAAAAGTCTATATTTTTGTTAAAAATGTTGTTTAAGCACAGTTGTAAAGTGCTTGATTTTTCCACTAAACCTGTCAATTTCGAAATAACAGAAACTTTCTTTTTTGTTTTTGCATCCCGAACACCTTTCAAACATAGTCTGCCTCTCAAATGTGAAGACTCGTGCACTCGCTGACAGACTGAATGTTTTTTTTTTTTTTTTTACAGATCCTGTGTGACTTGCTCTCCCCCACCGATGAGAATGTGAAGGTCGGCCTGAGGGAAACGACGCAGAACACGTCACCTCACTTGCGTAATAAAACCCCCGTGGCCGACGCCGAAGCTCAGCCACCGAGCCCGGTCCAAAGACAACACCAGGTCCGCGCCGCCTCGGCACACGACCATCTGGAACGCCTTGAGGTACGAGCAGACTGAGTCAATGATCTCACGTTGTTTGAATGCTTTTGTTTCGCCACACGTTTTTATAATAGAATCATCATTAACTTCTTAACCCACGGTCGCCTGTCGTTATTCAGAAACGGTGGGAAAGCCTGGAGCGGCCTGGTCTCAGCAGAGCTCGTTCGCTACGCGTCCACGGCTCCGGTTGTGGCGAGGAAGGGCTGAAGAGAGTTTGCTCCGCCCCTCAGCTGGGGGACGAGGACAAGGGGAGCCTGCTGAAGAGGAAGCTGTCGGTGTCGGACACAGAGCACTGTGTTGTCGACAGCGGAAGTAACAAGCTGATAAAACAAGGTCAATGGCCAATGCCCCTATTCCATTGCTTTCTGTTCTTCCTAATGTTTTGATTTCCAAGTCAAATCGCTTCTGTTTCTGCTTACACCAATAATATTCTAAGAACTCAAAACATGGTAATGGTAGTAAAAATGAAGCTGAATTGGACTTTGAATAATGGACACTAGGTTGGGGTAGACACTCAATCCAAATGATTGGTTAACACATCTCCTTTCCCAACAACCTATATAATGAAATGCTTTCTTGTTTGGTCGACTTTAAGGTGCGGAGAAAGGCTCCAAGCAAAAGGCCGCCAAAGCGAAGACCTGCAGAAGTGTTCCCGAGGACCTGCTGGACCCCAACGACTTTGAGTGCTCTCTGTGCATGAGGTACGGTCAACACCACGCTAGTGGGCCAAATGTACCGCGACACCGTTCACACACATTGAACACTTTGTAAAATGAGGATTAGGAATTGACAATTGAACGTCGCATCTCTTGTGATCAACGCAGGCTGTTCTATGAGCCTGTGACGACGCCGTGTGGCCACACCTTCTGTAAGAACTGTTTGGAGCGCTGCTTGGACCACACGCCCCAGTGTCCCCTCTGCAAAGAGAGCCTGAAAGAGGTGAGAGACCGGCCTTTTGAGTGTGTTTTTTTTGGGGGTGAGTAAAAATGATGTGTTCCTCGCCTCCTGTTCTAATCAACGCATTACCCCGCTGTCTCCAGTATCTAGCACGTAGGAGCTACATGGTGGCGACTGTCTTGGACCTGCTGATCAAACAGTATTTGAGTCCGGCGTATGCAGAGAGGACTAAAGCGCACCTGGAGGAGACCAGAGAGCTGTCTGAGTAAGCGTTTCTTGTCTGTGGCCGGGTCGATTTTCCCAATGTTCACCGTCAGAAGTTTCTGTAGCGGAAGTTTGAAAATGTTTTCTGCTCCTCTCCCTCTGCGCAGTCTGACGAAGAATGTGCCTATCTTTGTGTGTACCATGGCCTACCCCACCGTGCCTTGCCCCCTGCATGTCTTCGAACCACGTTACCGCCTCATGATTCGCCGCTGCATGGACGCGGGCACGCGGCAGTTTGGGATGTGTATAAACGATCCCAAGAAAGGGTGAGCACGCAAGCAAGGACACACTTGCAAGCACATTTATTTGTCTGAATTATTATTGTATAAGATAATAACATATAATATTGGAGGAGCTTAAAACCAGACATATCTCCTTATCAAGTAAAGAGGAGCCACTGCCACAAACTGCCAAAACTCCATTTTCTAATTCAACCAAATACTAAATTGTGTCCTCCACTGCAGGTTTGTAGATTATGGCTGCATGCTGACCATCAGGAGTGTCCATTTCCTCCCTGACGGACGATCCGTAGTGGACACCATCGGAGGAAAACGCTTCCGGGTAGTGTCCCGAGGAATGAAGGACGGCTACAGTATTGCTAACATCGAGCACTTGGGTGATACCAAGGTAAGAACCACAATAACATTTGAATGATGTTGTAATCATACTCTGCTCTAAATCTGTGTCTTACATATGAAACCACATTTCAAGTCTGTAGGGGTTGATTTTGGGTGGGCTGTCACTTTGGGTTTTTGGTGAATGGATTCTTTCCCACCAGGTTGAGAGCAGCGATGAGCTACAGAGACTACAAGGGCTGCACGATGCCGTGTACGAACAGGCCCGCGTCTGGTTCCAGAACCTCAAGTTCCACTTCCACAACCAGATCCTGCAGCACTTTGGACCAATGCCAGAACGAGAAGCTGACATCCAGGTAAACGCCCCATCGGTAGAGATTATTCCTGTCCGGATTAGTTTCACGTAAGGACTACATTTAAAACTGATCGCTTTAAGGAGTATAATCTTCAACTACACATGAAATATTACACATTACTGGAGAGTCATTTCTGCACTAGACTGTAGATGCCGGAGTCAGAGCCACTGATCTTTGAGCGTGTTTAAACAAGAGAAACCTATTTTTAACTTCCTTTTATCAATGCAGTGGTTCCCTTTTTGCTGTCTTATTACGCACACTTATTTACACTTTGCTTATATATTGGAGGATTGAAATATGTGGCTATATTAACCTGAGGGGCCTTCCAGAATAAGAACGAATAGGAAACAGTATTGTATAGAAGTGATATTGACTGTCCCGGCGATAGTCGTGGCCGCAGCCGTTAGGTTTGCCGGCGGTCCGTCCGTCTGTCGGTATGTTCTTTCTCAGGAATGTGTCTCAGGAATTCCCTGTTGTGAATTCATAGTGACTCACTGTGACCTCACTAAACGCATAACTCAAGAATTTATATGCCAATTATGACACTTTTTAAACACATGATGACATTTTTTAACAGACATGGAGGTAAACTGCAACGTGAGCGGGTTGGTCGGTGGTGCAGAGTCTGTTACAACCCATCTGGTTAACTGCCTACCTCCAGTACATCCCAACTTTTCAAATAACCAGATAATCAAAGGAACACCAATCTATATACTATTTTGTATTTATTATTATCAGAACCGGTATCCGCTGAGCTCTAGCAGTAATTCTCTCCGAAATACTGCAGTGTTTGTAAAGCTGCTATTACCTCATCTGACACGGCGAGACACTGCAGATTCTTTGACTCAAAGTGGATCATCTCATGAAACCCACATTACCATGGATTCACCTGCTTTAGAAGTCATAATACCGGAACATGGTTGTTGTTGTTGTTGTGTGTGTGTGTGTGTGCTCAGCGCCGGCTCATAGCCTGCAGAGATGAAAGGGATTACAGCTCCGCTCTTAGGGCAACCACGGGGCGGAGTCCATTGACAATGTAGGCTAAAGAGCTTTATGGGTGCTTCATACCTAATCTCACCGGCCCTGTTGCGTCAGAAGAGTGGTATGAAGAGAATCCCCAACTCTACCACACACACACACACGTAAGCACACACACGAAAACATCGATTATGATGTTTGATGTAATGTAATTTCGGAACATGTTTGTTCCAGGAAACAAAACAACACGGCCAGTGTAAAATGTATCATTCACTGGGAATTCTTAGAAGTGTTAAGCACATTTTGTAACTGGCTCTGGCTTTTTGACACAGAAATGGATTCCTCTGGTCTAATACTCCTCCTTCTCTCTTCTAGGCTACTCCTAACGGTCCAGCGTGCTGCTGGTGGCTCCTGGCCGTCCTGCCTATCGACCTGCGGTACCAGCTCTCCGTCCTCTCCATGACCAGCCTCAGAGAACGCCTGGTGAAGATCCAGCACATCCTCGCATATCTGCAGAGCATCCCCAACAACTAGAGCTTCCTTTTCTCATCACCGCAAACATCCTTTCGGACTTAAATGACACTCGAGACGACCCTGTACCAACATCTCACCAACGCCATTTTTTTTTATCCTTCAACTCTTCTTTTTACATCCACAAAAGACCGTTTCTTTGACCGTTGAAACATCCTTAAACTGTGCATCACTGAAACCAGAGATGTGGCCAAACCACCTCAGGGATACTTCCACTGATGCACTTTTCTTTTTTTTTGTGACTCTCAAAAATGATTAGAGAAATATGACAGCAACTGTTCTCATGCGCTATCGTGCTTAATGCTGTTCATTTTCATAAGAACATCGTCACTTTGTTGAAACGAGAAGAGCAGCTTTGATATTTAGTTGATGCTGTTGAATGTGAGGACAGAGTAGTTTATCTAACGATCAACCGTTGGTGTACCGTCTTGAAGGATAGCACAGCGCTGAGGTGAAGATTAGAGTTTGTGTTGAGTTTAAGGTTTATGTTAATATGGAGGAGGGGTGAGGTGATTCTGTGGAACTCAATCCTAAATGCTGAAAGTCCCAAAAAGTGATCGCAGGATGTGGTTTAGATGAACCATTAACAAGAGATTTGTGCAAAAACCAAGTGCAACTTAAGGCCGGCATACGTGTACCAAACAGTCCTGAAAGTATTAATCTATATCTTCCGAGCATCGTGTTCTTTCTAACTCGCTTCTCCAACATGCTTACCATTCACAACTTCCATCGCTGCCTCTTAGTAGTGGCAAGAAGAACGTCACGCAAAGATTAGCCACTTTATCCCTCCTGACATCAGGTCGGGGGGGGACGGGACGCTCACGGCGCTGAAATCTCATCTTGATTCGAAGCTTTTTGAAATGCTGTTCTTCCTCTCGAAACTAACCTTAAATCGTATGCACTATCTTCCGAGACGTTTGTTTGATGTGGACCTTTGGAGATCCGGGTGAAGGGCGAGGATTAAAGGTGCTGTTCATGTATTATTTGTCTCTCCTCTGAACCAAAAGATTCAGCTACCCGTTACATCGACTTATACTTAATTAATTTATAAGTGAGAATACTATTTGTGTATTCTTCCCATGTGTTTGTATGAGGAATGTGAAGGGGGTCTTGCAATATCGTGACAACTCAAAACAAGACAGAAACAGTATGTATACAACTGATGGGTTAGTTATTCTACATTCACAGCTGATCTTTGTCTACTTGGAGGACAGAGGACTCTACTTGCAGTGCTTCAGTCAGGACTGCGTTTGCCTTACACCATTTTGCATTGTGATTTGAATGACACGATACGTTGGCTTTTTATTACCATTCCTATTTGCCATAGTGAAAAATACGTTTTAATTGTATTTTTGTTCTTTAAGTTGGTTTAAGGCACCATTTGTTCACACTGTTTATGAATACATCTTAAAGAAACACGAGTCAAGGCTGTTCTATGTAAATCATCTGTAAAAACGCTCTTTGGACAGATCTTGCTTTTTGGTCGGATGTTTAAGTTATCAATTTTCAATAATAAATGCACTTCTTTTTTCAACTTTATGCCTCCGTGTCCACTGCTTTATAGAAGTCCCTGAGAAATCTAGCAGCATGAGCCCCCAAAACATTGGATTCAAATCAAGTATTTCTAGAGAACATTGACTATTAACGACATAAAACACATCTGTATGTATTATTTTCTTATGAATTCCAACACAAATACTCAACACAGGACTGTGTGGGTGTGGTTTTATTAGATTTAACAGTAACCAAACTAACTAATATATCAGATTCTAATTAAAATGCAGCTGAATTCTGTTTGGCGTATTGTAGTCTGTGACACAGAGCCCTGCCCACTTCAGTCCGTCAGAAGAACATAGAGTAGAGAAAAAACACAATCCTATGATGTGAAATAACCAAAGATGTTCAATATTTGGCAGAGAATACTGAGTTCATGTAGGACTCCATCACACAGAGTAAAGATGAGTTGAGACGATGTGTTTTCATAGCTTTTAGACCATTTATGAGCAAATAAGTTGCTATATACACACTACAGTCCTCCAAGTTAATATGTAATCAGTGGGTAAAGAACATTAATCTAGCTTCATTCTGGAGATCTGAAGAGTATGTACACGTTCTAACCACCGGGGGGCGATACTGTAGCATTACTGTTACATACATTTAAGTGTTTCATAACTCACCCTTTACCCTCTGTACTCACTAAAACTCAACTTTTACAATGAAACTATGAACACATCTCTTTGACTCCACTGTGTGTGTTGTTGTTTTTTCAACAATCCGACATCACAAATACATAATGTCACAGAAAAACAGAATTACAACAGCAGGAAGAAGAAAGTACTCCACATCCAGCGTTTGTATGCTCCATCTTCTTCCATCAGACGTCATCGTGCAGAAAGCATCATAACAAACTCTGCAGAGGGAGACAGAGACGGCAGCAGATCCACCGATAAGGACGAATGACACTCTGATATCAGAAAGGGACAGCATGGGATGCAGCCGCATCATTCCCAGCCCATGAACTGGAAACTAACACAGCTTCATGGTGTGATGTAATGTTTCTATTATCACCAAGTTAATGAAAAGTACAAGCAGCGACGGCGTGATATGTCAAAGAAAGGAAATAGCAGAAAGGATACAGGAGCATTTCAGTTGACCATTTAAACACCCTTAGGGGTCCGGTTGTTGAAGTAAGATAGAGCACGTTGTTAATCAGTTTGATTAACACTTGATTCAGCTCGCAGTGGCCATTATTGAAGATTCACTTGTCAATCAAGACAGTTATTGATGTGTCCCTGTCAATGAAACCCAGCTGCAGATAGCTTGAGGCATGGTTTCACTAAATCAATCCAGTCAATCATGTCTTCCATTTCCCAATGAAAAGCTTTGCCCCCGAAAGGCTTCTCTGACCGTAGGTGTGAATCTATTGACTGACTGAGCAGTAAAGCTTAATTCCGGATTAGGCCACTAACATTATCTCTTGAGATACTCGTCCAAACATTTGATTTCAAAAGAAGTAAATCGAGCGGAAACAGCAGCTCCTATAGTCGTCGTAACACCTGAGAGCGAGCGGCTAACTGGTCATATTGAGGAGCACCTGCTTACTGATCCCTTCTGGGACTGACGCACCTATTCATATGTTCCCGATAACTGTAATTGATTGGATTGCCGAGACAAGACAAACAGGATCACACCTCTAAGCCCTTTGTGTGCTGCAGGCCATAATCACACACACAGACACAGACACACACACAGACACACACACGTGTGTGCGGTGATGATGGCGCCTGCACGTGTGCACATAGACGTGTAAGTGTGCGTTCATGCGTGTGTGATTGTATCCCACTGTATTGTTTATTAGCTTGCAAGTTAATATATGGTAACGACATTTCTGCAAAGTCCTTGAGCTGGTGTGGCATGTGACAGGTGTATTGATTGGCTTAATGCACTCCTAATTAAATCGGATGGGCAATTCCATGCTAACCCACCTTGACTTAAACCAACCCTTCTTTCCCATCTCAAACCTTTCCCTCCTCATTTCTTATAGATTTTCTTCCTTCTGTCGCCTTCATCCTGAACCCATTCCAATCAGATTCATTGACCCTTCTGCTTTGTCCTCCTTAGTTCGCTCTTCAGATCCCATAGACCGGCAGTTACCAACATTTTTCATCTGATAAATTGGGTGTTTTTCAGTGCTGTACGTATGCTATTAATATAACAAAAAGAGATTAGCAGAAAGTTGGATGTTAAAATCATTAATCCATTACTTTTAGCAAACAATTTTAACAGTTTTCCCCCCCATTACTCCATTACTTTAATAATTGTATGCATTACCATTAACTTTCATTTTGAACTATTCATCGATTAGCCTACTTTTAACTACTTTGACTTATCTGCTTGCTTCTTATTTGCACACTCAACTGACTCAGGATGGGTCGCTTGCTGGTTCATTTAAAGTCACAATAAGTAAAAAGTAAAAAGCCAACCCCAGATTCACTCTTGTTTTGGAACAAGCGTTACCTTTACCTTACTATATTTGTGTGGTTTTTTTTCAGCACTGTGTCCACCGTTGCTCTTGGATGCTTGCTTTCGATCTGGCACCTAATCGCTACGTTTTTAATAGAGGCTGACGCCCAGAGAAAAGCCCCGAGCTCAGCAGAATAAGAAAATACAGGCAGAGGTCCGAGCCTCTGCGGATATAGACACTTGTGGTGTGTCATAGGTGATGATGAAGAGGAATTATTTTTGTATGATTCTATACGTTTTTTGAGAAAAATCCTATACTCACTGTGCCTTTACATTTACTCAGTACTATCACACCAATCGAATATAGTTAGGAATAACTTCATCTTTCAAAGTACCCTCTGGCAGAAGTATCCCCTGGGGTTCATGTACCTCTTGATTGGGAATCACTACTGTCCACACCTTTCCAACAACCCCCCCCCCCCCAAAAAAAAAATCCCCAACCGCTCACCATCAAAGTCAATGTTGCCGTCTTTGTTGAGGTCAATGTCGCTGAGGATCTCCTCCAGCTCACCTTTCTTCAGCTTCTCCCCCAGGAGGTTCTTCATGCCCTCCTTCAGCTCATCGAGCGTGATCTTTCCATCACCATCACAGTCAAACTGCAACGTGTGCGGGTTAGTGGAGAGCATTGAGATGGGGACATGGACATGGAGAGACAAAACAGAAGAGGATGACATGATGACAGAAGAAATAAGGAAGAAAAGAACAAATGTTACAAGTCTCTGTTGCGGATGTGGAGGGTGGAGATTGATGATGGGGTGATGAATTGAGGTGGAGAAAGAAAGACGGTGTTTTACATTGACAGTGTATATTAACAACATGGCGGCACGAGATCCTTGGAAGTCTGAAAACAGCTTGAGTGGCAGATGGGGCGAGGCTGACTCATGAGGTGTTAGTCGAGTGTTAGTGTTAGTCCTGAAGTGAGTCAGACTTTTTAAGTGAATATGAGGACTGAGCTTGGATGAAGTGACAATGTATTCTCATTTGTCACAGAGTAAACTAAGCTCTGAAGTTATGGAAGTTGCTGTGCAGAAGTGGTGGTTTAGAGCTAATTCACAAATGGATTTGAAGGTCAGAACATGTGAATTTCTAGTTAGGACCTTTGACAATGACGCACATGTGATAAATAAACTCCAGATTCAGATGATTACGTCACCTTGCATTCTCAAAAGAGAGGACACATTTTAAAACCTTGCATGCAGAGGAATAATGGTGTCTTAGTGGCTTTGATAAAAGCTTGATCAAGCGAGTAGCCCAACTGGTTCAGGAAGAGATTGTTTGGTTGAGACAGAAGTATTGTTACAAAGCTCTCTGTTCATGATCAGTAAAAGGGTGGATCATTTGATTGACACAATTTACTTTAGAGCCCCCAAAACAGCTTTTTACAATTTGAGGTGTACAAATGCTGCGTTTCTCTATTTCCATATTGAAAGCACCTTTTCATTTTTCAAACATTGTTTTGGCACCACTTCATCGGCAATAATAACTTTGCTGAGCCAGCTGATGTCCAATTTCTCCCCTTGCACAAAATAGTCAAACTAAATGCCTGGAGCTGCATTTAAAATATAGATAAATGAATCCTTGTAGCATATTACGCTCTCCGATTCGTTTTCAGATACAAACACGAAGCGCACATTATCAGTGTTGTCTGTTTTGCTGGAACCATTAAAAACCTATCCTGCTGTAATGTGTTCAGTGGAGGAACTCAGGTGTGAGACGCTGTGCTTACAAATAACGCGATCGCCTCGTTTGTTCTGCTCGGTTGCTTGGACTACGCCACTCCAGGGCTTGCCTTTGGGTGACCATCAATTTAGCACTCGCCTGCCTCTGTATCGACGTCAAAGAGAGCAACTCAATGGATATTTCCTCCAGACCAATGAAGCACAAATCAACATGTGAGTCAAAGAAGTGTAGAATATATATGGTGGCACTTGTGATGGCAGGGACTGTCCATGAAAAATTCATCAATCAGAATATTGTCCTTTCCCCTTAAACCTGCATTCATAGCCAGCTAGCCCTCTTCTCACAGACTGGTTGACAAGTAAGTTCCTTACACTCTCTAAGGAAAGGTCCTGTCACAATACCAGGCCCTTTGCACTTGCTTGAAGTCACACGTCTGTAGAGTTCCTTGCCGGAGACCTCTTACCTGTTTGAAAGCACAGCGGAGCTCCTTCAGCCCGACCATGTGAGCCGTCTCAGCCAGCATCCTCGGCCCCATTAACTCGCAGAAGTCATCAAAGTCTACATGACCACCCCCTGCAGAATGACAGAGGACACACACACACATAGATGTTGACACGCACACATGCACAGGTCGGCTACCAAGTAATAGCTTAATTTGCCTCGCTGAAGTGTGTCTCTGTCAGACATATGAATTGATGTATTAAGCATTAAGGTGTCAGAAGATATTGACGCATGCAGTAAGGCCAATTATCTGCCTAGTAACAGCGGTGGAAGAAGTTTTCAAATATTTTACACCCGCATTCATTTATTTGGCACAAACACAATTTATCACCTTGCAAAGTCATTATGGTGAACACGTTAGCAAACAGTTGCTCATTTACAAATGAAGTAAACACATGGTGGCATTTGGAGTCTCATTTCTTTGGGTTCATCACTCAGGGTGATTAAATTAGGCGACATGCCATAATTTGATCAATTGTTAATATAGAAATATGGATTAGAGACATTTTCAGTCAAAGAAGCAACAACACAATTCAGCGATTCAGTTCAGAAAAAGTGTGAAAGTATTAGGTGCAAAATGAACTGAAGTATCACATATGTTGTATGTTATACATGCAAGTTCCGCTGCCACGTTAATAATTAATGTCGGTTATTAAAGGCTATTTTTTTAAGTACGTTATCTCCCTCTCAAATGTAGTGAATCGAAATATTATAAGTAAAAAACACTAGTACAAGTACTGTACCTCACTATTGTACTTAATTTGCAGTACAAATGCACCTGGCCTTACCACGCTTCTGTTTTGAAAGTGTATTTATAATTGTCCTTAGCGCATGGAGGCGTTGACAATACATTCATCTATCTGCTCATTATGTTTCCATCCACCCAGTTACAAAGAGTTTTGTTCTGTTTGATCCCCGTGGTAATTATCAACACAGACTTTATACAATGGAAAGACTCATGTTATTAGTCATGACAAAAGAAAAGCTTATTTGATTGCGTAGACCAATAGACTCTGTTTTCACTGTCTGAGCCTTTGGTGGATGTGAAAGACTATACTCCAATAAAGCCATGTGGTCATTTTGTGGTTAATTAATCAGTGCTCAGAGTGTGAGGACGGTTGAGGATTAAAAATCCAACTATGCCAAACTGTGCTTAAGGATCCTAAAATCAAAGACCATTCATAATGATCTTTGATTATTCTATGATTTTTGAGCTAGCAAAGGATTTTTATACTTGCCTCGAGTACATTTTTTTTGGCTGACTAGCTCTACCCTTGTGGAGCAGCAGTCTTTTGGGGATTTCCTGACACCTCCTTGAAGAATTGTGCCTTAAGCGGGTCGGTTTATAATCACGGAGAGGAAAAATTCCCCCTAAAGTCGTAGGAGATTATTATTCATTTTTAATTGATAGAGCAACACTAGTTATATAAGAAAGACTGAATTCCATGGTATTAATGGCTCTGTAGGGATTATGCTTCAGAGATTAAGCTAGGGATGCCTCAAGCTCATTCTACCTCATGGGTCAAATTAAGGCATCAATGAACAGATGAATAATTCATATTACACAGTACACATTGTAGCAGAACATATCAAATGCAATTGCCACTACCACTAAAGCCTTGACGTTAACAGTGTCCCTTTTCAGTGTCCTTCAATTTTGAAGATCCTTGCTGTTGTTATTCTAACCACCTGATCAGGATCAAATCATTTACACCTGGGACACCAGGTGTAGCCAATTAACTAGCTGGTAGGACAAAAGCCAGCTGCACTCTAGACACTGAGGATTACAGCTGAGAAACACTGCCTTACTCTATCCAATGTGATGCAAATGTTTTGAGGTCAATATTTTTCTGTTATTGGTGTTATTGTCCTCGGGGCGCAACGCTACGTTACTTTTGTTTTTCGTGTAAATTGATCCTGAATTTAGGCTATTTTTTTTTCAAGCAGGCACATATAGAAGTCTCCTAGACAATAAATATCAAAATGTCTATTAATTACACACACCTGGTTAGAAGGTTGGTTCAGCCATTTACAAAAAAATAATAAATAATTAAAATGTATTAATTGTTTAGTTCTATTTGTTCTTTTTTTTATCAAAAAGAAGAAAAAAAGGTGTCAGAATGCTCCTTTTTCTTCTCAGCGGATGGAGGGGCGCGTGTGTCCCTGTCTGTGTTTGATTGACAGCAGCTGCCCCAGAAATTACATTTCCTATAGTTTCAGTTGAACTTTTTAGAGCAGGCGGTACAAGTGTTTCACTGTTTTCTTTGGTTAAAAAGTGTCAAGTCTCTTTCACCTGTAACCACACAACAATGATGTCATCGTGTACTGACAGTTACAGGATGATGGTAAATGCTAAAACGTGGTGTCGCAGAAATAGACAAACAGTCCTTAGTGAAATAGACTCAGTGATGTATATCTGTAAAGTTTGCAAACTAGAATTGACATCAGCAACTTAGTTACTGCAAGGAACTTTAATTTTGTGTCAATTTTGGTGGCCCCTGTGGACAAAAGTGTTATTGTTTAAAAGCACGAGTGTCTTTAAAAATCTTCTTTTTTTTCTGATTGTATAGAAGTCTATGAGTAAATTACTCTACATCACTCACTTGATTTATTAATTAAGTAAACATTGTAAACATTAGTTTATGGTTTAATTTACTAGTTCCAAGTCTTCTTCCATACAGCATGATGTCCATTCATTATGCTAAAGCAGGGGTAAGTTTTAGGGGGTGGCTACCTCATGATTGGTCCGTACAACGTCGTTGTCCTGTGCACATGGAATGTGTCTTCAGTGTTTTTTGGCCAGAAAGGGTTAATTTCAACCCTAACCATGATTTTCCCTAACCGAGTATTTGTTTGTTGCCTAGACCTAAGGAGAAGACCTGAAGGCAAACTTTTTCCAGGTGCTTGTCGGGTCTGGGTGTTTTTTACTTAGAACCTTAATTCTTTAACAGTGTGTTTTCAGTTCATGAAAGTTAATTGTAACAGTTTTGGTCGTCTAAAAAATTTCTTATTCAGCGTTTGGTTGTTTAGCTCCACCCTCTCGTGTCACATCTGGTTGCGGAAAACAAGATGGCGACGGCAGAAATTCCAAAATTCGAGTCTTCAAAACCGTAGTCCACGAACCAATGGGTGACGTCAATGTGAGGACGTCCACTTTTTACATACAGACCTTAGGCCTACCAGGCGAAGTACGGGAAGGGTGAACTATTGTATATGAATCCAACTTGTGTTTTGTAAGAAAATCTATGTCCGATTTCATACAAACATTTAAAAAAATAGTTCTGGAGCAGTGTAGGTTTGTGTTAACGTAAATGCAGCTGGATTGCTGCGCACATGATTCTAAATAAGAATATTACAAATCATCACACCTGTAGTGTGTCTAAATCCTGCGTGTCCATTGAAGGTTTATGTAAAGTCTCTTGGCAGACGCTCGTAGTCCAGGCTTGGCTCTGATACTAGGTAGGTGTTATACAGGAACTGGTTCTCCACGCTTATAGCAAAAATCAATGCAGTGATCATTCACCTCGCACTCTAAACACACACCACACACAAATCTATACTGGATCATTCGGTAAAGACGGCAAAGACAAACACACCCTCATTAAGAGCAGGCAGAGGAAAGTTAGATCTCGACCTAACGCACACCTCTCCATGCAGACTCCCCTGCACCTGCTGTGTGAGGGCCATTAATCAGCCTGCTGAAATGTCCCCAACTTTGAAGGAAAACATCAGTCCCTCACAGACACGTAGGAAAGAATGTGCGCGTATGCAAGCACACACGTTTTGTGCAACAGACACATCACTCAGGCGTTCCTCGCTTAAGAGAGACCCCATCAGTCATGCACACATGCTTTAACCAATCGGGAGGAAATGAAAAGCAAACACACACGGACACAACCAGACGATATGTACACACATTTCATCTTGATTTGCTGGATGATCTCTATGATCTCCATCTCCGTAGGCATGTAGCCCATGGTCCTCATGCACTCTGCGATGTCTTTGTAATGGATGAAGCCATCCGCATCGTAGTCGAATTCCTTAAAGGCCTCCTGGAGCTCTGACAGACAGACAAACAAAGTAGAAAACAAACTGTAAAGTAGGGTAAAAATATTTCTCCCCAGACAGATAGTTACACTTTGTATACAAAGTTTTAACTTCGCTGTAAGTTGTTGACTCCAGCAGCAGATACAACTAAAGTTACGTTGTGCTTTTTTTTAATTGGTTTTGTAGCTCTGAGTCATTTGCACACATTTCAGTCTCTTTCGTGACTCACGAAGAGGAGCAAAGAAAATCTATGCGATTTGATGAAGCTGTGCATTGACTATTCATTTATCCTGCATCGTAATTACATTAACAACATCTTACCATCTAACTCCTCCGGCATCAGCTCTCTCTCCTGTGGGGCAGAGAAGAAAAGAAAGAGGAGGACGGGACGTAAAATCAGGGTGGCTTTGAAACAGGCAAATTCTCCTGACTACCAAATTAGAATAACATGCATATCGTGTCAACACTGCCGCATGCTGACAGTAAACTCTAATGGGATTTCACCCTGCGACATGTCTTTCTAATTTGCGAAAATGACACAATACCGCCACACACTCCTCCGTGCGTGCGCTCACACACTCGCTGCATCTGCAGCATCCCGAGGGACATGCAGCATCAGCTCATGTCTGTGTGCACACAAATACACACCCACGCACAAGACTATGAGTTGCACAAACCTCTCACTGTCACAAAAGAAACGGATACATGTAAACTAAGACACGGATACACACACACACACACACACACACACACACACACACACACACACACACACACTTGCCTACACAGATGTATCATTTGCATTATGTGTGTGAATCATTGATTTTTCTCTGCCTTGTTTTGACATTTGCTGAGGGTGATCTCACCATCTCTTTCTCCCCCTTTCTCTCCCCTTTTATTATGGGTTTTCAGGGAAGGTGAGGCAAAGCTATTAGCAAAATCTCCACATAGTCATTAAGGGAAATGATCGCCGTAAAATGTAGTGTGTTTAGTGCTTTAAATAGCAATATGTTCCAGTGGTTGTAGACAGACAATTTATAAATGCACTTTAGAATTGAATGACCTAAGTTGAAATGCTGAACCCATGCATATCCTCGGGCGAGAAATGCTCTCGGGATTTCACTTTTAAAAAGGTATGTTGGCCATAAATGTGCTGATACATTAGTTTCTGTGAAGACCGCCGTATACCATCGCAGACAAACTCTGGTTCACAGCGAAACTCAAGACGGCTAAGGTTCGAAAAAGGAGATGTTTAGAAGTGGAGACAGGGAAGTGCAAGTTTAGACAGGCGGTGAGAAATGCTAAGCGACAGCACTCTAAGAAACTCTAACCGTTCACAGCTAATGACTCTACTTCTGTCTTTTGGCCCCTCCAGACAGAACAAGTCAAAAGTCTCGGTTATACTCCCAAACCGACACATGGACAGCTGCGGCAGTAGTTCACTTACACTGTCCGCTTGGTGGACGCATTCCAAGCATGTGCAGTAGATAGATAGTAGCTACAAAATGTACTTCATGTTGGTGGAAAGTATAAATTATAGACTTTAGCCTCTGCACTCACAGGGAGTGGAGTGTGAACGCCAGTACGAGTTCCAAACAGGCTCTGCAGTGAATAGTATTCTATCATTTGTAGAATTAGATTCCAGTGGTGGCTGCCAAGATTCGTTTCCGACTTTGTAAAATCCTATAACTCCATATGTTGTAAAATCCAAAAGTGAAAAAAATACATAATGAAAAAGGACAAATGTTTTTGTCTAGTAAATATTATGCTTAAATCAATATTTGTTGGCATTTATCCTGTGAGAAACATCATATTCACTGCAGTCAAAAGCAGTTTGCACTTGTGAGTTTTATTCAGTGATGAAAGTTGATTTAATTAAAAAAATCCGATGAATCACTTTTTCAATTTGAAGATAATTTTTATGGAATCATTTTTTTTAATGAGTTTGAGACGACAGCCATTCAAAGCTTGATTTGAAAACGGTAATGGAAGCTTTGAATGAGACAAAAAGGCACTCCGCACAG
Source organism: Leptoclinus maculatus (assembly GCA_032191485.1). Classification (NCBI taxonomy): domain Eukaryota; kingdom Metazoa; phylum Chordata; class Actinopteri; order Perciformes; family Stichaeidae; genus Leptoclinus; species Leptoclinus maculatus. The sequence continues at coordinate 3,976,253 of JAVDOI010000009.1, forward strand.
CTTTGAAACTTCATCTCTGTACATTGCATGTTACAGTTATACCGTGAACCTTTGCACATTAAAACTACCATTTGTAAAAACTGCACAGCTGCTGCACCAAAACACCAAAGCAGATTCCTTGTATGTAAAAACTTACTTGGCAATAAACCTGATTCCGATTTGACCAATAACACATCACACGCATCATTCCTTGAAACAATGTTCCGATTAGCACATTTGTAAACATGCACAGACTTTAAATGTACATTTGTAAAACTTTGATATTGAAAGATCTTGAAATGACATTCATCATCCAATCATGTATTAAAAAATGCTTGTGCCAACAGCATCTAGACAATGGAGCCCGCTAACAATCTGCAACTCTTCTACTGAAGCATCAACACATCCACAGGGAAAGCAAGACACATGCAAACTCACTCATCTTCCTATAGAGCAACCGGGCTTGACGTATATATATATGGCTGAGCACGAAGACGGCACAAGCCTGAGGATATCTTTAAGTTCAAAGAAACGAGACTGACACACAAGCTTATGAAAGCTCTGATTATTGCCAGCAGAAATTAGCTGTGGGCTTGTTTTTCCTCCTTTTTCATTCAGTGAGGAAAAATATTGAGTCTGAATAGAACTGAGAACAGGACACACTATTAGATGTATTTATCCATATCCATGTACGACACTGTCACCTCTATTATGTCAGACGGTCCCTTTATTCCACTGTATGCTAGAGGGACATTTTGCTCTTTACCTCATCACATGTATCTGATTTCCATAGCAGATGAAAGGTTTTGCATGAAAAACCAAACATCATATGAAGGAGATGGACAAGCCTCGAGTGTTAAAATAGTTTGAATGCATCAGATTCAAGTGTTTAACCTTTGATCATAGTCGATGCTAATGCTCACCTAACTTCTGTGCTTTTGTATTTTTACATAGGACCTTTCCCTTATTTGAGATCATTTTTCGGGCTTTTTTTTGCCTTTTTATTCGAGCACAACAAAGGGTCTGAGTCGAGCTAGAGGTCGTACCTGGATCTTTGCTTTTAATCAAATGTCCATTTATATTACTGTACGCACTTTTTTATTAAAGAAAAGGATTTTTCAAACTTCAACTCTTTTTTTTTTTTTTACTGCTGAAAATGTAAATTAGAGAAGTAGTGGAACTGAAATGCAAAGAGAAGTTCAATATGTTCCCCCCTAATACATGTTTGCACTCAGGATGGCTAATACATAAATCATACAAGGTCATCCTGCATAATGGCTTGAAGGGAAAGAAGAGGCTCCCGTAGTTTATTTGGAAGCTGCTCCGCATGGCAGCCGTTCAAATGATTATTCACTGTCTAATGTTGCCTACAGAGTTGGAACACAAATGTGATGCCAAGAGTTACCTCACTACACGTGTACTCAATTTTATATACGTTTACATAAACCTCTGATTATTTTTTTTTTTACGCTGCATCATAAAAAAAGCCCCACATTGCCCAGAGTTCAACAGTGCTGTTTACCCTGCACGGGATCATTCCGCCTTCAAGAGCATATATTAAGATGGCAAGGTCAACACATTAATTGGATTTTTTATTTTTCATCCAGAAAGGATTAGACAGCATGCAATGCAGACTTCTCCATTCATCCGTCAGAACGATCCCATTAACAGTTAATTTCATTCTGTCTGCCTTCACACGGTCCATCGAGCAGCCTACTGCTTTGCGAGCGTGACGCATGGACACGTATAAGTGGTATGTGACAAACGCATGGTCACCACACTTAAACACGCAGTTACAGTGCGTACATATGACGCTCTTTTGATGGCTCTGACCTGTAAATGCATCGATTGTTTTTCTTCAGCGATTAGTTTCCCCAGGCCCCCCCTCTTCAGTTGGGTCTAACGAGGGCTGACAGGGAATCTTGCTGAGGGGGTTATTAATACTTGTGTTGAGGCTTGGATTAGGACTGCTGAGGGATGGATGGTCTCCCTGCCTCAGTGTCAGGGCAGCAGCTCAAACCGTGTGTCCAGTGGGTATGATGCAGACCTTTCTACCTGGCTACTATTCAATTCAAAACAAGGCCAATCAGTCGTGGCAGGTCAGGCGGTAACTCAGCGCAGGATGTGTAAATGGAGTCCACAGTAGCCCAAGGTCACTGGGAAACGGTTTCCATAAATTGCTCTAAAACAATGAAAAATGTCCCATTTGTTCAAAATCAAGTTTAAAAATATAATTAAAACATTCATCAGCACATAACTCCCTTTGGCGTGGATTTCTTTTATCTTGTCGTGTTATCTTTTACAGTAAATTCCTCTCCTGTGATGAAGGCATTTATAAAAAAAGCCTTTGGCTCTTCTTTGTTATATGGTCCCATACGGTTCCACGATTAAAAGGATCGGAATATCATCCTATATAATAATAACGATAATAGTAATATCCCCCTTTTTTATGGAATAAGTACTTTAAACATGTACGTTTGGACAGCAACTTATTCCTTCTGCCGACCGATTCCCACACATCATGTTTGATAAAAAGCGGATTGATGGCGCCTGTATAAATGTATAAACAGTGTTTTATATTTTTACAAAGAGTCTTTGTCAAGTCTACCAACTACTCCACATCCATATTGTTGCCAAGGCAACATTTACTTTGCATAATGTATTTTCCTTCAGCTGAACCCGTCTCTCAGAAATTACATTACATTTATATACAGTTAATTTGCAGAAGCAGATATATTTTGTACGACACTGTTGGCCGGTTTTATGCACGCAATTATGTTTTGTCCCCACAACGTAATTGGGGAATCAATTTAGTTCTATATAAATCTAATTCCTCGGATGTAGGGTTGTAATGAAACATAGCGTTAGATCAGGCATATCGTTCATGCATCGCAATCCCTCTCTGATTAGTAACAATCATATTCATGCAGGGATACAGCATGACGGTTATAACCTGTGCATGTCTCACTGTAACTCTGTCAATACAGTCATGCCAATCCGGAAACTACACCTGTCACTGTACGAGCAATAACATATTTTTGCGAGTAAAAAGCCAATACTTTAACAATACATCTGTGCATCAAGAACGGACATGTCAATGAAAGTAAAACCTAATTCAGTCAGCGCTGCACACACACACAGTCTCATGCGCGGCCAGTCAAAAGCTTCTGTTTTTCTAAACTTCTCTGCTGGCTGAGACAAAGCAGCCAGGAGGACAAGAGGGCAGAGGACAGAATTTTTCAATCAAGTTTATTTGACCAGAAATATGCCAATTCTGATGTGCTCACACTCAAAGCATATCAAGTAGTGATGTATAACCAATCGACCAACCGACCAGATGGTGTCAGCCCTTAGTAATGTACCATATATTTGTGAGTAGTCTAAATATATTGACCTCTCAGGACAATGCTACTTTTTTTATAAAAGAATAATTGTAAAATGTAGCACATTTTAAAGATATATAAATGGTGCTCTCTATGAATCAACTAATGTGTTTAACAGAAATGGGAAAGGTGACATTGAGCTGGATCATTTCATTGGCTCATTTCCAGTTGTAATTTTTCCCAAATATTCAGCGATGCCCTGCAGCAATCTGGGATCAGTGTATCAGAGCCTGAACAGAGCCAATGCGTCACTTGAACCAGCCAGGGCATTAATGGAAGCCAGCCCAGTGTCCAGGCAGTAAATCATCCGTGAAGTGGAATTACTGGAGTTACTTCTTGGAAAGGATGTTGTTGTGTTGTTGTTTTATTTATAGCATGAGGTAACACCCCTCAGTCCTGATCAGATGGTTTGATCTTTGATTGAATAGAGGTGAGTACTGATATTGTCTGTCCACAATCGTTTGACTGATTTTTATATCAGCAATTGCTGCTTTGTTAACGGGGGGGGCGTTCATTTTTGGGTAGTTCACGCTGCAAACATCTACAACCAGTGTTTATATTTTGAATCGATAGTCACCACTTAGAATCAGCTGAACAAATGGATCCATTTGCCAACTCCATTCTGTGTAACTTTAAAGTCGATGTGTTATTTCTCTCAGTCTATAAACCTCCACGTTATCAACCTTTCTTCGCCGGTCTCTAACATTCTCATGAAGGAAGGAGACCCAAATGTACAAAATGTCCTTTTTAACAATAACATAGTATATTGTAAGTGATTTTTATTTTACTCTAGCTTTGGCAGTTTATATTATCGACTGGCTCTGCCGTGTTTGTCTTGTTGACAGAGAGAGATGTGAAAAGTGGCATTATTAAGTACTATAGTTAAGGATAATTGGGGAGGAAAATGGCATTGTGAGAAAGTGTTGATCGGATGAATGCTGATTCCTGACACATCTACCTGCTCCTAATGGTGTTTTATATAAAAACCAGAAGCTTGAAACAGTTTTTTTTGAGTAACCCAGGAACCAAGAAGTGTGTCGAGGCTGTGACAACAGGCATTTGAGTATGAGCGGTAATGTTGAACTGACCTGTCCAAAGAGTGTGTTGAGGAAGGAAATGTAGGCAGCGGCCACCGTTGAGCTGTTGCTGAGGCTCCTTTTGCTGTGCCGACGTGCATCCTCCTCTCCAGAGCCCTTCCCCTTTGCCGAGGGCGACTCTGACTTTGAGCTGTGAAGTGTGTATTTACGAGCCAAGTGTTGAGAGCAGTCATCATCAAAGCCAGGCCTGTAATTTCTTGTCATAACTTACTTTAACTAACACACTTAAGTGCCTTTTGGGGTCATCTATTCCTTATAGCTTCCCTTGAAATAATTGCTCAGCTTGAGCAGAATTATTGGAAAAAACGTCAGCGGTCCAATCACCTGACATTAGCAGCTACGTCAGTCATTAGCAAAGGAAGCGTTTCTTCGGAGGACAAGTTTCAAATTCTGAAGGCTATTTTTTGCAGCGGATGTATCAATCGACACTAATTGGGTGCACAAATCTACACAACCCCGTCACCTCGTGCTAATCAATGTTGATTGGAAACAGAGAATATAATAATAACCAGAATTTCTTGGAGAGGCTGAGCTGAAGAGCCTTCTTTTTAAATCTCCCAGAAGCGGGCGACCTGCCAGCAGCTGCACCCTTCCCTCCTCGTGGAGCAGTGCTAGGAGAGAAAGAAGGCTTAATCAATTCAAAGTGCACTAAACGTCTCGCAATTAATGTGAATATTTAAAAAAAAAAATTCTCATGAGCAACACTGAACTCTGTGGCTTGTATTATGGATGGACCCTGTTGCTGAGGAAATCCAGATGGATTCAGAGACTGCTGATAGACAGCAGCAGCAATGGGAAGCAATTGTTTCAATTTTGGAAGTTTCACGAACTTTGCTACCCAGAAACTCTGTAACAAATTAAAAAAAATCTTTCCAAAGCAGGTGAGACCTTCTCTCTCTACTTCTCTTTATGAACAGCTCACTCGTTACAGTATGATTTAAACATGTGGGGATAGATCTCTTGTTTATCTTTGAGCCCCAAATTGTGATTTAGACTGACGTAATGTTTAAAATGAGAATCCTACCAGGTGCAGGATTAAAGCTCACAGCCTCACCTCTCGACTTGAATTAGATTGTTAATTTGACTTTATAAATGTATTCATTGCCTTCTGTTAGATCTCACTGACCTGGCAGCAGAGGGTGGTCTACTTTCCGGTCCTCCCTTGGCACTTTTCACTGACATCCTGGATGGAAAAAAAGATGAATGTGGAAAGGGATGTGAGTGTGGGGGGGGAAAAGACAAGAAATCTCCTCATGGAGTACTGAAAACAGATGAACAAGAGAGTAAAATTCCAAAAAAAGACCCCTGATCTTTCACAACTTTATGAGGTTATTAATGCAGCTTTGAAAATATTGGACAGTAGAAAAAGATTTTCCTATTTACTCAAACATTAAAATTAATTTGTAGTTGTGTCTGGCAATCTAATGGATTTAAGTCCAGTGTTTTTAGCTCTGTTTTGCTTTACGCCATCTCCTAGAAAGAGAGAAATATCTGGCATTTTAATTTGCTAAATCCTCGACTGTGTTCTGCCATTTCGATGCTGGGTCGATCTTGTACAGTGACTTTTCATCTATCAGAGCTTTTCTGCTAAAAACAGCTACCCGCTGTGGTGGGAAATAAGGTTGATTAACCACAACACGAAATGTGTGGGCCGTAAAAGCAAAAGAATTCAATTAATAGAGTTGAGGAGAACAGTCGGGGTGATTTGATTCACTGTTCATATGAAGCTAATGATTAAAGCAGCTTCAACCATTGTATTTGCACAGCGCCCAGTGTCCATTAGCATGGGGAATGAATGACATTCACATGTGTAGGGCTTGCAGAGAACGAGTCGGGGAGACTTATGGCTTTCTGTTTGAGAGGCAGATTAATGTTCTGTCACGGGCCTCCGCGGTTCTGCCTATCAACTCCTGTTGATAAACGGCGCTGTATTCGGGCTCTGATGTGCTATAAATGTAATGCCTCACTTGCAATGCCGCCAAGACATGTATATACCCAAGGTCTGCTCCAGCGGTTGCTACTTAACGCCTTGAAGACCACGAGGGCCATAATGAGAAGCGACACGAAGAGCAGCTAGTCCTCTAACTTACGCTTGACCATTTAAATGCGCCTCTGAAAAACAAGCCGCATTCCCAACTCCCACTGGGTCGAACAAAACGTGCCGTGACTGAGTAGTGATTGCCTGTCTGTAACGCTTTCACGCAACGAGTGAGCATGTGATACTTGCTGATTGCAACACGCTTGGAGCATGTTAAACTGTTGGTGTGGAGAAGGCAGGAATTTTCATGTCGCACATGATTCACACGATTACAGTCGTGTGAATTCTTTGAAAAGCGGACGGTATTTATAGTACTTGATGTGCTATGTACTTTATATTCATAGTGTAGAAAAGGTTTATTTATTTAAATATGCCCACATACAGTCAGGGCCATAAGTATTTGGACTGTGACACAATTATTCTAATTTTTACCTCATTACGTGACTCCAATGGATTTTGATTTAAGCGGTCAATATGTTGTTGAAGTGTAGACTTTCAGCTTTAATTCAATGTAGCTCAAGCGCAAGTTCAGTCAGGAAGACACTCGCGCATAATCTCTGCCTCTCCTCTCCTTGTAATTACTCTATCAGCTGATTGGGGGGCGTGCACTTTTAAGGAACCAACCAGATTCTGCACACCGGTTCCTGAAGCCAATCATATCGTTGCTGTCAAACTTTAAATAGTGTTCTCCTCTCTGCTGCTGGCAGTTGTCATTTCAGCTAAGCAGATGTGACCCTCCTCCACCCCAGTCACCTCCAGTCAGCATCACAGTCATGCTCCTGATTCGTCATCAGATTGCAGCAACTCCTTTCACCACCACCACCACCACCAGTGTCTGGACTCCAGGGGGGGATTAGCCCTGTTGGACCTCAGTATCCCTACCCTTGGTGATAGTACTTCAGGATGGAGTCCAATCGCCAAAGACTTTGCACGTTTCATATTTGATGCATGTATAATAAATCATTGTTAAATTATAAAACAAGTCTCTCCTGATTGAAATGGATATATCTAAAAAAAAATCACAATAACCGTTTAGGGATTACAGCCATTTTTACACAGCCCCCCACATTTTCAGAAGCTCAAAAGTAATTGGGCAAACTCACTAATTGTGATTATAATCATTATTTGTAATCCTTTGTAGTCAATGATTGCCTGAAGTCTGGCACCCATAGACATCACCAAACGCTGAGTTTCCTCCCTTAAGATGCTTTGCCAGACCTTTTACTGCAGCCTCCTCCAGCCATTAGTTTTATCTGAAGTTAGTAAAAAGCAGGCTCAATTGGGTTGATATCAGGTGGCCATTGAAGAATATTCCATTCCTTTGCCTTGAGAAGCTCTTGGGTTGTTTTCCAGTATGTTTTGGGTCATTGTCCATCTGCACTGTGAAACTCCGTCCAATCAGTTTTGTAGCATTTGGCTGAATCTGAGCCCTAAACACCCCAGAACTCATCCTGCTGCTTCGATCAGCTGTGACTTCACCAATAAACACCAGTGACCCAGTTCCATTGGCAGTATGGCTGCCCATGCCCATGCCAAAGCACTGCCTCCACCATGTTGAACAGATGACGTGGTTTGGTTTGGATCATGAGCCGTTCCTTTCCTTCTCCACACTTTTTCAGATGTTTTCTGGTAAAGTCTAATCGGGCCGTCTTGTTCTTCGGCGTTATCAGTGGTTTGTACCTTGTCGTAAACCCTCTGTAGTTAGATTCATGAAGGCGTCTCTTGATTGTAGACTTTAACCGTAGCACGCTTACATCCTCCAAAGTGTTCTTGACTTCAGTAGATGTTACGAAGGTTATGAATTCTGCAACCATCTACTTAAGATGTCTTCCATGGTCTTCTGGGCCTTTTGGTGTTGGTGAGCTTGCCAGTGAATTCCTTCTTTTTAAGAATGTACCAAACTGTTTAATTGGCCAATCCTAATGTTTCTGCCATCTTAATAATAGGTTTGTTAATAATAGCCTCCTTCACTTGCATTGACACCTTTTTGGTCCACATGCTAAGAGTTCCAAGGACCAGCTACCAAATGCAAATTTAACATTTTGAATCAACTACAGACCTATTATCTGCATCATTTGTCATGAAATAGTGACAGAACAGGCCACACCTGGCCATGAAACCGTCAGACAATTGTCCAATTACTTTTAAAAAGCCTCTGAAAATGTGTGTGTGTGTGTGGGGGGGGGGGGCTGTGTAAAAATGGCTGTAATTCCTTTTTGATATTTTTTGTTTAAGACATTTAATTAAAGCTGAAAGTCTACACTTCAAACACATATTGACCGCTTAATTCCAAATCCATTGGAGTCGTGTAAAGAGGCAAAATTAGAAAAATTGTGTCACAGTCCAAATACTTATGGCCCTAATTGTATTTGCAAGTACACACACACACACACACACACACACACACACACACACACACACACACACACACACACACACACACACACACACACACACACACACACACATCTATCTCTTCCACTCCCTCAAACATTAACATTGCGCTTGTGGGTAAAGTGAGATATGTGGACTTTCTATAGCGATAGTCTCACATTGTTTGCCTGAAGAATTTCTCTCATCTCCGCTGAGCACAACTCCCATCAGAGTAAACAAACACACCGCTGCACGTTTCACTACACAAGCCATTCAGCAGCATCGTTGTGTGTCTGCAGCCCTCCTCCCTGAGTGGCCAATTGCTGTCAATCACCGAGCCAACACAAGCAATTTTAGATCCTAACTACGCTAATTGAAGTAATGAAATTGAGGGCCAGGTGGACCTCCCTAAAACGAACACAACTGATGATAGAGAGCGGGCTGCACTTGAAGAGCTCGGATGTTGTGGTGGCAGTTGAATTGTCCTTTCTGGAGCATTAGGGGTTAAACACTAAATAGATATTCTAAATATATTTCACAAGGGCCACTAGAGTGAAGGGCACCGAAAAACATTCTATGTATCATACAAACAAGACCCACATACAGTACACAAACGGAGACACAAAACAGACTGGGAGAGGTCATTACTCCACCAAGGTTGCAAGATATTTTTAACCTGTTATCATAAGAGAAAGCTGACAGTGATTATGATTTTTGGGGGGTGGCCTTAGCCCCCCGATCATCATTGCGTCACCCGCAAAACGATTGTTTTCCTGTGGTACGGTGTGTTGCGTTTCGGACGCGAAAAGTTAAAATATTCTCAACTTTTCAGCGCCTGGCGTGGAGTCGCACCACTCGTCAATGTGACCAATGGCCCAGGCAGGAAACCTGTTTTAATGCCGGTAGATGTAGGAGGAACGGACAAAGGCACCCCGAAAGGTTAATATTAGCGCTTTGTATTTACGATGAACTAAATTTTTCTCTCCTACTTTTTGGGAATGTTAGGGCTTTGTAAAAGGATACATTTTGCAAAATGTCAAGTTAAAAGGAAAATGCAAAGTTTTTACAAATCACCACATACTTCTTAAAAGAGTGATTTGCTGATTTAGCATTGCACTCTTCACACATTGTCGGACTCATGATGGACAATTCAAATAATTCAGTGTAGCAGAGCTAGAGATATCCTCTATTTTATTCCGTGCGTTCTTTTTCTTTGTCAAAATCTGGCACCTACATTACCCACAATGCAATAATTTGGTGGGAGGATCGGGTGCGCTATGCCTCAAGCAGAGATGAGGAGCAGGCTCCAGAGGTCTAGTGAGCTCAATTATTTCCGACTCCAACAGATTTGCATTTATTTTCCATTTTGTTTTCAAATTTCAAGCAGCTCCCTCTGGAATCACCAAAGAGTTTACATATTTTGTCCACACACACTAGTAGTACACCACGCTTTGATGTGTACAATTAGTAGAGTTGCCCTTTTAAGCATTTGTGTTGTTCCTGTATATCTGTCACGTTGGAAGCACTTGTTCCCTGGAACATGATCTAAATTTACAGCACATTGTTTGAGATACCCTTCAAATGACCAGACAAACAGAGAAGTGGGCACAAAAATTAACCTCCCTGGCAGAAAAAACCCCCACACAACATACAAAGTCACAGATGGAAAACACAGCACCACTCGGATTGGCTGCGAGTTCAGGTGAGTTTCACTCCTCTTTGTACTCTCCCTCTATTTCCTCTTTGTTTTCGTATTATCGTTCTATTCGCCTGCTGTCCAGTCAGAAGACAATCAATCCCATGGGCCAAACCAGCCTGTCTCTGATCCATAAACAACCAATAGTAATGCAATCGGGTCTGGCACTCCATCTTATCTTCACCTATCTCAACATCTCTCCACCATTCCCCCCCCCCGACACCCCCCCAGCACTGATTCCATGTCACGGCTCTGAAATGAGACTGTCACCTTCAGTATTGGCGCAGATGGGAGGGAACAGAGGGCGAGAATGATATTGTTCACATTCGCAGACATGTTTTCCTATCCCTTCATTTAGAACAATCTCCTTATTCTATCTCATGGCTGCTCTGTATAATTCTCGTCTAATTACAACCTCCTACCTCCTCGTATTTTCTGGAGGCCAGCCTGGTAATCACAAAGTGGAGCTGGTTTAAAGACGTCTGTTGATGTGATTGCCTTGTAGCAAGTAACAGGGGGCGCAAATATTGCACCAAAACAAATATAAACAGTGGGCTGGCCATCTGTCGGCTCGTACAGCAACAAACATGTACTCGAGATCCAGATGAGGAAATATTATAAAGCAGAGAACAGACGTCTGTCGGTCTCAGTGGAGTGTTAGTGGCATACCTCTGGTTTCGCACTACAAATGAACCATCGCTGATACATCACTACAAATAATTAACACAGAAAAATAGACTTTTAGACTAGCTTACCTTCTGTTATCCTTGTTTGTCTTTGTTGAGAGATGTGAATGAGGTGTATCTCTATTGCATGACGCCTCACCTAACCTGAGGATTATACAATGCAAGGTGATTATCCAGCTAAATATGTGTGGATTAGAGATGTAACTGGCTGCCTCTGTCCTCAAGAACAAAAAGGGCAATGATATTGTCTCACTGCAAATATGTTGGGGAGGCAGATTCCATGAATCTAGATGAATTTGTATTTCATTTAAATCTTTTTTGGTTTGAATTACTTTAGAATAAAGATGCAAAATCATATGAAACCTCTTTATAAACATGACCGACCAACCTGTGGGTCCATCGTTACAGATGCTCGATTCACAGATACGCTCTGTCTGTCAAACACATGTATGTTTATTACAAAATAACTAAAATTGGTACAGAGCCTTGTTGTGTTGTTCACGGGCAACAAACGGGACAGAAACAAGGGCATTTGCATTTGACATTCAAGGAAATTTGCGCAAGATGTGCATTGCATTTATATGGTAATAAGATGAGAAATAAAATCTATTTAACTAACCAAAGACTTCAAGGTTCAACAGGTTAATTCATTATTAATAACTGATGAAGAAAATGTAAATGTTCATTTAAGCCTGATGTGACAGGTCCACTTACCGACTCATGGGATGGTAAATGTCTCCAGTATAATGACAGTGGATTCACTATTTGAGAGGTTTAAGCTAAAGACTGTTTGTAAAGCTGTCTTGGTAGTGACGGGTAAGTGTGTGCTGTACTTATACATAGCTTGAGTGACAGTCCTTTCCTCTTTGTACCTCCCATCCTTCCATCACAGAGTGTTTCCTAACTGGCAGAGTTCACTGATCGACTGCTGTGTGTTAGTTCAGCCAGGCAAAGGATGTAGAGTGAGTTCATGACCCTGGGGGTCATTTCCTATTGAACGCCACACTGTTTATTGACTGTTGCTAAACTGACACCTTAAGTTTAACCTGTGAACAAGGAATAGTCTTTAACTTAGTCTAATCAATAAAAGTAATTTAAATGAGACATCCTCAGATGCAATTTAAACTCTGTTGTTCCTCTCTTTGGCATTTTTGTTTGCTCTGCAGAGGTCAGTCTCTGAACTTTGTCTCACTTCACTGGACAAACCTGCGGCATGACCCATGGCCGTAATTTCACAGATGGCTGAGTTGTAAGTCTCCTGAAACAAATATACAGTACTTTAAATAGGTAAATTGTAGAGCAAATAGACCAAAGACTGCAAGTAAGGCATGATCTAATTTCTATGCTTTCTCCCTCTCTCCCTGTTGTTTGCCCAGCGAGACGGTGCTGCAGTGGGAAACCGTTGAGGAACCTATTCCCCTGTGCAATCAGACCCTCGCCACGCTTCAAATATGCGTCCAACCAAAGCCCTTATTTAGCGCTTTGCTTCTTTGAAGAAGTGGAATATTATTTCACCCCTTTACCTTCACAGAAAAAGACAGGGGAGTGCAATACTGTTGTTGTGTTTCATGCACTAGTCAGCTCCCGATGGAATGTAGCCCTTTTGAATTGTTGAATCAACTTTTTGTATTTGGCTCGGCTTTGATTGGCGCCGAGCAGTGGAGCGGTTTTGTGCAGCATGAAGCTAAATCTTGGAAATTCAGCTTGTAAGACCAGATGCTGTTTAGATGCAGCGTTTCTTTCCAATTCTGACTCTAGAAATTAATTTAACATGAATTTGTTTTTGCCAGTTACAACCAAAGTGCAGGACTTTGATGCTGGAGACCACGGTTTGCATCATGGGTCCGGTGTTAACGTCACTGTTGACTTTTTCTGTGTTTCACCAAGACATCTTCCATTCCCGAAACCTTAACTAAGTGCCATGATTTGTCTAAACAGTTCCTTGCTGCTTGACAGATGATTGGGTCCACTGTCCATTTCTGCAGTCGCTGTCGGGATGTGTTTTGTGACTCACTTTCAATCTGGTATTTATTTCCCCCGTAAATTTGTTACACCGTCTTTGTCAAGAAGCTCCTGCAAGTTAAACTAAAGAAACTCCTTTAGGGCTGACTTACTCTGAAAGACACACTGCAAATTGACTGGAAAACACTCACTAGCCTGGCAACAATAAGGCTTCAAGCAACACGGACAGTAATACAACACACTCTGTTCTTATTGAAAAAGAAAGTGTCTGATGTCCTTGACTATAAGATGACACACATTATTTCAAAATGCAATTTCCTACAAAAAAATAGTGTCTTCATATTCAGACCAATATTATTATTATGCTGTATTTGCCGTGCTGCGCCACATTTCCTCCAAACATGCGTGCATGCTCACAATCCATAGACACTCAAAGAGTGTTTGATTAGTAATCTGTTGACTTGCCAGATACTTTATGTCGATTTATTTAAAAACTTGAACCCTGTTAAGAACACATGCATGTGCAGTTTTGTATGTGAGCTAGAGACAGAGAGGCTATTGGGGTTAGTAGTCAATGATGTGTTCACTTATTGGTGACTGATAATGTCATATCGGGAACTAATTGTCTGCGCTGTTGCCTCATTAAGCACAGCATGACGTCCTGCCACGGGGCGCTGGCTGCACACCTCTCTGCAATCACTATTTCAATACGTTCCCACTTTACTCCTTCAATTTTGGCTCTGTTGTTCATTCCTGTCATGTACTGCATTTGTACTCGTTCCAGTGTTTGATAGTGGGGCCATTTTCGTCAAAATGCTTCTGACATCCTCATACAATCCACCTTTTTATTCATCCGTCGTGTCAATTTCTCCCCTGTTTTTCTGGCATTTAGAATTCTTGCCTCTTCCTGCTGTTTTTATAAGTTTTTTGTATTATGTATTTTCTCTCTCCTCATCCTTACATTTTCTTTACTTTAACATATGCATTTTGCCTTTGTATTATCTCTATCTCTCCGTCTTATTCACTCAAGTCACCTTCACACTCCTGATCTGAAGCGGTTGGCTCGTCTCTCCCTCTCCGTCCATTGCCCTGCCTCTGGGCTACACTTCCTCTTTTATTTATAAGAATACGCTGATGAGGCAAACCTAGGTAAATAGAATGTCTAGTTACACAGGGTGAGAAACAGAAATTGAAATAGAAAAAAGATGAAGCTTGAATGAGTGAAAGAGCACACTCAATTAATCACGGGGCAGCGATTGTTCCTAAAAAGTAAAGCCATTCATCAAAAGGAACAGAGTAAAAAAAAGAAAATAGGGAAAGGGTGACAAAGGGGAAAGAGAAGAGAGAGAAATATGTATCGCAGGATCTAATTGGGTCAGTGGCAAATAATGTGGCCGTGTTAGTGCTGAGCTTTGCTTCAGAGTTGTAACTGCAGGCCGGTTGGAGAACAGTATCAGCAAGGTGATTCAATCTCATGAGAAAACATGAAATAAAGCAACATCAGGAGATTGTTTCTAAGTCAATACCGCGTGGTAAGTTGTTATATGAAAACATGGAATTGAGTCAAGTTATTTTCTCTAAGAGCACGCGAAAAGAGCAGGAGGAGAAGTATGACATGAACAAAGAAAAAATGCATTTAACCTGAGGGAATATCATTCAGTCGCTCTGTGATTTTAGTTGACAGGGGTCATTCTTTCTTTTGCATTGCTGGCTGGGCCTGTCACAAAACATTAGAAAACTGAAAACTTGTTCAGTCACATTGTGTATGAATTTAGATTTTCTTTTTTTTAAAAACACGTCTGTTCTTTTTGTGTGCTACAACCCTTGCTTGTCGGAGTTTAGGACAAATCCCAGGTAGGGTGATCTGTCTGTGTCAGAACGGCCGAGAGAGAGAGAGAGAGAGAGAGAGAGAGACTCTTCTTCCTTCTTGTGCGAGACCAGGAACTATGTGGGACTGAAGTTGGGGATGTGGCGCAGGCTGAAAAGAATAATGCACCTTGACAGAACGGCACTCTCTGCCAACACGACCAAAGATTGCCCCTGAAGCAGAGTGATGTGGAGCGCAAGCAGCACCTGTGACACCAACTGCCAGCCCTGGGGGGGAACTCCAGCAACTGGCCACCTGTTTAAAAATGCACCCGCCGACTTCGCACCGCTTATTAAATTCATTCAATTTCCTGTGATTTACGCGTGCCTTTTGAGATGAGATGAGTGTCTCTTAACGACTCAAAATTCACTGAATTCAAAATGTCACTCAAACAATTCGTCAGAGATTTAAGGAATCTCGTATAGAGAAAGATTTTTATTACTGCTGCTCATTGAAATGCATTGAAACTTTATAAATAAAAAAAAAAAGAAATTGCTCATTCTTAAATAAAAAGCTGAATTTGTAAGCAATAAAATGTGCTCATGCCCTAATGCTGCATTCACATGGAATCAGGCAGATGGTAGACGGCAAACCAGATATCATTTTAGTGAACGAGAGCAGGACGATACAATTAGGTGAGATCGGCAGCGATTTTTGAGAGAGGAATACTGATGAGGTAAATTAAGTATTTTAACTTTTTGCTGTCCTCTGTGATTGAATTTTACATCCCAATGTTTCATAGCTCCCTCACTCAAGGAGAAAGTTGTTTGCAATAGAATAGAAACTGCCTTTTATAGCTACATGCATTACTGGAAAAATTGCATAAAAACCTAGACACAAAATGGAGTCAAAAATCTCCTTGGTGGCAAGGCACTGGTGGTGCATGATATTGGCCCTGAGATGCTGAAGGCTCTGGACATTGTTTAGCTGCCGTGGAACAGAGGGCAAAGTGAGAGCTGTGCCCGGATATTCGGTACAAAGTCAAACACGTTTCCAGCGCGTGTTGGCCTCCGCCCTCCAGTCACCAATCCTGTTTGTGATTTTCACGGACAGGATCTCAAGGCGCAGCCGGGAGGAGGAGAGTGTCCGAGTTGGGGACCTCAGAATTGCGTCCCTGCTCTTTGCAGATAATGTAGTTCCGTTGGCTCCTTCAGAAAGTGACCTTCAGCACACACTGGGGCGGTTTGCAGCCGATTGTGATGCGATCGGAATGAGAGTCAGTACCAACAAGTCTCAGGGCATTGTTCTCTGGCGGAAAAAAATGGTGGATTGAGACCCTCCGGGTTGGGAGAGAGTCACTGCCCCAAGTGAGTTAAATAGTTCAAGAATCTTGGGGTCTTGTCCACGAGTGAGCGTAAAATGGAGCGTGCGATGGACAGGCGGTTTGGTGCACGCCGGCACTGCTGCAGGTGTTGTACCGGGACAGCTGGGTTGAAGGTTTACCAGTTAATCTTTGTTCCAAACCTCGCCTACGGTCATGCGCTGTGGTTAGTGTGAGATACCAGATCAGGATGCCTCCTGGACGCCTCTCTTTAGAGGTTCTCCAGGCACGGTCAACTGGTAAGAGGACCAAAGGTATAGTCCCAGAACTGCTGGAGAGAGTATATATCTTTTTGGACCTTGGAACGTTGGGGTTCCTCAGGAAGAGCTGGAAAGCGTTGCTGGGGAGAGGGACGTCTGCAACACCCTTCTAAACCTGATGACCCCACGACCTGGCCCCGGATAAACGGATACTAGTCAGGAAATAATTGTATTTAATATATTTCATTCCATCACCATAGAACCAGGACTTTTGTTGCTACAGTCTCACTTGTGCTGTTATTACCAGTAGCTTGTAGTGGCTAACATTAGCTGACTTTAAATAGATACCGCTGTACAACGGACATCTTTATGTCTCTTCTCTACTTCAACACCATTGTATAGCCTGTCACTGCTAGTTAGATTCTCCCTTGACCTTTGGGTCATGCTATTTCAACACCCGCAGAGACTTTAGTTTAAGCCGAAATTTCCATTCAAATGCATCGCAATTCTTAACTGATTTTCCAGAGCGACTGCAAAAGAAAATGTGCCCTTCCATCCATTACTACCTTATTATAAGAGGTGGACGTAGTCGACGTGAAGTCACCCATTGGTTAATAGACTGCGGTTTTGAAGCCTCGAGTTCACCATTTTGGCCGTCGGCATTTAGTTTTCTCAACCAGTGAGCAGAAGTAACCATGTATAGACTGCGGAGGAGTGACGTCAGCAACCTGTCAATCACAGGGTAGCCCCTACCTAAAGCATACCCTGCTTTGAGGTCTATTGTACTCTAAATAGGACCCTAATTTACTAAATGGACATCATGGTGTATTGAAGGAGACTTTAAACTAGCGATTGAGACCATAAACTCATGATCATCATGTTTACTTTGGTAGTAAATCAAGTAAGAAGTAGGGTCTTCTTCTCAAAGACTACCATACAATCAGACTTCTTTTTGCAACCAGAGAAGTTTCCGGTAGAGATAATGACGAGTTTAAGGCATTTCCTTATAAATAAGTCAGTCTATGCGTAGATGAAAAACATATACTCTATATATGTGTTTTTCTTTTTTTGAATTCGTCAAAAACTATGCTACAAACACCAGTCTAGTGTTTCTTTGTGTTCAACTTTGCATCTACGCATAGACCGACTTATTTACATAGCACTAAAATCATGATATATTACGATCTTTGCAAATATAGGCACAAATACCACACATTGCGCTGTTCAGCCAATCATTATGACTGCATAGGAAATTCCTTCACTCTTACATCACACACTCTGCACAGAAGCAGAGAAGTAACTCAGGAATTCAAGATATGTCTGCACATACTTTCAAGGGCAAGTGTAGGATGGGGTGAGCAGTTCCTTTTGATCTTTATCAGAAGATTTATGCATTTTCCCCATCCTGTGTGATGCCATCAATGTTGAAAAATTCAGCATGCGGGTATAGTGCTGCAGTATGTAAATAGAGGTTTATTTAATCTGAGAGCTAATGGCTGGCTGAGAGGCTGGGGAGGCTGTGGTTGTACACTTAATGGAAAACCTGCACTGCTTTGTGCTGAAGTAATAGGAGCAGATTATCTCGCCATGCAGAAGGACTGTATGAATGCTGCTCCACAAATCCTCCGTACCCTCTCCCTCCTTCCCACAAATCTCCCTCATTCTGGATGTTTATTATTTATACTATACTCATGAGCGATGTGAACGCTTTAATCATGCTGACGCGGAGGCTGAAGGACGTAGGGCAGCCGGATGGATTTTTAGTTTGATCATGCGTTTTCTCTTTCTTTTAGACTCTTCTGTTATTTGTCACTGAGGTAGGTTTTGTCATTTTGTTCTGCAAGCATTGCAGTATTATTATTAATACTTTTTGAATTCACCTGCTTCCATCTGTACTTCTTCATCATCAGACGCCACTCTTCTATGAATTCACATCTTTTTCTTTCTTTGGATGCTGCGGACTATTATTTACTTTTGTCAGCTCACGGGCAATGCCACTGTGTTAAATATCCGTCTGACAGGCTGCCGGATGTTTACCCCTGAGAAAGATCAATACTGCAGCGCCATTGTCCAGACGTCATCCTTCAAGCACAATTGATTGTGTTTCATCCTCACAACCATCCTGGACCAGACAAAATCCATGTGGTTTGGTGTCGCTGTGATCAGAAAGCGGTGTCAAGTCGTGTGCCTGTTGAATGTACTTATTACCTTATTATGTCACCACATTATCAATCTGTGGTTATAATGTGGTCACCTTTCCATTCAGACAAAAAAAAAACATGTGCAAAAGGATAATCAATACTTTCGTATTGGGTTCTTCCTCATGTACTTCTGTTATATTTTACTTTACCTACAGTCCCTGCTCCGTCACTAATTGAAAGGGATCACTTAACCCAAATTATCAGGAAAATATACAAATAATGGCTACTGTATATATTTCTGAATGGAATTATTTCACAAGTAGAAAGTAGTTCAAATGAAGACAATTGAAAGAGTGGTCTGTGTGTTGTTGTGTCTCTCACTGAGACAAATCAAGACAAACAAAAAATGCATTCTGCATGGCTACTGATACAGAACCGCAGCCAGGAGTTTAGAAACTAATTTAAAAAATATGTCGAGGTAGCTGTTCAGTTCTGTTTGTTTAAGTTTTATTTAAATGGTTCTTTGAAGAAAACTAGACATGAAACGCCACCGAAAACCTCAAGTAACTAAACGATAATTAAAATAACTCTTTCTCTCTATTTTCGCTATAGCTAGTACCAGATTGCATAGTTCTTTTGTTCAATTTACTACCCAACAAAAAAGGCCCTCACCGCACTGTCAAATCATTTTTTACTGATTAATTTTGATTTGCATCAACCTCAAGAATACTCCCCAAGGTTGCCAAACCCTATATGAATTCCCAGACAGACATGACCTCAATATTGGCTATGACCCTGGCAAAATACCTCTAAACCAACCCTGCACAAGTACATCAGAAAACTGTATTTCCCTATAAATCACTTGTGACTTCAACATGCAGTAAGAGCCCTCGCGGCGTAGAGTGTGCCTCTTGGGTGCCCAGCCACATGGAGAGCGTCTGAGAGTTTTGGTGGTCAGCAGTTCGGCTGTGAGTGGTCTGCAGCCTGTCTGATAACTGCTGCTGTGGGTGGAGTAAGCCCTCACCTATGCACAGTTGCACATGTGTGCTTTTTCCTTTTCACCTAAAGGGGACAAGCTGCCCCGTAGAAACCAAACACCATGAAGAGGACTTTCGTCATCGTCTGACGAGAGCACTTCTGCATTAATATCAAAACACTTTAAGCGTGTAGCCCCATGTCTAAAGCGCCTATTTATAGGTAGATAGATGTTTTCGCATTAGTAGACGGAGCTTTCATTCATCTCATTTCAGCTCATTTAGCCCTCGTGTTCTTTCTGCAAATTAATGCAGCGTAATGGTCTGTTAACACCATATTGATGAGGTGATGGTAATGAGATGCCCAGTAAATCAAAGTGTTTACAAATGGACGAGCATGCATGCATCCACATGTATTCTCCCCACTTCTTCCTCCAGCTGACCATTCATTGAATTGACCAGGCTTGATGTTGTTCATCTGTAACTTATCAGCCATGGAAAATCACATAGTTATCAATTAGTGTGCTGATGGTTTCCTAAACAGGAATATGTCAATGAAATCACAAGCCGTCACGTTTTTATATTCTCTGGCATTCACTGTAAACAAATTAGCTCTCCTGCTAAACGTGACAAAGGGAATGGGGTTTTAAATCACATCTCACTTTCATTTGTATCTGTACCTCTAGTACTTTAAAGATTTTAAAATGTCTCCCCTTAATGCTTGTTTTATTTCCTCATTGTTTTAGATCCCACACACCCCATGTTTCCATTCAGGTATGCTTTTCTTCTGACGTAATTAAACCCCAATATGTAGAGAAGTATTTAAGTGGTAACCCTTCCCTTTGCCACTAACATATAGTACATAAGCTATTATGAACAAATGTCCTTTGTTTGTCAAAAAGTCATTCACAACTAAATAAATCTACAGTATGTATATCCTTCATAGTGGCTTTAATGTTTGGGATCAGATTAAACAAACTATTATTAATGTTAGAAAATGCACATAACAGATATCCAAATGGACTTATTTGAGCGTTGGGAGGGGCACGTGTGTAAAAACGACAGTCAACACCGATCACAGTTATAGAGAATATGAAAAAGCTTTGTATTTAACCAGGTTTTACAGCCGAGATCTCTGGGACTCCGAAGTAATGTGTTTCTGTTGCAGACTGAAAGATGCAATCAGTTCAAAAGTATCAAGGTCTAAACTTTAAAATCCTCATACCCTCATTCATCCACTGCATCCAGATGCTTGTGTCCCTTGCACAAGTCCAGTTATTGATGTATTGTTGCCTTTTCTTAATGTTATTACCGTGGCAGGTGTCGACCTCGAAGGCTGCTACAGTTGGATGCATACAGACAAAGTGCACACACGCACAGACACACACATATGCCTGTGTCTGATTTTGGCAGTAGCCATAGCCAACACAAAGTAATCTGCCAGTGCGATTGTGTGGCTGGAGTCAGAGCCGCCAACGCGTTGAATTTAATTCCCTTTCTTTGTTCATCAGCTGGTGGATCCTTTTGTGCCCGTTCAATGTTTTCACACCCATATATATTACATACATACATACATGTAAAAAAATGAATGGGTGGCAACACACACACACACACACACACTAACACTCATGCCGCTGTTTCCCGGGTTTCCTTAAATCCCCCCCCCCCCGCTGCTGAGAAAGTGAGTGACAGCACTAGA
Organism: Leptoclinus maculatus; assembly: GCA_032191485.1. Taxonomy (NCBI): domain Eukaryota; kingdom Metazoa; phylum Chordata; class Actinopteri; order Perciformes; family Stichaeidae; genus Leptoclinus; species Leptoclinus maculatus. Next base: position 3,997,669 of record JAVDOI010000009.1, read on the forward strand.
TGCACAGTCTGCAAAGGACCGACGAGGATTTTAACCAGATACGTCACAACTACTGGAGAATAGAAAGAGGGAGGGACAGAGGAGAGGAGAGGAGGAGAGCAAACGAACAGAGACGGGGAGAGAATGAGCGAGAGAGAGAGGGTACAGAGGGATATATTGACTCAAAGCTGGTCTACATGCTCCTCAGTGCATGAGAGACAGAGGACGTGAGAGCAGGCAAGATGGAGTGCTGGCACAGATGAAGACTGTCCCTGGGTACGTATTTATGCATGTGTGAGTGTGAGTGTGAGTGAGTGTGCGTGTGTGTGTGTGTGTGAGCGCACATGTGCTTGCATGTGCGTGGCTCCTGTATGTAAGACGAGTGAGACCGACTGAGTTTGTAGCAACATGCTGCAAGTGATCATTTGAACGTCGGTACCCAACCAGTGAATTTCAGTGTTGTTACATAAGAGCAAGTGTGAGGGACTGAATGAGTGTAGGTACTGAAGATGAGAACAGGCACAGTTTGGGGTCTTCATGTGTGCGTGTATGGTCTTGACACACGTACGTTTCAGGGAGAGTCGACTTAAGTGCTGTGACTTACCATACTGATGAAGGAGGGATGTGCTCTTGGAATTGCAAGTTCACAACTGAGTCAAGTCTTCTGTTCTGTGTGAAGCTTCTGTCACACCATCCACGTCCGGTGTGTTAAGTTTATAGCAATGTACGTCAGCGCCTGTCAGAAGGAGAGACTCAATGCGTTTTATGTACTATAGGTGTGTCATAGCAATTCTGATGTTCATGTCAAACAAAAATCTCAGTATTTTCAGTCACACTGAGTGAGGAATCTCCTCAGGACCTGTTTTCGTTCATGCTTTTTGCGTGGCTTCTACCTACCTATGACTGAGACAATTTCAATGTATAGGCATATTTTAATCTATTGGCAGCATGCACACTGTATATGACAACATACAGGAGGATATACATGATCATTTAAACACATAATGAAAGAGGGAACTCCCACTGGTTCAACAGCATTCGTCAGCTACGACAGAGAGGGCTGGACGTTAACTAGAGCTGAAACAATTAATTCATTAGCTGAACGGCAGAAAATTATTCTTTAATTGTTGATGAGCGATAACTACTTAAAGTCATTTTTTTTTAAGCGAAAGGAAAATCACTCTGAGCATTGTTCACTGTGTCCTGACATTTGATAATAGTAATCAGTAGTTGTAGCCCCGAGTCAACTCTGAGTTTTCAAGGCAACACAAGATTAATTAATTTCCGTTTCCACACAACAGATGCATCAGTCAAAAACTAAAAGAGCAACATTATTTCCTTTAGGGGGAATAATAGACCTGAAAATCACAACAATGTGCTAAACACAGACAAAATGCACAGACCCAAGGGGACAGAGGACGCGAGTTGACACTACAACAGCTCCTAAAATGACCTGACAGCAGTCGTGTCAGGTGTAGTGAAGGTGTATTTTCGGTAAAGACCGTATACATTTTTTGCAGTGTTTTGTTGTCTTCACCAGTGTACTGTGGGACAGCGCCGGTAAACAAAGGGGACAGGTTGAGGTTCATCTCGCTGAAATCAAAACCTGTTCTTGAAATAATAAAGACACGGTGGCACTGTGGGAGTGCAGAAGAGAAAACATGTCTTCGGTCTCTCTAAATCACTGTGAGGGAAATAGGAACGCATATGGCTTAACATGGTTGGAGTTTTGGCAACAGTTTTTTCACTTCATTTGGTAACAAATATGTTAATGACTGAGAAAGTCTTTGAATAGTATTATGTAAATATTGCTCAGGGGACTTGCAGATGAGAGAGAGAGAGGAGTGAACGAGAGAGATAAGGGAAGGATTAGAGTGAAGTGCAGATACACAAGTGACATCACTTGTTCATACTTTACAGCACCACATTTGAATAATAATTCAGAACACAGACTTGGTGTGCTGACACAATGTGTGAGTCACACTTGAAGTGCCAAAGGTTCTGGCAGATTCTATTTTGGCTGTTGAGAAATCAGATGTTGCATCAACGGATGGAAATAGAAACATCAGTTTTCTTCAGGTGTTTTAGATGTACTGTGACATTTTTTATTTTTTTTTTTGTGTGTGAACATATTGTCAATGTTGACTTGCTTTAGATATAAATGACCCCTGGTGCTGCTGTACAGACTCACAGAAAGTGGAGAGTTGGACACTCAGAGGAGGTGGATGATATGACAGTTATTTAGTTTTTCTCTTTTAGTCCTGAGCCTCTGGTCCCTTCCCTCTGCTATCATCCCCAGCTGTTATTCTCTTTGTCTTCCTCACCTTATCCGTTTCTTTCTCCTTTTTTCGTTTTTTAATCCCACAGTCCCGTTCGACAGTCCACATGAGCGTCTCCAAACCCCCGCCGCCCCCCTCCGCCTCCCACCTGGCCATCCCCCCTTCTTCCACCTCCACTCCTTCCTCATCAGCCACCTCCCCCTCGGCGACGCCCCACTCTACCGGTCCGCCCCCTCCCTCGCCGGTCAAGATCTCTATGCAGGAGCACTTTGCCATCAACGTGTGCCCGGGCCCCATCCTCCCCATCCCACAGATCTCGGACTTCTTCCCGCGTTTCCACGACTACCCCTGCACGCCGCCGCCTCCGAGGGAGAAGAAGATCCTAAAAGAGGAGACTTTCAACGGGGAGACGGGTGGAGGATACAAGGATGGGGAGAGAAGGGGGGACAACGATGGAGACAGGGAGGAGGCGATCGACTCTGATGATGAAGACAGTGAGTTCTGATGAACAAAGCTTAGTGGCAAGAAGGTTGTGTTCAATATTGTGTGTTTATGTTTATTCATGTGAAAATGACAAGACAATGCGGAAGAAAAACAAACGCCTCCAATTCTTAAACTTTAGAGCGGAGAGTCATTTTTATTTATTTTTTTACTCAAACTGAGTTCATGTTTTTGACTCTGAAGCACAGCATATGCTTTCAGAGTAATTGTGGAGTCGAGCATTTTTCCAGGAGTGTGACTCCCACTTTATGTGACACAGCTTCTCCAATGATTTATTAGAAATTGTAGCAATAGTTGGACTCAACCTGCAAAGCTTCTGCTCATTCCCAAACAGTAATGAAACAAGACAGATCAATTCATATTAGGCAGCATCATGTTTTTTAGAGGCCATCTGCTACAAATATGACTCAGAGCCTTTGAGTATGTGTGTGTTTGTGTGTGTGAGAGACTGAGCGTTTCTGTCCCTTTACTGGCAGTAATTGCCGTGGTTTGTTTTTGTTTTCAGCCTACCTGGGAACGTTGGAGTTCACCCTGCTTTTTGATCAGGAGAACAACTGTCTTCATTGTACTGTTCACAAGGCAAAGGTACACACAATTTTAATATCTTCTCCATATAAACAGACTTCTGTGTGGTTGCATAATCCTTCTTGAAGTCCCAATGAAAACAATTCTCCTGTAAGGCGTTTACACAAGACGTCAGACTGCTTCCTCTCAACCTTTTTTAAAGTAGCGTGTTTGCCACACCACCCTCTGCAGCTTGTCAATTCTAGACTAAATCATCTCACGGCTCAGTGCAGTGTTGGATAATGTTGCTCTGTTGCTGTAGCAGACACATTTTGGTTTGGTCATCGTGCAAGGACACAAGCCTTGTATTACATACTGTGTACTGACACATGACGTTAATTATGTAAATCTCACTGAACGGTTCCCTTGAGGACAACATAAAGGAGTCATAGATGGTAGAAAATAGTGACATGGAAAGACACGACCAGGAGCGCTATTGAGAAGTAACTACAGTAGAAGACGTCCGTCATATCTTCTATCTTTTTCTGACCCTGTCATTTGTGCGAAGTGTTTGAGGGCATGATGACGTTTACCTTTGACAGTGCATAATGTGTTTTTGTGTGTGTGTGTGTGTGTGTGTGTCTGCTTGTGTCAACAGGGACTGAAAGCCATGGACTCCAATGGACTGGCTGATCCATACGTCAAGCTTCATCTTCTCCCTGGGGCTAGCAAGGTCACTGCTCCAACCTTACCTCAGTGGCAATTAACGTAACATGCTACCACACTGGGCTGACCCAGACACTGACACTGAGGAAAGTCCCACATCACACAGAAGCTGCTGACAACAACAAAAAAATAATTTATTGAAAAGGCTAAAAATAGGAAACATTTCATGCATTATTCATCGGAAAGAAAACAAAAAACAATTATTTACTTTTTAAAAGATCTCCCTTGTTGATTCAGACGCCATGAAAAGGTCAAAATGCTCTTGCAAAAAACCATGACATGGCAGTGGGCTAATTTAATGTGTCGTTTCAAGCCATTGAGCGGGGGGGGGGGGGCATTTCGGTCGGTTACCACTTAATGTGGCTCGTCCAATGCTCAGCTTTATCGAGCACAAACACGTTCTGGTCTGCTGCACCGCTCTTGTCTTGTTTTCAGCTCAAGAAGCAGGGAAGATAAGGCTTGCCACAACAGGAACCCCCAGCTACGGCAGAATGCAACCTGTTGTCGGCCATTTTGGCTCAAGGTTGACACGAAATGAGGTAATGATAAGTGCGGGGAGAATGCTGAGCCAAGATAGGTTGAATAAGGCAACTGTCTGAGGTCTAAGGTGCTAACAATAACAACGTCTGGGGGGGGGGGGGGGGTTTGTCCTCCAGCCTTCCTCTGTCTGTTTTCTCTCCCATTGTTATCGCTCCCTTTTCCCCACTTTCCACCGCTATCTCTGTCTCTATCTCACTATCTGACCTTGAAATACCAACAGTGTGTGGAGAGAGGGGAGACAACTGAGAGTGAGAAAAGGGGGAGAGAGAGAGGGAGAGAGAGAGAGGGAGAGGGAGTGGATGGAGGGAGGGAGGGACAGACAGATGAGGGGAGGACAGCAGCAGGTGGTTGTCATGGAAACAGGGAGGATTGTTACACGGCTCACGTCAACAGGCAAGTGTTGATGGGGGGGGGAGGAAGGGGTGGTAGAGGTGGGGGGGGGGTGCAGAGAGTAAGTAAGTACCAATGAACAGCCGTTTGTTAAATACCCACCAGAGGGGGGCCACGCCACTTGAGAAGTGGAAGCGTGCACACGTAGCGTAAGTGAGTATAGCGGACGCGCACCAACACACCTGCTCCATGTCCACAAACGCTGCAGTGAGTAATCCAGAACACAAAAGGTTTCAGTTTCTGCGAAAGAACTGAGTTGTCACAACACAGGAGAGCAGAGGCACACGTCTCCTCCGCCCCACTCATTTTTGCTTCTCTCTCAGCCTCTCGTCCTCCAGCACATGATCTTTAACCGGTATAGAGTCCCGCATGCTGTCTTTGTGATGTGGAACATGCACTGCAACACATGCAGGCGCATGACCTTGCGTATATGCAGACACTGAAGGCTTTAGCCACAGTCACACCAGAGACTCTGCCTTCATCTGCTTTCCTTCTCTGCCACTCCGTCCCTCATTGTCCCACACAAATATGTATGGACACAGGAATTGGCGGAGCCTCTGTGTTGGTCCTTGGTATTTTCATCGTCCCGTTCCTTAGCGTGTGGTGCATGGAAGATTCCCTCAAAACACAGACCCTTACTTCCACAGCTCAGTTGAGCTCAGCTCAAACAGATGGAGGAAAGAGCAGGGAGAGTGTGATGGACAGATGGAGGGCTAGAGATAAAACATTTAGAAACAGATGCAAACGCACCAGTGTAGAGGGAAAATGGAGGCAGGGAGTGAGAGAGGGAACTGGTGTTTAACTGTGTAGATGAAGGATGGAAAAAGATGTGTTCAGAAAACCTGCCCAATTCAGTCAAACAGAAGTGGTGGTTATTTGTGAAATAGGCTATTTGTTTTGCTGAGCTGTGCTGGCCCACATACAGCCGTGCAACACCGCTGTAAGTCGTGACTCTGCCTTTTGAACGTCTCCTCCTGCACATTAATGAATCAAACAGATGACATGAATCGAAAACACTTGTTCCCTTCATGTAGCGAGCTCTGGGGGGGGGGGCTGACTCTTGCAGATAAGCCAAAAGTTTCCAGCAGAAAATTGAGAATAAAAGAGGGACAGTGAAGAGAGTCCGACTGTGACTGTGGCAGAAAGGAAAAGAGAGAGAGAGAGTGAGATGAGGTGTTTCTCTGAGTATTTGGAGAGAATAGTGTCCACCAGCTGGACATTCAGTAAGTACATATATATAGTGAAGCTATGCATAAACACCAGTAGTGGACGATCCTTTACTTGAATAAAAATAATAATAAATGTATGCAGCATTTCAGTGTAACTGGTCCAGATATTTGTCACCACTTTATATACTACTTTAAATTTAAAAAAATGAGGCTGTCGATGCTCCATTTCTTTTCTTGTTGTCATCAAATCCCATGAAAAGACCAAAATCCATACGCATCGATACTTTCAGACTCCTCCAACCCCGAGCAAAATTGTTCCTACTTTATTTTTTTTAAATGGGTCACGAGAACATACTTACAACGGAATAACTCCCCAAAAGCTGGGCACTTTAATTCTGGTCGAGCGTTGACTCAAGCAGGAAAATAGTAAATTGTGCATTTGTTGGGGACTGTTTTCAGTGGCGGATTAATACACATTGTGACAGGACATTGTGGCTTATTGGTGTGTTTAAAAGGGACACAAATGAAGGTCATTCTAGTCATCACAAGCCTGTGAAAACAGTTCTTCTATGGCTCCAAAGGCAGCGCTCTAAAATCTTCAAAATAACCCCAATGATGACACTGATGAGTGGAACACATTTAACACATCAAGCAGCTAGTGGGCATTTGCTCTCTTGGAAAGCTCAAATATGTCATGCTGAATGTGTTGCACAGTTGAATCGGCTGCTGTGTTGTGTGTTTTGGAGGTTTGGCTGTCCTATCATGTTGGGGAGGAGACAGACAGACAGGTGAGGCGAGGGAAGCCTCGCGTCGCGTCCTCTTACTCTCCTCTACAAAGTAGGCAGCAGATGTCTGCGATTTCCTGAGGGACGGAAATAAACGATGGTTCCCCACTCTTTCTCTGTCTCCTTTCTTGATCTTTTAGTGTCACTCGTTCCCCTTCCTTTTTCATGATCTTTTATTCTCTTTCTTTCATTCTGATCCGACGAGTTTGCTTCTTCACCCTTGAAACTTTCTTCATTCCTCTTTTCTTCTTTTGATCCTTCCCCTTTCCTCGAGTTTCTTTTCATATTTCTTCTCCTTTGTCTCCTCAGGCAAACAAGCTACGCACAAAAACCCTGAAGAACACGCTTAACCCAGTGTGGAACGAAACGCTGGTGTACCACGGCATCACAGCAGTCGACATGACCACCAAAACGCTCAGGTAGGTTTCTCCTCTCTGAATTTTACTCTGGCCCAGTAATTAGCACTATTCCGCAGACCAGTTTGAATGAGCAGTTTATTATACGGAGGATGAAGATCCATGCTCCCAATCGTCCGGTGAACTGCCAGCAGCCGCCTTTGCTTCCCACTGGGCTTTTCCAGGTAATTCATTATTTCAGCCAGGCGACGCCAGCCAACTGTTCCACTTGCTGTTGCTGCGGTAACTGCTCAGGTGTTCAGGCTGCGCGGTGAGTCTCCGCCCCCCCCCCCCCCCCCCCCCCCTCCTTCCTACCGTGCTCTCCATGTGGAGTGATTGAGGTCAAGGGTAGCCATCTTGGCCCAAAAAGTCTGACGCACTCCTGTCATCCTGCATGTGTAAGTTAATTCAGAGACGGAGTTTTGCTTGTGTTTTTGTTTGTGCATTGTGTGTGTGCTGCGTCCAATCAGTGTCAGTTTGCTCAGCAGATTCATAATAGGGTTGGATGGTGTTGTTTATCCTGAGGAAACAGAAGCATGGATGCACACACACACACACACACGTATACATGAATCCTGTCTGCAGCACACACACAAATGCAGGCAGTCAGGTGTGTGTTTGTCCTCGTGTGTATGTCGTGGGCAATCACATGCATGGCCCCTCCATTGTATAAAGAGATAACACACACATACGCAAACAAAACGCGTCCTTGAGCTTTTACAAACACACACACACACACACGTTCAGAAATAACATTTACTCTCCCTCCACAGAGACACATCGCACATATGCATACAGACAAACATGCAGCATGAGGTCACACCCCTCAAACTAGAGGAAACCCACCTGACCGCTGCTCAAGGACATCACACACAGACACAAACCAGCATGGGGGCTCTGGGAAGCCAAAACAAGGAAGAAGAGGAGGTGTGTGACCATTGTTGAGAGAGAGAGAGAGAGAGAGAGAGAGAGAGAGAGAGAGAGGTGACAGCCGAGATCAACAAAGAGAGCAGGGGGAAAAGTGTGAATGATGTCAAGTGACAGATAAACCGATGTGGAAGAGGAAACTAGGGAGGCCAAGATTGAGGAAGATGACGGAACAGAGGGATGGAGAGAATCCATGGGTTAATTGAAATGAGAGACACAGAGACTGGCTAACAGAGCGTGTAGTGAGATGGATAAAGTGATGAATGAGGAAATTAATTTAGCTAAAAAAAAAACGACAAGTGATGGGGGAGGAGTTTACTCACACGGGAGCCCAAAAAAAAACGGAAGAATGAGGACAGTGAGAAATACGCGAGATAGCAAACGAGCAGGAGTGAATGAAACGGTGTCTGACAGCGAGGAACGGGGGGAAAGAAAGAGCGACAGAGAGAGAGAGAGAGAGAGAGAGAGAGAGAGAGAGAGAGAGAGAATCTGCTCAAACTCTCTGTGGATGTGTTCAGGTGCCAGCACGATTCCTCAGCCAATAGACAGACTTTGTTCTCATTACTCCACAGACAGCAGGGAACAGTTAGAGAATGGAGAGACAGAGAGGGATCCCCAGAGAGATGTTTACTCATCGGGCTGCCTCTGCTCTGCCGGTCCAAGCAGGGCGCAGAGGAGCGGAAGATGTACTCTTTGATCCCCGTGGTTCTGTGAACTGCTGAGCGGGCAGACTCTGACCAGTCTCTCTCTCTGTAGACCTGCCTGAAGGCCTGGACAGTGCAAAGTTTATAGTTACACTGGGCCAGCAGTAAGTAATAGTGAACAGTAAACAGCGAGGCTGTTATCGATTAGATGAAATTGCGTTGGATTATATTCATGTGTCGTTTCCTGAGAATCCCTTGTGCTTGGGTAAGCAGTTTAAATCAACTGCGGGAATGGCGGACTCCGCCACTAATGAACTTTACTAATAAACTATACTACTATATAGAGCAGTAATGACTGGGTGCAAATGCATTTACTGTCTATTGCAGAAAACTGCCGATCATACGTAGACAGTGATAAAGCTTTTGAGTCATGAAAAGTAAGAATGAGCCGATTCCTTTATTGGATAATCAGCCGATATTACCTCAAATAGCTGGATCGGGTACACTGGGGCCGATCTATTCAATTCAATTCTATGTTTATACACTATTACAAACTGGAATATTAATTCCTGTTTAAATTTTGATCAATTTGTTGCTGCATTAAAAAGGTTTACATTTGAATTGTAATTTCAGTGAATTTTGACATATTAACATATTTGCTAGTATATGATATATTATTTTAATTCAGGAAAGCAATGCTTAAGTCAAGCCTTACACGTGATCCCAGTCTCCTCCACACAGTGAGGCATACAGATTATTAATTAAGCACTGGTATCGGATTGGTACTCTGCATCGGCGGATAACAAAAGCAGAGGGGGTCGTTATCAGCATCACCACTGAAAAACAGATCCATGCATTCTTGATGAAAAGTTTCTTTGGTGTCCATTCTGCTGCACTGCTCTTGCACTGGAGGATAAGTAAATGTGAAAACATGAATGCCTTGTGTAAAATGGAGGGAGAAGGACGGTTTCATGCATTTATTTATTTCATTTGCAGCTACAATGATTATATAAAGCCATTATGCGGAAGCAAAATGCACTTAAATGGAAAAGGGAAATCGAAAAAATAGAAAAGCAATCTCTCAAAGTTGGAACAGCATTCTTTTTTTATATTGTGAATTCAAATATTCCTCAGTGGGCAGACTTAATCTCTAAGGGCCACTGGAGGTCCAGTCTGTTATTAAGAATGAATCAGCCGAGTAAACTAATAACTAATGTCCTCAATCCAGACTTCACGGTTGGCCTCATACCAGCTAATCCTTCAAATGGTGCAGCAACGGCTGCCTGAGGTGCTTGAGTGTTGAGTGAAAAATCAACCGACTTGGAGTTATGTAGTCTGTTACTGAGTCGTAAATATTGTAATTGTCTTATAAGAAAGTTTTACTGATCTCCAGTAGAAAAAAAATCTGTTTTTTTTAGTGCCGATTTCTAGAAAAAAAGCAGAAACATTAGAAACTGCACTGGGAACAAGTAGATTTATCAGTTTCCTTTTGAAGTCTGAACAGTTTGAGTTGCTCTGAAGATTGTTTTACTGCAGTGAGGCCGACATGATTTTGAGATTAGGTCCATACTTCTTTATCTACTATTTTATATGCCTCATGCCTTTGGGCAAATTGCAAGTCATTTAGGACGCAGTGACAGTGGTAATGTGGTGCTTCAATCCCCCCCCCCATTGAAATGGCTCAACGCTTTTCGGTGCCTTTTTAAAAGATACACAGAAAAATGTAGGTGAATTGTACATTTATGACTTTGGGGAGAATCTCGTCTTTAAGACTCCTTGTGGCTTTTATCACTAAAATGGTTTTCAGGCTGTTAACTGAGGAGAGAAGGAGTGTGTGTGTGTGTGTGTGTGTGTGTGTGTGTGTGTGTGTGTGTGTGTGTGTGTGTGTGTGTGTGTGTGTGTGTGTGTGTGTGTGTGTGTGTGTGTGTGTGTGTGTGTGTGTGGGCGTGTGTGTGGGCGTGTGTGTGCACGTGTCTGTGTGTGTGTTAAAGGACTACCAACATGATGTCAGTGCCAGGTCTAGTCTCTCTCTCCATTTCTTCCCTCTATCTCTCTGTCCCTCTGTCAGGCTTCTTAATAGTCCTCGGCTGTGGGGAGATAGGGACAAATATAGGACTTGATTTGGTATTGGATGGGGGGGGGCGAGGCTGAGATTGCCTCAGGTGAGATATATGTATGTCTGGTACTATGGAGGGGGAAAAAAACTTTGATTAGGTGTTAGATGTCAGGACGAGTGATATTTTTGGTTGGCCGTTTCTATTTGAATTGCTGGTGGCAATGTCGGTCCGTCGGTCACTTCTCCAAATTTCCGAACTGAAATATCGGAACAACTATTGGATGAATTGCAGTGATATTTTATACAGACGTGCATGTTTTCCCCAGACGATGACTCCTACTGACTTTGGTGATCCTCTTCTCTAGCGCCACCACTAGGTCCACATTTTAGGTTTTGAGTCAATTGTTTCAACAGCTATTTGTTGCATTAATGCATGCCATGACATTTTGTGCAGGTATTCAGTAATAATCATCTAGTACATGTTGTCGTTGCATTTAGCCCAAAGCACTGGTGTGCCTTCGTACAGCCTCACAAAGCTGCTTGCACGATGGTAGAAGAATGATCCTTTGATTCTTTAAAAACATTCAATTAGCTTCATATTTTGTGGCAATGATCCTTTTAAAAAAACTATAAAGAATACCACAGCAAAGGCTCGTCCTTGTTGTCATCAAAGTCAGTTTTTTGTTGACACTTCCTGCTTGCTTGAGACTATTAAAGAGACACTTTCACAAGTACAGAACCCAAGCAGGGGTGCCAAAACACCCTGATTATCTAATGTAACTCATGAGGCGGATTTTGTCAGCGACTCCACACTAAATTTGGCACCACAGGTTGAACAGACTCCACGAGCATCTGTTTGGTTTTTAGAGGAATCCTATAGATGGAAAACAGTGAGAGAGAGAGAGGGTGTGAGGAAACGGATGGAGCGTTTGAACGTAAGAAGCCAAAGGTTTGGGGCGGTACTGGTGTCACATTTCCCCACAGCCTTCATCTCATCACAGACACCCTGCATGTATGACAGAGCAAAGGCACATAAATCATCTGACAGCCGTGGTCGTGAGTCAGAGTTACTCTGAAGCTTCTGCTAGAGATACTCATCCGTTATGACTAAAAGGCTGGAACCAGCATGTCAAACGTCCAAATGTCAGAGGGACAGGAAGAGAACAGGAAGAGGGGGGGGGGAGGTGTGTGCGGGGGGAGCCAGAGAGAAAGGTTGAGAATAGAGAGTTAGAAATCAAGAGCAGTGACAGCCCATCTGGGAATATTGAAGCACAGAGGGAATATTGTAGCAGGTGATGGGCTGTAAAACTGTACTGATGGAATATTCACCCTCCATCAAACATCACCGTGAGTTTAAATAAGTGTGCTCTGCTAGAGGAAATCATTTTAAAGAACTGTAGCAATACAGACAAACTGATTCAGTTGTCTGTTTTTCAATTTAGAAAAGCAACCGTAGAGAGGGCTGTTGACTCTCGTTTTGTTTCACGATACATCAGTTACACCCTGAGTAACCTTGGATAATAAAAGTAACACATAATGTATGCAGATCAATTCATAGAAGTCCTTTTAATTTGTTCTACAAAATCAATGTATTTTTAACTGATTACCTGCTTGAAACAATCTCCTCTTACATGTTTCAATTACAACAAATTAGTGTCTGATGGAGTAACAGCCAAGAAGCAAGTTATAAAAAACCTTTTGAAACCCTCTTTTCTCTTCAAGCGTTACTAAATTTCTCATAATTCACGAGGCTGCTCACGTGAACCCTGCCTTTTTGCTGCAGATGTAGGATTGTTTAGATGCACGTTGGATATATTTGGCGCAGTCTACGAGTCATGAGCGGAGCAAGACAGCGGCGCGGTTCATCTGTAACTTTTCACTGACTCATGTGATTCTCTTCTCTGTACCTCTGCATCTGTGTGTGTGTGTGTGTGTGTGTCTACGTGCGAAGGCTGTGTGTGTGTGACATGGACAGACTCGGACGAAATGAATTCATTGGAGAGGTGAGAGTGCCTCTAAAGAAACTGAAAGAGGGCGAGAACAAGCGCTACAATATGGGCCTGGAGAGAATTCTACAGGTAGGTTCATTATGTGCGCATTTGGTTTATGTGACCACGCACATAAACCAAATGGGTTTCTGTGGACATATATATATATCAAGATGTGTCTTATCGCAACTCTTCATGTTTGCCTGGGGACTATCAGTCATCAATTTCAAATACCGCATTATAATGTGTAATAGATATTCACCTGGAGGCTATGTGGGCTATAACCATTATGTATCTTTTTTCTCATTTTAGAATAAAGAAGCTAACAATCAAGCGGTGGAGCAGGGAGCGGTCGTGGCAGAGGAGGAGGTAAAACTATCATCAGCTTTATCATCACGATCTTATTATAACCACTATCAACTAAAACATGGCTCACTGTAAGTCCCCATATCACTCTCCTATATCTGATACCTTTGATCTTTTCAGCAATTGTAATGTATTCTCCTTTCACCATCTCTAAAGGAAAGGAAAGTTTAATTAGGCGTTTTTTTTAAATCGGTATATTATGTTTCTGAGGCATGAACTCTAACAGACTATTGTGAAGGGACACTACCTCCAGGACTCCATATAGGAACATGTTGTAAATTACACCGAGGCTGCCTGTCCGGCGTAATCCTCCTCGTAATGGTGGTCATTATCTAATTTCTCTTCAGGATTTTAGAGACAGAGGCTAATAGCTTTTGGTCTCTGATTAGACTCAGAATAAAAGAGCGGTGTCATTTTGCTGGGCTCAGATGAAGCCTTTAATTACATGCTAGTAAAAAGGTAGTAAAACAAATGTTGCAGCAAATCACAATTTTCTTTTTACAATTATTTTGATTTCCGTTTTCATTGTATTTCCGTTTTATTTGTGTTGCTTTGAGTGAAAAGTGTTTTGACAAACTTTATCGACCCTGCTGCAGGATTCCCCACCGTGCATTCACTGAAGAGGGAAACGTCAGGTTGATAACAGGTGCTGTGTATGACACTGTTGTCTGCTGTGTCCCCAGCGTGGACGCATCCTGGTGTCACTGTGCTATAACACAGAGAAGGGCTGCCTGCTGGTTGGGATCATACGCTGTGCCCATCTGGCCGCCATGGACTCCAATGGCTACTCTGACCCCTTCGTCAAAATGTAAGTCATGCCTGATATTCAAACCTGGTATCCTACAAAAATCATGCTCATATGCAGCTATTCTGCATTAGCAATTCACAGTGGTTGGATTTTTAGATTGTACGGTGAAAAGTCAGGGTGTGTAGGTTCATTTGAACATTTTCCACCTTAGTTGTAGAAATTCGGGGGAAACGGTATAATTTATACATAAATCATTTAAAACGCTGTCTCTGAATCCACTGCCTGGAATAGCCACGTTTTGTATGAGAGCAGTCTCATAGACAGGACAGACAATTTTTTTTTATTTAACACAACTATGACTTTTTTTCACTCAGGTGTGAATCCTTGGGTTAAATGTGGCTGTGGGTGCCTTTTTTTTCTTAATATTTTTTTTTGCCAACGCACCTGATAGAATATTGGGATGTGCATACACTACTGCTGTATATGGCCGTGATCTGACCTGAACTGATAAACTGGAAAACGATGGCAGTGAACATGTTGTCAGTATTGTGACGTATTAGTTGTATGTCTATGAGATTGCAGAATAGCTTTGTTTTGGAGATAATTGAGTTTCTTTTACAGGTCGAGTAATATCATGCAAAGTTATGCAAGGGCAATAACCACCAAAGATTGCAAATGCAACCTAAAAAAATGTATGTACAGATCTGTGTGCTATTAGTGAGTGTGTAGGATAACACTATACAGACAGGGCGCTATACAGACACAAGCATTTTTGATCAGTCCAGTGGTAGTCAACACATTTAATAGCTTGCAGCCATAGATGCCGCCGATGTTTCAGTATAAAAAGTGACTGTGTTGACTGGTGACTCTCATCTGGTTGCTCATAGTGACGTCAAACTATTGAAACTATTAAAGCTTGCTTACTCGTCTGACGTGCTGCCAAAATAAAACATGCAATGCTCGCATGAATCTGTGGATTTTCCCCTGAGGCTTGGCAGGGGAAGCCTCACAGCTACCACACTGTACCGATTCTATTTACAGACCCAAGACACAACATCAAGTCCCACCTTGCAAATACGAGCTGCTCACAGCTGGAAAAAAAGCGAGCAACATGTTTCTCCAAAGATATAATACTTTGTTTTCTGAGGAGTTTCTGGAGGCGTTTTATTACCAACCGCCACATGTTTCCAACTGTCCTCCGACAATAGTGTGCAACCAAAAAGAAAGAAGCCAGGAATTCACTTGTTCCAGCTTCTTCAAAGTGACGATTTGCTTCTTTACTTTCTTTCATATCATTGTAAATCCAATATCTTTTGGATTGGTGGTCAGACAAATCAATTCACCTTGATTAAAACAAGTAATTGTGGCCCAGGATTTGTTTTACCAATCATAGTGTTCTGGTGTTTTGTCAGACTGAGTGCCTCTCTCAGCCAATGCAGTGATTTTCAACGTGTCTTTCAGCCGAGGAATGACAAAGTGTCCGACACAATGCGCTCCTGAGTCAACCTGCCTGTAAGGCAGAGGTGGTGACACAGAAAACCCACACAACTCAATCTCTGATCTGCCTGGTGCATTTAAATACCAACAGTGCAGGGAGTGGGAGAGCTCCCACACAGGACAAGCAATCCTGTACCGAGCTCCAGGTTGCTGAAATTGCTTCTAAAGGAAGTTTTAACTGCTCTTACGTAGCTTTTAGTTTTGTTTGTGGGTTTTTTTTTCCCCCCGTCGATGAGCCGCTTCTTTGACTTTACCTAACGGCTGCCTCAGTAACTGTTATCTCTCTGACTCGTGGTGAGACACCACAGGATCTCACCATTAGGAACTCGGTAACGAACACCCACAGAACCCAAGAAAGATTGGATTTTCTTCAGTTCACGCAGATTTATTTGCGTCACAAAGTATACAAGTAAACCGAGTCAACTAACTTCACAATAGCATTGTTCATTACTTTATACCTCCATTCTACCGCAAATCCCCCCCCCCCCCCCCTTCGGAGATGTCTCCTCCTCTGAACTCTAACCAAGACAAGTTACACTGTGCACCTCGGACAAGTCATAACAGAAGGTTTTTTGATTAACCACAGTCTCCTTCCCCGCTTGTCTTCTCTTGATTT
Organism: Leptoclinus maculatus; assembly: GCA_032191485.1. Taxonomy (NCBI): domain Eukaryota; kingdom Metazoa; phylum Chordata; class Actinopteri; order Perciformes; family Stichaeidae; genus Leptoclinus; species Leptoclinus maculatus. The sequence continues at coordinate 4,013,779 of JAVDOI010000009.1, forward strand.
CGCATCTGGCCGCCCGTCACAGCGACCGGCTCTCCCGGTCTTGCACTACTTGTTTATCTACGTCACCTTCCCCCTCTATCTTCACCCGGGCTCCAAGGCCGCTGTACTAGACTCCCTGTCTCGGTGACGTGAATAACATATGACAATGATACAGGCCAATATCACAGTATGAATGTGAATATACATGGATACATTTCAAATGATGGGTATGATTGATTTTACACAAATATATTTCAAGACACAAATACATTTTTCTCCCGTAGTTTCTTCAGCGGATAGTGATCCAACATAGTGTGATGGGAATACAGTGATTGAAGGTTCAGTACGTTACTTGACTTGGTTTTGATCCCTTTGACCAAGACAACGTTTGTTTATTAAGGCCTGAGGATGATGATAAAAGATGCAGAAAAAGAAATGGATGAGTATCCTCCTGATCCTTTGTGTAGGTTTAAAGCTGAAACCAGCTTCTGCCAGCAGCACGTAAGTGAATGTGCACCGGTGTCATTCAGAGACTTTTGCTTGGCTGTTGTTGTTTTTTTTATATACTTTGCAATTAAATGTATCATTATATGTATTTTTTTTCTTTCCTATTTTCAACCAACCTCTTGACAGGAAATTTGATCAACTGATTAGCCTCTCGCCTGGAGTTAGCTCAGCCCCCTCCCCCGCGACCCTGAACAGGATAATTGGTTACAGATTATGGATGGATGGATACGTGGATTGATGGATGGTTAGCTTGTTTGACATACACAGCTGCATAACACATTGTTTGAGATCTCGGAGGTGTGCACTTTGGCTCCTCTGTGAGCCGCTGCAACCTACACCTACCCACAACAACCTTCTATGTGTGAATCCCCAGAGGAGTTCACATGTATCATCACAGAACGATAAGCCTAGCTCGAAATGAAGAACTGGCTGATAACGCACAGTTGATGGAGAGGCTATCTCAAAAAATATATATATATATATATATTTTTTGTGATTCTGTTTATGCCAGCAGAGAAGGCTTTGCAGGCCCTGACGGCCTGCCACTGCCTTAGGCAATACACTGGACCAAATTGCTCCTAATGGTCAAGCCCTGTGTGCGTTTCTAATTAAAAAGATGAAAGAGAGGCAAATTGTGAAGCGCCTGGGGGGGAAAAGCGCTTTACAAATGCAGCAATTACTTATTTTAACCCAAAATCTCTAAACCTAACCAACTAAGTATTTGTGGGTAAACCTAATTAACCGTTAAAGTCCCAGTGAAATGGAAGTTAGAGCGACTTTAACTTCTGTACTGTGATGTATTCCCCAGAGTGACAAAATAGATGAGCGGTGTAAAGCTACAAAAGGGATTTAAATCAAATCCTTCGCATTCGATTGGACCGTTAAAAGGTGGGCTGGTTTAAACTGTAGCTACAGATGACTGTCTCCACACACACCTCCTCTGTCTTTCAAGGTTGCAGATTAAATAATGGAGTTGTGTTATGTTTTATTTAACGTTGTTAAATAGGTGCACAATTATACTGAGGATGTGATCTGAAAGGTTTAAAAAGGCATTTTCCATTTAATCTCGACCATCTTTAACCACAGTGATGCTGGATCACTATGTGTGTGTGTGTGTGTCGTTCTAGAGGGCGTGGATGAAGAACTATTTTGTAGCTCAATTAAGAGGACGTGTTATAGATGGAAGATGGGAAGCAGGGGAAGGGAAGTTCGGTCTGAATGAGACAGCTACAATTACTGTATTGAAAAACATTTTCATCCGTCAGTCTGTTTGCGGAAAATATTGAGCAAAACCTTTTCCGACACTCACCCACAGTATTGGGATTTTGAAAGTCGTCTGAAGTTTCTGTAGAGAGAAGAGAGAACTTTTTTACTTATTGTAAAAAAGAAATCTTTTGCACAGACACACGTGGATATTGTTCTTCTTTCTCTCCGAGGTACCGATTTGTTCCCCTACTTGAGAAGTGATGCCTTGTGCTTTGTCGGATTTCTTTGATGCACAATGTTTTTTGAGTCCATCAGAAAATCACATATGCACCCAGAGTATTCATCTCTTTCTATTCTTTCTGTCACTTCTTTCTCCTCACACGCTATATTGCATTTCATTCCTGTTGTTGTCTCCCCACGTCTTGTTGGGCATCCTTTCACCGGATGTTTCTTTTTCTACAGACTCTTTTAGTTTACATGACTTTGTTGAACCACTGCTCTGATCTGATTCGTATTGCTGGCACTCAAGTTGTTTTGGATTTTCCACTTGCCTGTCTGCCAAAGTCTCCTTTGTTCTCTTTTGTAACAGGGTCTCTGTATCCATCACAAAGAGCTTAGTTTACCCCAGTTCTGTGGTTGGTCTGTAGAGTATATGTTGTTCTTTTTAATGCATCCTTTTGTGATTTCCACAATAGACCCAACATAATTAATGCCCTGAAGTTTTAGTGAAGTTAACTTTAAACACACACACAAAAAATAGGGGTTGGCATAGGTGAATTACGTCTCTAGAGTATACTGAGCAATTAGGTCGACATAGGAGTAATGAATGAATTTGCTTAGCTCGCTTTCTGGCTTACTTCACTGTCAGAGCGCTGATGTCCTGCAGCTGTAACACCAGCAATCCTCTTGAGGAATCTGCAAACTGATCTTTGATGCTAGTCTTTCTTTATCCGTGCTGCGTCTGCGTCTGTGTGTGTGTGTGTGTGTGTGTGTGTGTGTGTGTGTGTGTGTGTGTGTGTGCATTTGTCCAGAGGGCTTTTCAAATGTGTCTTTTCTCTCAATCAGCCTTTAGAAGCCACTCAAGTGACACAAGGTCAGAATTATCGCAGAACTAATTTGTCGTTCCTTAAAAAAGGAGAAATTAGCATGCGAAGACTAAATGAGTTTTACATCCTTGAGAATGACCCACATTCCTCTTCCCTGCTCTTCACACATTACCTTAAACGTTTATTAAAGAATGAATTATTCTGTCAGAAAAAAAGACATGTGAAGGCAGAAAAAAAAGTGCAAAACATGTCAGATATTTCCTGCTGACCAAGCACACTGCCAAGCTTCACAGTTTTGTTCTCTCTCTCTTTTTCCTTCTGAACGCTTGTGTGAACTCCTCTCTGCAGCAGGCATATATTTAGCTCCTCTTTCCAATTTTCATTTATCTATCACATTGTTTTGTTGTCTTTACCTCAGTGTCATGACTTTAGTTCCGTTTCTTAACACCCGCTCCCTCAACTTCTATATTTTTGTGGTTTCTATCTCTCATTCACAGGGATGCTCTCGCTCTTCTGCTTGTCTCTCCCTCGACTAAACTTGCTGTCAGATTGGTTTTAGGTACCAAATGCTTGTGACCCCGGCATGTGATTAAGTTATGAGGGTCCAATGACATTAAAGGGCAAAGACAGACGAGAGATGAAAAAATGTAATTGTTGTAATGGTACTGACCAAACATAACATTTTAGCTTGCGTTTTAACCTGTCCTGTTACACGACCTGATTTCATTTCATTTAATTTGCACATAGAAAACAGCATAAAAGCAAATATAGTAAAATACTTTTTGGACTTTTTTGTTCAGCCAAATACAACAAACAAAGAAGCTCCTCTTCCTAATATCTTGACAAAATCCATAGTGCTCCATAGTGCTGTACAAAGAGGCTTTCTGAAGCTGACACAGCACTCTTGATTTGGCAAACTCAAAAGTTATTTACTTTGTAGTATGACATTCAGCAAGAAAAACGCAGCAATGAAGGTTATAGTAACATAATGAGGGACTTTTGTACTAAAAAAGACTGCTAGATTGGAAGGTATCATATTGATTTGTTTAAGTGAGGCTGCTGAAGGGTCATATCTTAGCGTCTTCTAAAGCATTTTTGCACAGAACAAAGACTGTGGATTGTGTCCCCCATGTTTCAAGGTTTATTAATACTTCAAGATGCTGCAGACTTACACACTTACTGTGACTACTAACTCTAGTAGTCACTGCACAAATGTGAGTATTGTATTACTATTTTAAAAAAGTAGAGCTTCAAATAAAATAAAAACATCTGTATGAATACAAACATCTACAAAAAAAAGATTAGAAATATTTGATTAACGTACTTGGATTAACTGTAGCATGGGTTGATAACATGAAGACAGCATAGTTAGAGGAGTTGATAGCAAAATCATTACCAACAGCAATATATATCTAACACATTTGGTATGCGCCGCAAAAGAACGTTTTATAAATCTGCTAGCTTGAGGTTTTGTAGAGTCTGTGGCAGATGTTTTGAAGCTGTTGTAGATTTGAGTACGTTCTTTGTGTGTTCCTGTTTTATTTTGTTCCCCCCTTGTATGTCATTCTTAAAGAGGTGTCCTCACTTGTCCGGACTGCACTATATGAGAAAAACTAAATTGTTTTTTGTATAGCACAGAAAACTGTTAGTTTGCTGTATTTTCCTGTGAACGACCTACTTTTTTAAGGAAACCGCCAACAATAACTGAAAAGATAATCCCCACTATCTCCATGGGCCAGCCTTCCATGTTGTGAATTATTCTTCACATTGAATTTGCCACAGTAATTTGGGTATAGTTTGGTTGCTGCTGTACAGAAAATACATATTTGTGCTATCATTATTATGGATGTTGCTGTCAAATGATGTTTTGTTATTCTGGAAATTGGAATCCCTCGTCTGAGCGGCCTCGGAGCCGCATGTAAAATGTGATTTGGCATAGCTCAGACTGAGATGTCCCTCGGGCCCTCACCTCACCTTCTCACATGCTGCCGGTCAAATAGATGCTTTGTTTGGCCTCCTCTCTCAACGGATTTCTTTCTTTCTTCTTGGGTTTTTTTTCTCACGAAGGCAGTCAGACCGTTGTATAAGCACTAAGTATTTTAATGCTGATTAGCTTATGGAGGAAATGACCTTTTAAATATACAATGAACACCTAACAGGACCTGTGACTTGTGACAAGAAGCTGTCATCAACTGAACAACACTATAATCGTGAGTGTAACAGGTAGTAGGTTTATTAGTAGTGTGTGCAAAATAACAGAAGCTGTATATGTCCTATCAGAGGGCATTTCACTGTTGAGAATAACCTTTAAAGATGTGTGCAGAAAGAAAAGTTTCATGAAAGTTTGTATGTAATTCGCACAAATTTGGCCACTGGGCAGTTTGTGTTCATTCCCCCAAAATAGCCAATGTCCTTATATTTCACAATGACTATTATACTGTGTTTACTGCACCATCTGACAAGACTAGACACCTCCCACCTATATGCAGATTCGTCGGCTCCTGTTTCTAACCCACCCACCGCAGGATCATCATATTTAAATGTTTTAACATTAACATTTTAATTCATGGTTGATAATGCAGCGGTGTCTACTTGCAATCTCACTTCACAGGTTATTTAGTTAGTTGTGTAGACATGAGTTTACTGTTACCATCATGTGATCCGTCAGATTTAATTTACAAACCCTTGGCCGGTTAAGCCCCCCTAAAGCCGGTGTAGAACCTGAGGGGTTATTGTAAACATCTGGACAAATTCTGATATTGAGGCTCCTTCGGTCAATCCTGGTTTAGACAGATGCAACAATATGTTAATAAGTTAAACTTACAGTGAACCGTTTGTGGGAGGACTGACTTCAAAATTGTCAGAGTTTGTCATGAAAAATGACATTTTCATCACTGACGACGTCGAGTGCCTCAAGTCTTTGTGCCACCATTTATCAATTCCTCCTCCTCCTCCTCCTCCTCCTCCTCCTCCTCCTCCTCCTCCTCCTCCTCCTTTCCCACCTCCATCCCTCCATCATTCACTCGTCCTGATTCCGACTCTGAAGCGACAACCCCGAGCCCATCTCATGCATCAGGTGTCAGGCCAGGATTCGTCACTGGCTGTGGGTGGGGGTGAGGTCGGGCTTGAAGAGTGAGATATCTCATCGCCTGAACATCTTGACTCGGAATGTATGCTGATGATGATTCCCGTTGCCCTTTAGCGATCCTTCTGTTGCCTCTTTACAGGAGGCATGATTACAATCTTGCTGTGGTCTTCTGTCCCTCTGTCACTCCCTCACTGTCCCCATCTTTGTTCCAAAGACTTCTGGGTCACAATTATCTCTGAAAGAGATGTTGCACATCTCCGTCTCCCTTTGTTTCTACCATTCAGCAAAGTTCACTGTCAAAAAAAAAGTATTTAATTCCTTTGAACTCAGCAATAATGATTGTTCTGGCCTTGTTTGAATGTTAAAATGCATTTTAGGATCACCAAACTTCACATTTAAATCTCTGTCTGTATTTTCCCTGTCTCGTCTAACTCACCAGAAAGCAAATCAGCAAATTTCACAAAATGTCAAACTATTTCTTTAAGTTCAAGCTATGTCTCATGATGAGGTTGGACACCAGCTAAAGAGTGTACGAGGTCCCGATGAATTCATGTCCTCTTTAGCTTTTGCTCTCTTTTTTTCCCCTCTCTTTCTCAGAACGTTGCAGCCAGATATGGGGAAAAAGTCAAAGAACAAGACTTCAGTGAAGAAAAAGACTCTCAACCCTGAATTCAATGAGGTACAACTCGACTCCTGTGTTCTCAGCATCAATCTGCATGTTTCATCTGAAAATCCACTAAGATACGAATTCAGTTTCTTTCGACTCGTGTGTTAATGAGTCATCGATGTAAATATGCTCTTGTGTGCACCACCTGCACAGGAGTTTTCGTATGAAGTTACCTTGGACCAGCTGGCAAAGAAAACCCTGGAGATCTCTGTGTGGGACTACGACTTGGGAATGAGCAACGACTTCATAGGTAGGCTTAGAAAAAAACCGAGGAGTGGAGGGAAGCTGCAGCAGCAGCAGCAACTGTGCAAGAGTGCTGGAATGAAAGCGGCGCAATTGCGGAAAACATTATAAACCAGGCCGAGCGTGGGCGAAGGGGGGAGTAAAGAAAAGAAATGCGAGGAGATTAGGGGTAATTATGAGGCTTGAGGACAACGATTTGAAAAAGCAAAGGAGAGTTTGAGTGGAGAAGGAAATAGAGTTGCTTTAGAAATCCAAAAAGGATCCCCATCCTTCATGGACTTGGCACATCAGATCGCTGCTGCTTCTTCATCAGACTGCTTAACAGCTTTGGCATGGCCTAATGTATATATCATGGTAATGGAGCACATGGGAGCTTAGGGAGTGATGGGGAACTAGTGGGGAGGCACAGTGAGAATGGATTACCACCCAGTGAGCTTGAAGGCCTTCAGATCAAAGCGTTTACTCTGTCCAATGTGTGTGTTTGTGCACATGAGTGTGAGGCCGTGGGTGGATTGTGTGGGAGACATCTAGTGTTTAAATAAGCCCAGTGAGCCATTAGCCCTGCTGGGAGAAAAGGCCATCAGTCTAACGTACGGCTCCAGATAACGGCCATTCCCCTGACCATTATCATTACAGGTTTAGCTACATCAGCCTGCCAGTTATGTTAATTGGTGGCTGGGAGCAAAAATGACACTGAGACAAAGAAGAATGGTGAAAACAAGTTGATAAAGAGGCCGAGCAAACATAATCCCAGGTCACTTGTAATAGAGTGAGAGCAATAACAAGTGGGCAAAAAAAGGCTTAGCTGAATATATAGCGGATGGCGTGGTAAAAGGTGAGATTTCAGAGATACAAGGAGGTTAAAACTGAACAGCGAGAATAAATGTGAGGGCAAAAGTACACAAGAAATCAAGTGGATGGCTTGTGGGAAAGATCGATGCACAAGGAGAGATGGGAAATGTCATCTCGACCATGAATCAAGCCCAAACCTCTGATTGTGAGTGAGCCGTGTTGTCGTCTCATCCCCCAAGTGGGAATGCTTGTTGGACTGTCGGTTTGTGGAAAGTTACTCAAATTGATGGATGATCCGACAAGCACTTTGTTTGAAACATGTGCTTTCAGGTCTACAGTTCTGCTAGATATTTCCCCCACATGTTCTTGTGTAACTTCTGTTTTGTGTTGATTGAGGCGGCGGTGGAGCAGAGAGAACTATGGTGAGGGGTAAAAATAAGCACACGGAGAACAGGGTCGAACCTGTGCGAGTGTCGCTTGCACCTGGAGTGTCAGCCTCGTCCTCGTCTGTATCACCTCCTCCGGGCTCTGGTTCCTCATTCCTCTTCTGTCCCCAAACGCGTGTCAGGATGGCTGACCATTTTTCACTAGCAACCTGCAGGCTCAGAGAACACTACATCGATCTCTGTTTCGGAGGTGGTGGGAGTGTTGTGGGGGCGGATTTGACCAAGTGTTGTGCATGATTGTCCTATCGAAACTCAGGGTTTGACCTGCTCTCAGAGTCAGTATGTGTCTGTGCGTGAAAAGGAAAGGGAAGGAGGATGCAGGATAGGAGAAAGGCCTGCTCCAGAAGCAGCATCTCAGGCGGCGTTCAATGCCGAGCCTCAGATGAGTCGCTGATCAACAAACGAGCCCTCATTTTCCTCGCTGCTGTCATTTTCCAACGCGCCGTTAGAATAGAAGGCAGCATTGCCAAAATACCGTGTTTAAAACTTCAAGCTCCATTAACTGTGCAATCACAGCCACGTGGAATGGATTCGCAATAACCTCTGTGTGACAACTGCCTGCGTCTCGCTGTTTTACAGTCCGCCTCTCCACCAACGCCACCTTCACCTCCGCTCACATTCACCTGCTTTCCATATTCCCCACATTCTTTTTCAATACATCTTTTGTTATCTAAATCTCTCTGTCTTGTAATTCCCCATCTTTTTCTCTTTTTCTCTGCCTGGAGGAATTTTGTCTCGAATGTCTGTTTACTTCCTTCTTTGCTCCCACGTCTGTCTGCCACTCAAATAATAATGATCTTTATTGGCATGAATGTTGATGTGCATTATTGCCGAAGGTCAATTACATTATTGAATAGATTTTAAAAAGAAATGTCTGTCAGTCTGTCCCATTTTCTGATGCCACTCTCACTAGTGGTGCAAAGTAACGTAATGTACTGTATCTACATCTGCATTGATGCATATAGTATTGACAATTAGATCACGTAATATGCTACATTAGCCTTTCTTTCTTTAATTCCTATCCTTTATTCCTTCCGATGTCTGTCTCCTTTCATTACCCTCCAATAATTCCCCGTCACCTCCTAATTCTTCTTCTCTGTTTCTGCCTGTTTTGTAGGTGGAGTGGAGCTAGGCATCAATGCAAGCGGACAGAGACTCAGACACTGGTTCGACTGTCTCAAAAACAAAGGGAAGAAAGTGGAGTACTGGCATACACTCACACAGCAAGGAGCCCCGAGCAGTGACAAACCTGACTAGATTACACAAGACATTCATGCATACAAACACCGACACACACACACACATTTGTCTCACTGGAAGATGGCTGATAACAGAGACCAAGTAAAGCAGTAATAAGAGCAAAGGATAAAACATGCAATAATAATAATGTTGAAGATGATCATATAACGCCAATAATTACTGCACCAAGTATTAGTATAATATGATATTCATACTAATATTATTGATGGTAATAAGGTGTAAATTGAAAACTTTTTTTTTTAAAGGTGAACCAAATTGTGACGATGTCCTCATTAAAGTGTTGACGTAACAAAACGATACTCACAAAATTGTGCTTTAAACCTTACTGTATTGTGGAAGTCAGTCAAATTTACACCTAATGAAGACATTTGAGATTAATGTACTCAAAATTCATTCAGTGAAAGGCGCCAAAAGTATGTGCAACCTAGACTCATAATGTGGTATATAGTTATAGGAGAGGGAATGTGATGAAAGGGTGATTCTGTACTGAGAAGTTTCTACTTTAGTGGTTGTTGATCCGATGCAAAACAACACACCGAATTATAAAGCACAAAACGATCCATTTGGATCATCATTTACCGTTTGTTTCAGTGTTCTTGTTCTTATGTCTTTCATTGTCTTTAAGTGACAGTGGCTTTCTATACACCCTCATTTCAGACATTAATGTGTCAGTATATGTGTGTGAATGTGTGAGCGTGTGTGCATGAGGGCTTTGAGAATATGAGTGCATACATTTTCTGTCTGTACAGTGTGTGTGTGTGTGTGTGTGTGTGTGTATGTGTGTGTGTGTATGTATTCACGTCATTGCCCCATTCATAATGTCTCAATGCAACTTCAGATCCACAGAGATGTGTAGAAATAATAATAGCAGCGGTGGACTCGGGTTGTTTGAGGGGCAGGGTCGGAAAAAAATATAAAGGGCAGCAACATGCAGAAAGTTTTTCAAGCATATAGGGCGACCTATATGGCACTGCAACATGTCTTCTAAATTCGAAGGCCACCTTAAAGGGCACTTCAACGTGTTTTCTCCACTGGAAGGGCACCATAAAGGGCACTTTATCATATTCTATCTACCCTAGGGGCATCCAAGGGGGTACTTCTGCAGTGTGGTGTTTTTGTTCGGACAGAGGGCTCCAGTGAATAAAGGACATGAAAGACACATTCAAGAGAGAATTCGTCTGGCGCTCCCACGACATCCCTCAGTGGTGTGAGCCTTCCTGGCTGGGGGACACTGAAGTTGTCAGTGGTGTGTGCCAATCTCTCTTTCCCATTGCCAGACGGTTATAGAGCAACTTTTTAGAATGGGATATATCTTGATGTGTTACCTCTGGCTGCTCTTTTTGATTTTCCTGAGGAGAAGCTGAACGGATATTGCTTTTTGGAGGTGCCGTCTGTACCTTTCGCTTCACTGCATCTTTATGCTCAAAGTGGGCTGGTACTCACCAGTACGCAGTACCAGCTCTTCTACATTTCACACTTTGGTGTACCATGACAAACAACGAAATATGTAAAACATGTGGACTGCACTTAAACCCGGCCTTGGTCATTTTCAGATGGTAGTTGGCTATAGCTTGGACGTGGGATTTTTTTTCAAGTTGTTTTCTTCATCTACTACCTCCAGCGCCCTTACTTAAACATTAACATCAGCAATATCTCGTCGTAGCTTATATGTTATTCAGAATGTAATGTTGATTTTCTGACACAGGCTGATACACGAGCCAACATGAGAGGAAGGGGAGTACTGGCACTTTTTTCACTTTTAGTAGTAGTATTAATGATTTATTTTGGTCCTCGTTAGCAATTTTCTAAAACTAATGCACGTAATAAAGAAGAAATAGCAATAAGAGCTGAATTAGAATGGAAAAACAAAACAAAAATGCTGACCGAAAAAATGTGTAGGCTGACATTTATTTGACTCTTTTTTTACTTTTAATTCTAATAAGCAACTCTTTCACTTCTAGGTTTTACTTTAAGCACTGGCTCCACCAGAGTCGGGAATGATGCAACATTTTCTCCCTGCAAGGCAATATTGCAGCACTAATGTATAAATTTGAAAAATTTTCAAATCCTGTTATCTGATTTATGAGAATAGGGCTGCCCCCGAAAACTTAAAAAACGTCCCATAACATACCTTGTACACCCTCAGAAACTGTTCTTGAGATGATCTCAGAAGTGATGTGGCTGAAGTCTACATCAACCATGAGAGGGAGTCATTGCTGTGTTCAATGTTGCATTCATCCCATTACTTCTGACCTATTACCGTAGATATCGGGTCTATCGTGGCATGTATTTCATCCCATGGACAAGAGACACTGGGACTACCGTGTCTATGTCTGTGACCTGCTGAGATAAAACGTTGCTGTTTGTAGAAATGTCCCCCCCCCCCTCCTACATTTTAACCTCAGGAGGTAAAATGGGATTTCACCCTGCATGCATGGCAGCACGGAACAGTGGACGATCACAGGCTAGGATCCGAGATATTAAAAAAAAAACATCCAGATTGCGGATTTAACCCTCATGCATGTTATGCGTCTAGAAACAAATCTTTGAACGTCGATAGTACATGGGGGCTAGACTATCACTGAATTATCTAAATGCCTGATAGGATATCAAATGTACTCCCCCGGTTCATCTATCTCGACAGCTCTGGCTATACACTGGTTCACATTAGCACACACACAGTCAGTCAGTGGCCTCTGGGAGTTTTTCTAACTGTTTAATCGATCCGGCTGCTCATATTCTTGGTGTCCTTCAACAACCTTGTGAATGTCTCATCGTTGATTGCAAAAAAAAATGGATCCTTCAGTGGTGAATTTGGTTTAGAATAAAAAAAAGGGCTTGGGCATTATCGAAGCTTGGAACTAAAACCATGTGGTGTAACAGTAGGCTTAACCATATTTTCTGTTAGACTTTAATGAGAGGGTTGGGCAAGGTTTATTCAGTACTTTCTCTATGCACATCAAAACTCCCAGCACGTTGGCAGTGAGATAATCAAACCAAAACAACATTATTATGTTATCCAGGCATCAAAGATGCATTTCTGGGAATACTCAGTACTTTGATTGAGGCTAATCTGGGTGACAGTGATCTAATAGAGTTCACATTTCAGGCTGGATGGTTGCTTATTCCTGTCTCTGGATCTGCTGGTTTTGTTTACAATCACCGAATTTTCTGACTCTTGTCTATTGACCCCGCTTTGCTTATGTAATCATTCTATCTGCAATACAGCTGCATGTTTAGCAATCACGACCAGCTTGTATAATAGAGTGCAACCACGGCTGATCATTCTGAATGCTGGTGTGTTTACAGTCTATGCCATCAGTGTGTTTTTGTTTGTTTGTGAATACGATGATTCAGGGTATTTTTTGCTCAGTTGCTGTGCTTTACCAAGCAAGCTATTGCTTTAAGAAACAAAACCTTTACTGTCACAGATTTTGACACTCCGTCTTCCTTAAATTGATTACAGTTGTACTGATGCAGGAGGGCAGGGGCGATTGAGATGGGGAATTCACTACTGTAGTCCCTGTGTATTCACTGTCAATGTCAATCACACAGTATGGCTGCCATCCTGTGGTGGGTTTGTGTAACTTCTTCGCAAAATAAATTGAAGTTGTTTCAGTGGTCGTCTGTCTTCCTTTGATGTGATCCTCAATTGTACTTCATTCTTCAAAAACATAAGACGGGCCAGCATTTGTGTTGTGTTAAAATGTGTTTATTCATCATCATCTTTGAAATCAACCCACATCCAGGCTTGGATATATGTTTTTATGAGGGTCACTGCTCATTTTAGTACAGTAACTACTTGAAGCAATGCTGTTATATTGTGCCAATATAATATTTAATCTCTCTCTCTCTCTAATGGGTCGGTCACTCTGCCGATAAAGAGTGGCACATTGGCCCGGTCACTCCACAGCAGCATGATGAAAGGCCGCATGGCAGTGAAGGAAGGGAAGGAGCGAGAGTACGACACAGCGGTGACGGCCCCGGCCTCAACTCCTTGTTCGGTCAGTGCGAGGAAGGCTCTGTGTCTGGCATCGTCCAGAACAACCCTCTCTTCTGTGTAGAGACCACACATGTTGGCATCCTCGAAGAGTGACAACAGTCCTGGTTGGGGGAACCGGGAGAAAAAAAAGTGCGGAAAGGTGATAGTAGGGGGGGGGGGGGGGGGGGGGGGGAAGAAGGGGCGGAAGCAAAGTAATTGAATCAGATAGAGGGAGATCAAAGAGCAGAAGGTATGGTTATTTCACAAATGAGACTTAATGGATGTCTACTGGCTGGAAGCTAAAGCAATATACAAGCTGAAAGCATGGGTGATTTTCAATTTGTGGTATTAATGAGTCTGACGGACAGAAAAGATCATGAAAAATGAACAAACCTAATTTCTTGATAAGTATGCTCATGTCTGGCTGGATATCCAATTTGATTTGGGGCAGAGTGACCTCGATATGCTGAGGCGGCGTCGTTTTCAATTGTTCTATCATTTGACGCACAGCCGTGTCCGTCATCCTCTCCTCCACCTGCTGCAGGTCGGTCACTTTGTTGGAGCGAGGTAGCAGGATGTAAAGACTGCTGTCACCCGTGAGGGCAAACCTTGCCACCTGTTGAAAAGTAAGCAAAATGAACTATTGGCAGTTCGTGTTTGCAGTGTACTCATGAATGTACACACAACTTCCACTGGATTACTTTGAAAGTGGAGAAAACTCACTGTTTGAAGAACCTCTACTGTGTACAGTATGTGAATGGGTGGGTTAAGGTGTGTGTTGCTTACCTGTGCCTTTAGCTCAAGTACATACGTCATAGCCGCCATGTATTTCTGGTGATAGAGGACAGGCACCTTCACCAGATCACCATCCAGTTTTGTGAAAAGTTCTTTCTTGGGTTTCATATCATACTTGACCTTCCACTGACCTGACACACACACACACAGACACATTCTTTATTAGTTTCCACCATTTCCTCATGCACATACACACATAGGATACTGACCACTAAAGGTGACAGCGTTGAGCAGCATCAGCTGTGTACTGGGTGGTACGGAGTCGACCAAGTGTCGGATTTTATTGTTGGTCTTGTTTGCCACCCAGCTGTTGATCATCTGTGTGTTTTCCTCGCTGGCTTCCAGCAGCCTGGTGGGCTCCGTTTCATAGAACTGGATGGACTGGTTAACAAAGGACTCGCTAAGGTTCATTTCTGAGGAAGAGAACAGATAAATCATGATGAGCTGAGGAGATAGAGGTCCTTTTCTAAGCACTCAGAACCTCTGCATCTAGCTCTTGGACTGCAGAGGAGCCATTTTGTGAGCTTGTGATAGTAAATACGTGGGTTGTAGTAGATCTGAGAAGCCATCTGCAAGGAGCCGGACAACTTCTCTCTCAGCTTCTTCATCTGGAGATGGACACAGTGGAAGTCATGAGGCACACAGACAGCCCTCTCAATGGCTTTACGGGTTTCACCCCTTGCACCTGAACGTGATGAAGAAAAGACAATATAGGAATGATTATACTGTACTTTAGAGAGATATTGAAGGCTGCAAGGAATGTCTGACATTTAACATAAGTAGAGGAAAAACTCCAGTGACATTTCAAAGTGAGAAACATTTTTATGTAACTTCTAAGACAATGAATTGTTGAAAAAAACTTGTAAAGTATACAAGAATAATGATTAATCATTATGTATCATTATGTTGTTTAAAAATAAAAAAAATGAGGACCTGCTTCCTTTGTCTTACCTAACAACAAATGGGACAGCAACCCGCTGATACTGATGGGAGAGAAGAGCAAGTTGCTGGAGGGTTGTGATTCTCTGAGGTAAGAATACAGCTTCATGGAAAACTCTGTGATGGATTCCTGCAACATGGGTTCCCCTGTGCGATCGTCCTCGTCCTGGCAGGCCTCCCACGCTGTGGCGAAGCCGCTGCAGGAGTGAGGAACGTCAGTAGGAGCAACTGAAAGAAAGTCAAGCAGACGGTTAAATGTACATAAATGTACCTTTTTTCATTTCATTTTAGGTATATAGAAAAGGTTGCCGAACCTACCATCAACAATGATATACACAGAGCTCAGCTTCTCTCCCTCAGCAGATTGACATGTGTAATTTCCAGCATCCTCCATGACAACGTTTCTGATCATGATGGTCTGATCATGGTCGAGTGGATAAAGCTGCTCCACTCTATTATGTTCAGCTGTCGGATCGCCTTCAAGGTGCAGCTGTGTCCCCTTACCTGTCTCTTTGAACCAAAGTGTATTGGCCTTGATTTGGTTGGAAGGTGGGAAATGGCACGGGAGGTGAGCAGTAACGCCCTCAATTACCTTGACGGTATAGGCAACGAATGCTGAAAGGAAATGCACAAACACTTGAAACTCTTTTAGAGTCGAGCATATATGCTGAATGTTAGATGTGTAAATTTGATATATATATATATTCTAGTCAAAATGTTCCATAAATGTAAAAGAGTAGTGTGTATCTATGATCTTCACCATCAACTGTAACTTGGTATGTCCTTATCATCTCCATGTTGTTGTTTTTTACCAGACACAAGTACTCGCCCTCGTTGGCAGCAGTAACGGGGGATATAGAGAGATACAAGCCATCTTGTTTAACTCGAGGCGAGCCAGGCGACTGAGCACTGACATGCACATCTTCCCCTGCATTAAGAAAAGATCAAACCGAATACATACATAACTGTGTACTTTTGCAAAACAGTGACAATAGTGGTGGTAGTTACAAAATATATAAAAAAGACCATTGAATTTCCAGGTGATGGCCGCTCCAGTGGAATCAATTTGAAATGAAAGACAGGGCAGCTCCAGAGAGGAACCGGGTAGCACCCGGAGATCTGTGCATGAAGAAATCTAAGTACAAAGACGGAGTTAAAACATGTGATCAATTCAAGAGTTAAGAAGGATGAGGTTTAAGCAATATTTGAATGGCAAACATTCAACCAGAGCGACTGTATAAGGAGCTCATTCTACATTGTTCTGGTAAGTTTACCTCATAATTGAGCAGCAGCAAGAGGAAAAGTACAGCCTGTAGTTTCATCTAAAGCGGAAAACGGAGCAAAGGGAGTAAATTGAAATTGGCAAGTTGCTGAAGTTGTTTTGCAAGTGAGGATTTCAAACTGAATATGGCACCAAGCCGGACAGCAGATCAATAATGTGGTGCAATCTGTGAAACATGTTGAAACACTATTGAAACTTTTTAAACTGTAAACATTTAGCTACAGCTTCCATTTGCATTAAATACACCCTGGCCAGAGATTAATCCCAATAAAACTTCAGAGGATAAATAACAAAAGTAATGTAAAATACACTGTACAAAATATTGCTTCTGTTCATTGCATAATCAACAAGTAAAGTCAGAGAAACATTAAAAACTCACACCTTGAATTTCCAAATGTATCCAGATTCAGTGACCAGTTGTTTCTTTTTACCCGCAATATTTCTGCCACACCCGACACTGTTCACTCCATCTACCACCTCTAACGGTCTGCTCCCCAAAGCTGCAACCATCAATGACTAATCTGCGCTTATTGGTTTAGAGATGTTTGTTTGCATAATGAAGGTCTTGTGACTTACTGGAAATCCCATGATTTCACATGTTGGCAACAGATATCAAGTGGGATCATTTATGCTCCCGTTTGGCATTCATTGCATTGAAATATATAGTATTTTGTTACTTATTATATCAGTGCTTAAGTCCAGGTTTTTTTATCGTCAATCATAACTGCTCATCTTGACAAGTGAAACGTATTTATTAGTAGTTGGCGGTAAGTTTCACTTTGGCTCGTTTCCAATTTGCATATCCGAATGTTTTTGCCTGAAGTGTTTCACATAATTTGATTTAGCTAAAGGTTGCATTGGGTACTAGACACGGACAATAGCATAGTGGGAGGCAAACACAAGCTGAGTGTGTGCTAATTGGCAGAAAACAATGTTACCACATGTGTGGACAACAATCATAACATATCATTGAAGTGCCAAATTGATGGAGGCAGAGTGACAATAAGTGTGTTAATGGGATCATTAAATTAATTAGTACACTTTTAAGTACAGTTTTCCATTCACTTGTTGGGGAGTATTGGTATTGTTAAGAGGACAGCTGGAGGGACTTTAGTCAATTTGATTTACCACTAAGTATAGCAGCCGTCAGTTACTTTTCAGCAATTTCCTTTTGTTTATACATTTAAGAGACTTACCAAATAACATAATAACCATCTCTGAAGTCTTGCCCATTTAACAACTAAATTAAGAGACAACTTGACTTGTGTCATTGGGCCATTTCTTGGGTGGTTTTATCCCTAAAGACTCCTTAAACCAAGCATTTATACGTATATAGTAAGAACACTTTTTTGATGTTATATCATTCCAACTTACTTACTTGAAGGGTACTGACAAGTCTTCTCATGCATTGGTGGAAGTTAACTAAGTGCACTTACTCAAAACACTGTACTAAGAGGAGCAGTGTGTAGGATTTATAGAATGGCTCGCTTATATATACATAACAGAGCGGGTCCGACATGTTTCAATGCCATGTTTCTACAGTAGCCCAGAATGGACAAACCAAACAATCACTCTAGAGAAGGCCTTTGTCGTTGTTCGGTTATCTGAAGGTCACCCTTGACACACTTGACACAGATTAATACTTTTGTATGAAAAACATACGAAGATCTTATAAAATATGGTGTTTTGTTATTGATTAAACTAATCTACCAAACAATATATATAGAAGTAGCTGAAACAATCAGTTGATTAATCGGCAAGCCAATTGATAAAAACTATTTTGATCATTGTTTTTCATGTAAAAATGCATTTCATGGGTTCAGATTCTCAAATGTGAGGATTTGCTGCTTTTCCTTTTAATAGTTTAATAATTTTAATTCATTTTGAATTTAGACTATTGGTCCTCAAATAATCCTCAAAACAAGCATTTTGAGGATAAGTAAGTCAATATTTTCAGAAATTTTCTGAAAACAGTGAAATGATGCTTACACATTAATGCATGAGTAATGGTTCTCTAATTACATAATATCAGCCTACAACAGTAACATAAGCCATTTTTCTACATTAAGTACTTTGAGTATTTTTTAGTGTGGTATTAGTACTTGTATACTTACACCACAGACACTGCCTATACTTCTACTCTACCAGTGAGTGTCGATCGACAAACCGACACTCGACTAAGTAGACTGACTCCTCGAAGAGATCGTTGGGCGGAATCAGACATGAGCAATCGATAGCCGGGTTTTTAAAAATAGAACGAGACGCTCAAAACTTTTTGTAAAATCTTGTATCGCTCTGCTCTCGAGATCAAAAGTGCCAGAAAGACTTGGAAGATCATTTCCAGAGTGTACAAGTATGTGACCTGTGTCTTCACAACGTGGAGTCGGGTTCAGCGTTGCCGGAGAAAAAGTTTACTTCAGACAGTAAGTCTTCCTCCTGGTCATCTGATCGACTAGCGGAAAGAGCACAAACAATGGCCAGTTAGCTGCTGGTTTATAAATATGTAGTCCGAGTCGAGGCAGTACTGTATCTTTTTCCTGACTTTATGCATACATTCGCCCTTTTAGCTTAGTAAACATTAGTTAACGCTAAGTTGTATTGCATAGAGGTGATGTGAGACGCCAGACTATTTATTTGTGCGTAACACTTAACGTTATATCGCAGGCGTGTGTGCGCGTATATAAGAAATGCATGAGCAAAGATGACCCGTAACTTAAAAACAACTTGACTACCACAAAATGTGTCTCCAAGCTGTGAGCACGCGCACTGTGGGGTAACACTGATCTTTACTCTGAACCAACAGTGAGCACCAAGCCACAGGCCCTCAGCGTGTAAAAGGCTATCACCATGGCCACGCAGTTTAGTATCGATGATGCCTTTGCGTTGGAGGGAGACGAGGAGGGAGCTGTGTCTGATGGAGAGGCAGAGGGATGGAAGGGCAGAGACAACGACCGAGAAGGAGGAGAGATGACATTTGGTCCTCTAACTTTCTCCAAACCTCAGACTCATCCCTCTCCTGCTGCTGCTGCCGGCTCTCCTGAACACAGTAACCTAAAATATCAGGTACACCTTCAACTACTATTAAAAAAAAGAAAAAATCACAATAAATAAATGATTTACTTTAATTAAACTGCTGCTCCCTTGTTATCTGTGCTGCGTCTTTAGAATCTGGAAAATGAAGACGCCTTGGGCAGCAATGGCAATTCGTCCTTCAATAACTTCTTTAAAATCAGGTGGGTCCTACAGGTAGAACGTTTGATCGTAGACCACCATGTGCTTTGAAAAGTGAGATAAAGTCTGTTCCTGCTCTCTCTCTCTTCCTCAGCGACCCGGCCACTCTGTCTTACTGCAGCTCCCAGTGGTCCTTCAGCACCTTGAGTTCAGTCACACAGCTGTCTGCACACTGCTGCGGGTGAGAACATACACACACACACACACACACACACACACACACACACACACACACACACACACACACACACACACACACACACACACACACACACACACACATAAACACATTTACTTTAAAGAATATTTTTTGCTCAGGTGGGTGTCCCATCCGCTGGTGAAGAAAAACAGAAGAGTTGTTCTCGCTTCATTCCTTCTCCTCATCACTGGAGTTGGTGAGTTGTTTACTCATTACGTGTAAAATATACAACCAGAATGATTTTGCTGTGATAAATGCTTAATTCAAAGAGGAATACTTGCATTTTAATTTGGTCTTATGCTCCTGATTTGCTCACATTTTCTCTGACCCTTTTAAGAGTAAATACTTGAAATATACAGTAGATGGTTCAGGAAATAAAAATGTGTTATTTATTTCTTCTTCTTCTTCTTGGACGAAGTAGATCAAATTTAAATGACTAAAATATTTAAATGGCACAGAAAGTTTTTTGTATGACGAAAGAATGCAAGTTTAGACATTTAGACATGTTTAGTTTTAGATAGTTTGTTCAGTGTTGTGTCAGTCAGGAACATGTTTGGCACACTGAACTTTGTACCCTTGTTGATTCTCTCTCTGTAACAGATTTTTTTATAACTAGTTATCTAATGAAAAGAAGAAGTATGTCATTTATATATATATATATATGATCACTGATGTACTTTTGTATTGTTTCATTTTAGCTCTTATTTTCACGGGTGTTGTCATACAGCTGAATCCAAATGCAGGTAAGGAAAAAAGGAAAATAAACCGTTTTAGTGTCCAGAAATGACTGGAAATAAATCTTATAGTCCAGATGCAAGATTATTTTTATAGTTATAGTTTTCCCTAAAACATCAGAAAGCTGTAGATTGTTGTATGAGCCGATACAGACGCTGAAAAGCTGTGAATGAAACAAATAACCAACAAATTAAACCAAAATACTAACTCACAAACACAAAACAAGTGAATAAATGGGACAGTTGTGCCTAAGATGTGCCAACTATATTCAGCTCAGTAGACAAACTACAGTTGTAGTTTGTAACCGAGTCAGGACCTATTAAATAAGATACTTTAAAAGAAAGATAAATAAAAAAGATAGATACTTTACAAGGTTGTCTGTAGGAATACTTTTCAAGTGGCAGAAAAAAGAAAGTAAAACTAAGTTGTCAGTTTTCTTATTTTATTTAATGTCATCCTGAATGAATAGAGGAAATAGATAACGTGAATAACTCTTTGCGACCAGTATAGTTCATTTTTTGATTCTCTTTTAAAAGGAATGTTTTGACATTTGGGGAATTTGACCCTTCAGTCTTTGTATGGATTAAACAAACAGTTAGTTATTGAACTTCAGACTGATTCTATTAGCTTTGGATGGAGCCAGGCTAGCTCTTTCCAGTGCTAAGCTAAGCTAACAGTCTTATGGCTGTAGCTTCATATTGAGCGTACAGACACGAGAGTGGTATCGATCCTTTCAAACAAAGCAAATAAGCATAATTCCCAAAATGTTGAACTATTCTTTTACTGTGTGGTTTCATTGATTTGAGTTGGTGACTGTCTTTTTAGTGGGTTGTAACTAATAAAACGGTCCTTACAGGTGTTTCAAGTGCTATTTTCTTTGTACCTGGATTTCTCCTCTTCATCCCTGGAGGTAAATTGATCCATCGTTTCCTAGAGTTTTTGTTTTGCTTGGCCTTAGCCTGTACCAGTAAATGCATGCCTTGTTTTGTTGGTATTAACAATGTCATAACCTGTATTTCCCACAGTGTACCATGTGATATACATCAGCTGTGCTGTCCGGGGAAGGAGAGGCTTCAAATTGTTCTACCTGCCCTATTTTGAAAAATGACATTTCACGAGACACTACATTTCACTACATTTATTTGTTTGCTATCTTAAAATGAATTGTATTTTGTCACTTGTAAACAAAACATGTGTTGTCACATGGTTGTTTTTTCTTGTCATTGTAATGACCACTACTAATTCAACCACTCAGTGCCTCGACTATGTTTCCGCTACATGAACTGATATTGCTGTATTTGTACACAAAAAAAGAAGGAGATTGGTCCTGCCTGTGTTTTCTATGTCGTGTGAATAATGACTGTGAAATTACAATAAAACTTTTGTATATTTTAATTTGTGCCAGTTGAGATTTTTTCCAATCAAGGGCAAAGTGAGCTTTACCATATGCCTTTAAAACAAACTATACTATGATTTTTTTTGACATAAAACACTATAACTTTAAAGGCCATACTATAGTATGACATTTTTCATGACATGTATATTATACCATGACTTTGTCCAAAGGCACAACCACGATCCAAGGTGTAACCCCGATCCATGGAAACCTGTGAGGAGAGAAAGCACAGAGACTCTGGTGAAGAAGCCAAATTAGTAACATGCATTCATGGGACACGAAAACGTACAAATGGAGAGGAGCATTAGAGTGTATCCTAGGAAGTCCCCCCAATCCGTCTAGGCCTACAGCAGCATAACTAGAGACTGGTCCAAGGCAAGCCTGAGCCGGCCATAAGCGTTATTAAAGACGAAGGTCTTAAGCTTATCCTTAAATTTGGAGAAGGTGTCTGCCTCCCGTGCTGAAACTGGGAGCTGGTTCCATGGGAGAGAAGCTTGATAGCTGAAGGCTCATAAGTGGCAAAGCATCAACATTGTGGAAGATGCAGTCACAACACTTTACAGGTGTGAAGTTGAGATCAGAAGACGTGTGTGGTCGGAGCAAGGGAGCCAATCAACTGTTAATTACTTTATTTTAGATATCTAGCGGCGGTTCCTGGCCTATTTAAATTGCAGGAGTCAAACCAGCACTATTTTTCGCAGTGGAAAAAAGTGAGGAAGCCAAGAGATGCAGGAACTCTAAAATATTAGGAATAAATTAGATATTTAGCCTGTTGGTATTCTACAATAGCCAAAATCAATCTATTCAGATTTGAAGTAAACTGATTGTGATAAGAAACCGGTGTGACATTTAGACGGCAGATTTAGGTTTACATAAAATAAGAGGCAATGCATCATATAGCGTACTAGTACTTGATTCGTTGTGTATATTTTCATGACACGTTTGTGTCTGTTATTATTGTAGTGAGGCCTTTAATGACACTCGCGCAGGCTACGTCTAGAGGGCGCTGTGAGGCGCAGAGGGACGTCCCACGAAACGACTCGGTTGGTGGCTTCGGCAAACATCGTCATCTGTCGTTAATTGAGACTCGGTCAAGGATGGAGGAAGAGGCACGCAAGCTTCTCGAGGAAGGAATAGTAAAGAAACTGATCAGTCCTGGTAAAGGAGAGCTATCGACCTTTCCCAATGGAACAAAGGTAAAACTACAGTGTGTCGACGGTTGGAACTGCCGAGTCCAGTCCGCTGAATTAGTTTAAGAAATGCGATGAAGCACTTTAGCTAATGCTACCACTAGCTAGCTAACACAGTAGACTGTCAGATAGATGTTGATGTGAACGTTACAGCAAACGTAATGCGCTTGTACACAGATAACACTGACAAGCTTGTGAGCTTTGCTCCCTTTGTGGTTATACGACGTTAGATTTGTTTGCGGCTGCCATTTTTCTTTAGCCGGTTTACATTTTTTTTTTCCCTTATTTTTTTCATCTGATGGAAAGACAGGGGGTGGGACAGGATGGCATGTGTTTATGAATGCTGATTGGTCGGCAGACCACGCCAATCATTTTTCCTGCGTTGTGATTGGTCAGAGTATGATGACTCTCTCCAGGCCTGTCTGATCCGTACAGATTGCTCTTTTGTTTCTAGTAAACAAGCGGAATCGAATGCATCGCGTGTCCTTTAAAAAGTGTGGCGTCACAACCGTTATTTTAACCGGATAGTTCTGTTGAGCAGTGTGCAGTGTGTTTAATGGTGTCCGTGTTTACGTCCCATCTTTGTTTACCAGGTGGTCTTCCACTACCGCACCAGCCTGTGTGATGGCAAAGTGCTGGATGACTCCAGAACCATGGGGGGCCGCAGCAAACCCATGGAGCTCATCTTGGGCAAGAAGTTCAAACTAGCTGTGTGGGAGAGAGTGGTCATCACCATGAAACAAGGCGAAGTTGCAGATTTCACCTGTGACGATAAGGTCAGTGAGCTGGCCATTTGGGATGAAGTGGCAATCTTGTTCTTTCTTTGTGCATTTACCATTTCTGTTCACCCGTCAGCACACGGCACTGTATCCGCTCGTGTCCCAGTCCCTGAGAAACATCAGTGCTGGTAAGGACCCCCTGGAAGGCCAGAGGCACTGCTGCGGCATTGCTCAGATCCACTCCCACCACTCTCTGGGGCACAAGGACCTGGATCAGCTTCAGGCCAATCAGCAGCCTCTCGTCTTCAGCATCGAGCTGCTGGAGGTGAGCAGGCGGAGGAGAGCCCACAGTTTAATGTTAATGGTGCTCATTTTATTGGGTTGCCTTCAGGTTTACAGACTCAAACAGTGTTGTTTGATTTTTTTTCTTCTTCTATTGTATCACCAACACAATACCTGAGTTTTGGTACCAATACCAGTACCCTTTTTTAAAGATATCTTACTTTGACATATATGAACCTTTTTTTTCCAAACCATTTTTTGTGGAACAAAAGAAGCAAAAGTTTCAAATCAAGTGTGAAATCAAAGGTGTTATATATGCATGAGGGTGACAACAACATATTATAAACACCTATCGATGTCATGCAGTCCAATATGACACCATGAATTGCATTAGACTGTAGATGTGCATCTAATAAACTTCTAATGTAATTTATATGTACAATAAAGAGTTGCTATTTGCTTCGCACAACTACAGTTCTATTCCCCTACAGTGTGAGCTCCGGCTGCTACTGATCTTCTCTCTCTTCCTCTGCTCAGGTTCTGCCTCCAGGATCGTTCCAGCTTGACGTGTGGGCCATGACAGACGAAGAGAAACTCGAGCTTGTGCCTCAGATCCATGAGGAGGGCAACATGCTTTTCAAAAAGGGCCAAATTAAGGAAGCCACAGAGAAGTACTACAATGGCATTGCCTGCCTCAAAAATCTACAGATGAAGGTGAGAGCACAGTTGAATACGAGCTAATAAAGATCACATCTGGTTTTATAATATCCCATTTCTTTACTATGAACACTGAAACATGCACTACAATGCATTCTGTAACTCCTCCCTGTGACTTCGGTCTCGCCTTTTTAGGAGCACCCTGGGGACGAATTATGGGTGAAGTTGGACCACATGATAACACCACTGCTCCTCAACTACTGCCAGTGCAAGCTACTCCAGGGCCAGTACTACGAAGTCATCGAACACTGCACGTCCATAGTCTTCAAATACGAGGGTACGGCTTTGTTGTTGGTGCTGTACATGCTAGATTGATTCAATGTAATAAAGCTTAAAAAAACTTTGAGTCTGCCACACAAGTGTACTGTACAGTGATGGCTAAATCATGCGGCCCAAAGACTCCTCCTTTAAATTGCGTGATTTTATTAACTTACCATTATTCAACCGTTTCAAACAAGTTGGGAAGAATGTAATGTGAAGTCATCGAACCTGCTTTTGCTGCCGTGCTACGTGACTTGGGGGTGTGTTCATAGCATTTCCATAACATAACCCGAGAGCACCTTGTTCAAAGTACTCTCGTCTATAAACTACCATTTGAAAGTTATTATGATCCTGAACATAACATCACAACATATCTGTTTTAGGGAGCTCTGACAGAGAGCCTATAGCTTATTTTAAGCTAAGGGAAAGTAGGAGAATGTTGAAACATTTTACTATTTTCTGTAATTTTTCATGGTTTTTTTCCAGGATGCGTAGGAGCTCTGATTTATGTGCAAATTAAGCATTTTTTTTTTGTGTCCCCTTCCTAACAGACAACGTGAAGGCCTTCTACAAGCGAGCTAAGGCCCACGCTGCAGTGTGGAATGAGACGGAGGCCCGGGCAGACTTTGACAAGGTGATGGAGCTGGACCCCTCTCTGGGACCGTCCATCGCCAAGGAGCTGAAGACCATGGAGGAGAAGATCCGCACCAAAGAGAAAGAGGAAAAGGGTCGCTACAAAGACCTATTCAACTACAACGCAACACCAGCCACTGCCACTACAGTCAGTCTACCTTGAGTTTTATTTCTGTAAACTGCGTCTCCTATCTGTCCCCTGGATATTCATATGAAGCTCATTTGTTATAACACAATGCAGAAATTCAAAGAAGTGTCTGCTCTTCCTTTCCTTCACAGGGTTGAATCTCACAGTGGGTTGGAACAAGAGGATGCCCTGTGAATTTCAAAAGAGGAGGAGGAAACCGCGCTGACTGGTGTTTTAAGTTTTTAATCCATGCATCCGAGCCAAAAACTGTTGCCACTCTGCCCTCCATGGAACACGCAAACATATTCTCACAGGAGTCCGGTCATACACGCAAAGTCACGCATATATATATATATACTAAGTTGCAATTTGCATTCCTGCCTTACTCCCTCTATCAAAGTAATATTCAGTCCTTGATTAATTAAGGCAGGCTGACATAACCTTATGAACTGGCCAACAGCATCATTATTTTAGAGCGTCATAGTTTTCTAAATCTATAGTAAACTCTTTTCTTCACTTAGCCCGTTATCGCTCCAGAAATGTCAACACTCTTGGTGTTGCTCACAGTCATTTAACTTTTTTTTTAAGAAACAAGTAGTTGAAGCATTTCCTGTTGTCTTTGCTTTCTCTGAAATATGTGCAGCGCTGTTTGATAATCCTAAAATTACAATGGATTCCCGATAGAAAACCAAGGAGTACTTTTTTTTTTTTGTGCACAAGGAACGTTATGTACTCTCGTGCACACCTCTGCCTTCCACGCCAGACCCCGCTCTTCCATCTCGGTAGCAGCGGAAGCACTGGAATAAGCAGGAGACCGTTCTCCTGGTAGATGCGACTGGGAAACCAAGCTGTCGTCTGACAATCATTCTACAACACACATGGACTTGTCTTATCTTAGCTTTCTCCTTTGTACTCATTTCATATATATATATATATATATATATATATATATATATATATATATATAACATCATATTGTTTTTGTCAAGATGTACTCAACAAAGCCCTCACTATCTCCTTCACTTGCTCATAAAGAGCTCCTCATCCCTCTTCTTGTGAAGCAGCTGGTTGTTCGGCCGTGAGACGTTATTGAGGTTGTGATAATGTAAATGACAATAAATTTGTGTTTATCCCCCGGTTTTGCATTTTACTTCAATATATTTGTGACACGCACACACGTGACTTGTAACCTAACAGTTTGCGTCGCATCCTAGAGTGAAAGATGTTCTAAATATTTAAAAAGCTCAATACATAAAAGGCCCTTTTCACAGCAGCTATTTTGACGTGTTAAGGTTAACACAGGTGCAACTGATTGAAATGAATTACGGTCCCATTCAATTTATTGTGTCACAGCTGTTCCAGTATGCCGGCGTGCACAATTCCGTCCTGAAGAAGCCTAAATGGAACAGGGCCGTGATGAATGCTATTACTTACACCTGTGTTCACCCTGCAAAGACGTGTACAAATGGATGCTGTGAAAAGGCCTTTTATTCAGAGCAAATCCATGATCAGTGGATCGTCTTCTGACAAGCTCTCAATGTGGCGAGATGCTCGGATAACAACACACACAGAGGTGGTGTGACTTCATTCTCTGATTAGGTAGACATGACTTTATCTTCACATAGCAAATAGTGGTTTGCTGCTCTGAATGTCAGAGAGAACCTTTAGAGAAATCTTGGCACAATGTGCACTTGTGGCCTTCAACAGTTGAGTCCATTTAGCTCAGTGCCATGAAGAGTCTCTCTTTAATTAAATTGAAAACATTCAATATGAAGGCGTCTCATCACTGTGCAGTGTAATAGGAAAATATCAGTTCCCTGGCAACCTATTAAACATGTTTCACAGATGAACCAGACACTGAAAGTTTTTTTTTTTTTTCTGTTATTTAATTAAGATATACATACATAACTGCAAAAATCCGGTTTACAAAATTTCCATTACTAACAAATTGATTTGAGATGTACAGTGTTTTTTGGGATTGAGAAACATGTAATGTGTGTTTACATTACAAAATATGAAAACAAAGCAAGGACGGATAGAAATGGGGTATATTCAAAATGTCCATATTAACAAAAAAAATATTCAGTGTTTGCAGAGTGATGATCAAAAAACCTGAACTTTGAACGATGGTGCAGCTGGAACATTGATTTCATCATTGAAAAACCCCCAACTTCCGTGGTCAAAATAATATTTTCCCATCCATTTTAGTAAGGTTTTCACCCACAGCTTAACTTTAAAATGCGTAGAAATTCACCACACTAACTTCAAAATGGATACAAAACTGCATTTTGCATACACAGAAAGTTTGTGACGAGCAAAATGGTGTGGTGGAATGCAGGGAACAGTGGAGACAAGAAGGACATAATGCACCTATAAAAAGCTGTCGGGGGGGAAGGGGGGGGAAGTGAAAAGCTATGGCTGTGAAACAGACGATGGGGATCTCGATGAGGACAGTTTTCTATCGGGGAGGAGTGAGGAGTGAAGGGAGCTTTTGAAAAGGCTATGTGCGGGCGCTTCTCTCCGTCTCTGCAAGACACTCCCTGACCAGTGCACGGGCATGGATTATACCTGAAGACAGACACAAGGTGCAAGGAGGCATTAAATCAACACTTTGACATTAATGATATTCATTGCTACAATACGTGGTAGCAATTTCTGTCTGAGTATACCTCAACTAAAAGAAAAAGCTAATGCATCCAAGACAGTCTTTATTGCTATGATGACCATAGACCATGCAGGTCAAGTTAAAGGCAAAATTGGGTTTAGTCGTCTGTCCGCCTGTTAAATTAACACGACTGAAGCTTCTAATGCATGTGATTCTACTTCAATCACGCCAGTCTATTACTTCTATATATCTTCATAACTATCCATCTGAATTTAAGAACGGAGCATGAAATGGGAGTCGCATAATGATCATTTCCTTCTCATGTTTTGACAACAATGGCCTTACTTCCTCTTTGTTCGGTGTCCACACATCAAACGTTTTTTTCTTTTTGTTTGTTAGTCTTTGCTTCTGACTTTTATTTTACTTTTAGTAAAAAAAATATATTCAGTTTAACTTTCGTATCTCACACATCTGACCAGCAACAGGGTTTTGATCTACAGGTGTTTATTAGAAAAACTTCTTTCCCACTCTGAAATCACACACAGTTTCACCGATGTCCCAGTTTTCCACTAGCACATAATTATAGCATTTGTAAACACAGGAAGCTTTTTAAAGACCCGTGAAGATGAAGTTAAAAATCTGTGTACGGTATTTACTGATAAAACTGTCTTACACTTGCTTGGTATTTGTGTGTAGATTGCAGCATACATTTGTGAATGTTACAAATTATTGTCCACATTTGTAATCTTATTTTACTGTGTCTTTTTGAAGTTAAGTATACCTCTCTTTAGCCTCTCCATAGCACTCTTGCTCCCAGCGTATGTAGGCCGGATCTCACGGCTCATCTCCTCAATGATAGACAGAAGCTCACTGTAGGTGGATCCTTGAGACACTTTGACAGGCTGTTTGTGTAGTTTCACAAACATGTCATGTTTGGGGGAGAAAAAAAAAATAGAGTATCAAGACTTGTCACAGCTAGAAAATGATAAAAATAAGAAAAACATGAGCCACCCCCCGGCTATCACAACACGCCCATATAAGTCACATGCATGCAGCTGCCTCACAGTAACAACCTTCCAGATCAGTCAGTATCTACCGTCCTCAATTTGAGGCATTATTAATAAATGCATTTACTTTGCAGGTATTCAGCTGCTACAGCCCTAGTGAGGGAATTTATGCAAAGTGGCCGACAAAGGCGTAACATCAAGTACAAGCTCTACATCTTGACCTGCACAGGCCCACATAAAAAACATAATTAAGAGTGGTTCTGGTTTGATTCATTTGTACATAGATGTATTTGTGTATGCATTTAGGGGTGGGCAATATATTGAAAATACTTCATGTATTGCGGCTTGTTCTAAGTGGGATGTAGTAAATTACTATATTGAGGGAGAAAGTGAAGCGCTGAAGTGAGTTTATACATGTTGAGGTCAGCACATCGAAAAAGACGGTCAAACTAGCCCCCACGTTGTTTTGCGGTAGATGAATAAACTAGGTATTGTGGTAAGGGCATGTCACAACTTACTACAAAATAAAAGGGATCTTTTGGTAAACATGATGGCCTTTCATCTAATAAGTCAAAAACTAGGAAAAAATATATAATTTGAATTGTGTGAATAATAATAATTCCAACTTAATAATAAAGAATACATTTCCAAAGACCAGTTTCACTTCAAAATAAAAGCACACCGCTCAGGACATTTGTGTGGAATTTCAAAATTAAAGAAAAAATACAATCTGTGTTCCTTCTAAATTCAGATTAGTTTATTACAACGACCATACATATAAAAGGGTTAGATCAAAAAGTGATGTTATTTGAGAGAAAATATAACAAAGACAACAGCATGAATAACTGTACTTCAGACATACCTGAACAAAGCCCATGGAGGGTGGGCCAAAGTCACTAAAAGCCGGCCTGAAGTTGGATGACGAGGGCAGGGATGGAGAGGGCACAGAGGAGCCTAGACAGAAGATGGGAACAGATGTGACACACTATGGTTGAAACTTGTAACACCAAGAATCATCATAACACAGATGTCAATGTGCCAATAACTGCATGTCCAACTGAGTGGTGTTAGAACCTGGAGGTGTGTGGTTGGAGCCGGAGGGCGCAGGAGCGATGGGTTTGTAGCTCATTCCGATTTCAGGAGGCAGCTCCCCATACGCCGCGCCACTGCCTTCGGCCCCATCAACCCGGTGTTTATACAGCTTTACTGGTGGTGGTGAGCTCCTAAGAGCTGATTTTAAAAGATGACAAACGCACACACAGAAACACAGTAAAAGATGTCAAATGTATGTTCATCCTTAGAATAACGAAGGGAGCTACGGTGTGCAGTTATAAGAGCAGTGAATATCATTTTGTTGGAGTTTTTAGTGCCTTTTATAAACAGACTGCAGAGAGATGACATAGAAAAACTAAGGTCCCTGGCCCGGACTCAAACCAGCGACGCTGTGGTTCATGCTATGCGATTCATCCCTTCGCTAAGGAGGTGCCCGTAAAGTTCAATTTTATCTTTAGAGTGATGCTTTGAACTGAGTTAAGCTTCATGCTCGCTGTCCTTGAAGTTGCATTTACCTTCAGACCATCAGACTTTCATGCAACACCAGCTGCAAGTAGTTAAATCACATTTCATGATAACAATTAGTGTCCAAGTATTCAGCTGTAGTAAGTTGTTACAAATAAGTTACATTATCTGTAACGAAGATTCCCTTTTTACAGTTCAAATGTATTAGAAAATCACAAAGAAAATGGTTCCAAGAGAGTTAAAATGCTGCTGCTTTTCTATCAATCTTGGGACCAAAATACATCTGTTCCCGTAAGAACCCTCTGAGGTCATCTGGTAGTGGTCTGCTAACCGCCTCCAGTGTCTAAAGTGATCATTTATTTACCAAGCACCGCTGATCATTATCATTATATAGCTTGTACTTTATTATCTTTGGCTATGTTGTTTCCTGTTTTTGTCCTGCAATTTCCTTTTGAAGTGTTTCCGTCCTTTTTAAACACGTGCTACATGTTGCATTTCCTGCTGTATCTAATAATTGTTCGTGCATTTTGAAAGCATTGTTTTGAGTTGTGCTACCTGAATGAACATTAACCAAATGAATGCATTTATTTTGTCTCATTTATGACCTATGAATATGATATGAATTTGACTTGTTCGGTTGTGTGTGTGTCCGGGTCGAGGATTGTCTGCGTGTGATCGGTCAGCACTAATTGGAGCCAGGTGGTGCCGACTGAAATGAAAGCTGACGTTAGCTTTAGAGGAAGGTGCCAAGCTAACCACTACTTGGTGATGTTAGCTAGATTAGCTAACAGTCGCCGGTTAGCATAACAACATAAGTAGGACGCAGGGAAACAGTCGCGAGGCAACATTGATAATCTATATACAGACAGTGAAGGATACGAAGGTTATTTACACGTGTGTCCATTGAGGAGACCAGAAATGATTCAAAAGAGTGTTATTTTAATTACCTTTATAAGGAGACTAGAAATCCTCTGGGGGAAGCGAGACTCTCTTCCCTGAGTGAGTCTGCGCAGTAGAGAGGCGTAGTGTACTACTGTTTTGTTTTTTTACTTTTAGAGCGATGCAATTGGATGACGGACAAACGTATTACGTCTGTTCCAAACGTGTTCATCACGGGGAATCTCCACAGCGCCAAACATAAAATAAAACACTTACACGAAAACACAATCACAAATATGACATCGAATATGTAAATCGATGCATATCTTATTGTATCAGTCACAGGTATCCACATCTACCGCATTGTCAGAGAGTGACGTTTTGGCAATCTTGTTGTCCTTGTTGCATTCATTGCAATGAAGCATATTGAAATGAAAGAGAGAGAGAGAGAGTAATACACATATTGTGGGACTGAGTTGAGCTTTATGCAGTTTCTGGAGAGCCATGATCTGTTTGGAGACCAATAGCAAGGAAAACACACACACACACACACACACACACACACACACACACACACACACAATTAGATAAAAAAAAAAAAACATCAGTCAACATCAAGTAAGGTATTTTTTTTATTTTTCTTTGAAATTAAATTGAAAGCCTTTTTTTCTGTCCTTGCATTTAAAACTATTCAGAATAGGAATTAGTTTTATTCAGCCAAGTATGTTTGCACATAAATGGAATCTGACTCAGCTGGACAGATACAGGTAAAGAATAGACAGGAGTGTTATGTACACAAGTAGTGGACAATAGGAGTAAATATGTATACTCCTATACATGGGAGTATACATATTTATAGAAAGCAATGACCATCAATTAAATAGAAAATAAAACGCCTATATTTAAGTCAAAGTTCTGTAAGTTGTAAACAAAACAAGTAGTGCAAGACCTCAGTTTAAGTTCAAAACCCACTTCTTCTGTAAATAATATGACATACTGTCAGCTTGCAGCTCAAACCACTTGGAGTAACTTAATGGTGCCAGTATTTCTTTGGGCCACCAGAGGTTGTGAAGAGAGTATTCCAGGTTCCCTTCCATCTTGCCTTCATGATACCTGCAGTCCATGACTGTATTGTACTGAGAAGGGAGTTTGAGGATTTTAAAATTCCAAACAAGACCTTGAATACCATTCTGTATTCATGTGCCTGTGAGGTGTTTAATAAACCATAAATATAGTCTCTCAAAACTAAGTTAACATCTCATTTATCTGCAAAACAGCGAATGGACCACATCATTTTGTGGCTTCTCATTTGACTGGTTTTCTCACATCATGCTACTTGATCTTTAAAGCTAACCGAGGAGCAAAACACTTGAATTAATCAGCAAAAAAACTTAATCAACACTTAATTGTGGATTTCCACGTGGAAATAATGTCTTAAGTAGTATGCAGCATGGCTTATTCATCAATGCATGCAATCAGCTACGGTTATAGTCGTACACAAGAGCAGTCACTCCCAAAGACTGGATCAGGACCCACAGGACGGTTGCAGGAGACGTTATCAGGTACAAAATAAATTTGCGGAATGTCTTCCATAGTGTTTTATCTAGCATTTGTATTCGTACCATACCTTTAATCCACATGAGGGAACCAAGTGTTGATATTGTTCCCAAAATTGTATTCTACTTATAACATTGAATCTAATATAAAAGACTAGACTACATTCTGTTTGTTTAACCAACGTATCCTCATGGTTCGCATGATATCTTGCGAAAAAGTTACTCCTCGTTTTTCGTGCGTTTTCTTACGAAAGTCCAGCATCATGTGAATATCAGTCTCCTGGCTCAAAGATCAGTTTTTGTTTGACTCACTCCGCTTCCCTTCCAAACCACCCTGTGTGGGTTTATGCGGTCTTTATACTTCTTTGTTCATGATTATGTGGATTACATATGAATTGATTTGACAGGGCATTCATTTACGCTATTAGGTATAGTTACGAATGCTGTATGTGTGAATGCTGTAGTAGCCAGGTTTAACTGACAAGAGAAAATAAAAAGAAATGAGCTAGCATGTTATCTCTACAATTTGGTTAGTTGGTTGGTTTATTAGGTCTTATTCATAAAGTATTCAACGTGTGTTTATGTTTTTATTCACATAATATGAAGTTGTGATATATCAAACAAATATCTCTTCAAAATGGCTGGTTTACCTATTCAAGATTATATTATGTCATGCAGAAATGGCAGTGAAAATGGTCAGGGACATTGATTTAGATTTTACTATTTATAAACCTTATTTTGAATTAGGTCATGATGGTTAGTCATTATTTAAAAGTGGGTCCTCAGAGAAAAGGTCTGGGAAACACTAGTCTAGAGGTTGAAAGAGCAGACAATATGGTGTAATGCGTGAACATTCCTCAGGTGCTTAAGACGGTACTTCACAAAATGTTCAAGGTTGGCAGGTGTGTGATAGAAAGGACTAGTAGTGCTTTTGGCTGCTCCCACCAGGGACAGATGATTCATAAAGAGCTTTTTCCTGGGTGGAAGAACATGCGAGTAAAAAGAAAACTAGCCAAATTCCTCGTATGAACCCAAACGGTAACACAAAACTGTGACAAAGAAGAGACAGTGGGTGAATTATCCTTACCAGTCAAGATGACTTTCATATTTGCCAGTTCTTTGATTGACTGAAAGGTTTCCGTCTGTAGAAAACATCTCATGCTTTTAGACCTGATGTGATTCATCCTTTTAGGCCTGGTTCTCAAATATCGGACAACTCTTTGTGTTATGTTATCCACCAATACTTCAACTTAAGGTCAATTTAAATAGTTGTCATCATTTTCAGTATTACCTTGCAGATATTTTTTGACATATCTGATACAAAGTTTTAGATCTGATGGTGTTTAATTGTCTGTTTTTTTAAGCTACGGTCCTAGCCAGGGTATGAACAGCCAGTGACAATCAGTAAGGAGGATTACAGAGAAAATGATGCAGGGTCAGCTAGAGCAGTGGCTTTAAAGCTGAGATGTTTAAGCAGACATATGCCCAGTTACCATATATTACGGACAGGTATTTGGCTTGACCCTTAGACGCAGACAGCTTCAAAGCCTTCGAAAATGTGTCCCCATTAAATCTTGAACACCATCATGACTCAGAACTAGAGTAATTGACATGAGAGCTGTAGAGCCTTGACTTCAAAATTGTACTGTACTATTTTCCACCAGATTGAGCCTTTTTCTCATGTTTAGCCTTTTTTTTTTTTCCCCAAGTGCGTTAAGTTCAACATAAGTTATATAAACCGTTTCTTATGAACCCAAATGTGGTGTGTTCAGAAAATAGGTGATATGATGATTTTCTTCAACCGTGCATATTGAGAAATAAGTGGAAAATAGGCCTTCAAACTCAATAGAATAGAATATATATCTCCTACATGCTAAATATTTTGATGAGTTTTTTTAAAGTGAGGCACAAGGGTTGATAAAGAATGACACAGAGTCCTGGAGATTTTTCTAGTACCATACTACTACTGCTACTACTATAACTACAACTACTGTAACTCTTTATGAGGCTATCTGGTGCATTTAATATAAGACGCAATCACCTAACAAGTAACATTTCAGTGAGATATAGGGACTTGACTTTAGACAATGCATCTTAAATATGTTAAGTGAAAAATACTGTAGACTTTCGAGCATTGCAGGCTCCTACTACGAGTGAAATATAGCTCAAAATGAGTTTTCTAAGATCTCCTTTTATGTTGAATAAATATAAATATGAAGTCTTGTTTCAAGAAGTCTTACAATGCAAATTTTCACTTCATTTTCACACACCTTGTATTCAAAAAAAACCTTTCTTTCTGTTTCAAGGTTAGGTCCAGGCTCCATATAATGAGAAATGTGTCAGATTGCTGCTCTACTGTGTGAGACTCATTTCAAACTACACCAGTAGATGAATGAATCGCTCACATTTGTTCCAATGCTGAATAAAAGGTGACACAGCTCAAGCAAGTGAATGCCTCTTTCAGTCCAAAGGAAAGGTGGAGATCCGTTGACTGAGCCATTACTGATAAATCAGAGTCTGCTTCCACCTCAGATATTTCTGATGCGTTAGGACATTTGACAATATTGTTCTAATAGACAATTTCACAGTGGTGCTGTTATTGTTTGGACACGTAATTCAGTGTTATTACATATTTTGACTATTAATTTGACTTGGTAAGATTTGGACAGACCACTTTGTGTTTTGTATCGACGTTTGCAAATGACATGACCCCATGAATTGCACCTTGAATAGACATGAAACATGATAAACGTCAAGTCAGGCAACTGCTCTAAAGTGCACTTTCCTTAAGTCATAATGAAATTCATAAAGCCCAAGTCATTTGATTTTAAATGTAAATGGATTCTTGGTTACCCT
This sequence comes from Leptoclinus maculatus, assembly GCA_032191485.1. NCBI lineage: Eukaryota > Metazoa > Chordata > Actinopteri > Perciformes > Stichaeidae > Leptoclinus > Leptoclinus maculatus. The sequence continues at coordinate 4,049,922 of JAVDOI010000009.1, forward strand.
TTGGTGACACTTTCTCTAATGCAATGCAGTTTAGATAGATTTGTCCAACTTGCTAAGACAAATTAATCGATTATAATTCAGGTTTGTGTTAAAAGCCCAATATAGTTTGACTATGCAGTGGCTGTCACAATTTGATGAATACAGTTTATACCAATTATAGAAATGCACATACTCTTATACACACGTGTAAGAATAGGCATCTACCTGTCATAAGCGTAGGATATTTAATGACCAGAAAACCACTTACTCCCGTAATTAGCCTTCAGAAACAATTTGCTTTAACTGCACACATGCTTAAAATATAACTACTGAGAACACGGTCAGCAGGTTATTCGAGAAATACATGAAAACCTTTCAGCAGGATTTGCCATCGAAGGCAACTGACTCCTGTTCCCTCCACTGAGGTCGTCTATTGTCAGCACTTTGTATTCAAGTCCATAAATTACATTTTTGAAGAAAGTGCTTGAGATCTTTTCTTATAAAGTCTTGACTGATAGATTAGATATCCACATAATTATCTATGCAGAGAACATACTGCCCACTTCTTCTTCGACAAAATACTTCTTTTGAGGAGGCCTTCGGCTTGAATGCTTACCAGGACAATATTTTTGGAACTGTGTGACAAAAGTGTTTTTCTCAACAATGACCTGCAGTAAAAGCTGTGGATCTGTGCCTGCAGATCAAGAGGTTCACTTTGTCATTCCTAAGAGCTATGTGCATTTCCTTATCTTGACCTTATCATACACATCAGTTATACAGGTTTCATAACATTTTGTATTAGTTATAGTGGGCTTCAGGAGGGTTTTGTTAATGAAATGACATCCTGCTGCAAGATGATTTACCTGCCTCTATGCGCCGGTTGAATGTGCTTGGGCTAACATGCATCTAAGAGAGGCAAGAGTACACATGGTTAGGGTTGCTTTTTATATATTGTTATCTGGAAGTCGTGAGTTAATTATGTTTTGTTACGTTTTACCAAAGTTGTTTTGTCATAATAATGGAAAATTATCTATCTAGCTATCTGAAGAAAACAAAAATTTGGACAACAGATAATGGACCCAAAGTCATGGGAAATGACTTTCATTATCCTGAGATAATGGGGGAGTTGAGCTGAATTTTGGTGCGTCTTTAAAACAAATCTATTATACGAGTCTTATTGTACTGTTGTCAAAATTAACTTGATTTTTGGGTTTGTACGATGTAGAATAGGAATATTTTGTTCCAAACCTCTCGCTCGGTTCCTTTCAGATCTGCTCCCCAGTTAAGGGGTGAGGCACATGATGTTTTGGTGGGAAGAATTTGTCCAAAAGATGACACACTCCAAAAAGCATTGTTAGACCTATCACAGAACTCCATTTAGATGGTGGTAGTCCCCATGGAAACCAGAGAGTTCTATTATCATACTGTGGCATGTCTTATAAGACACAACGGGTCTAAAAACGTTTATCAATGTGTTCAATTGGTGGTACAACACAAACGCACAATGGCATGTCACATAAACGTTGTGAAATACATTAAATCAAGAAAGTGACAATTTACTAATCCTTAGCAGAGTTGGAAAGACAATTCTGTTGTAAACCGAAGAACTTTAATTTCTCACAGGTTGAATGGGAATTAGACACATGGTTGATTCATGTGTTATAACCCTCCCCCCCCTGTACTGGATTCTTATTCCTGCCTATCCCTGCCCACTCCTGCCCAACTAGTAGCTAGTTGTTGTTTTTTGACTAAAAATAGAATATATCTTTACAATGAAATTCGGTTTAGCAGCTCATTAGCAGTGTGCAATATAAAATTACAAGTAAATAAGCGCATTAAGTGAAAAAGTTTGAGTAAATAAGTTTTGAAAATAAAAGCGTGAAGGAAATTACCCAAGTAATTGATAACAGCAGTCAGCTTTATTACGTTTTCACGTGTATACTGTACTTATGATCTTCTGTTGGCAGATCGTCTTTACTGCCTCTTTGTGCTACAGTGTGTTGTGCTATTTTGTTCCGTCACATACAGAATGTAAACTCAAATGCAGTTCCAGCAGGGAAAAACAGAAAGTAACACGGAGACACAACTCAGACATGTGGGTGGGCAAACATGATTAAATCAGAAAAATAAACACAGGAGCTGTGTCCCCCAAGGTCACTATTTCAAGAAAACTGCAGCATGTCAAGTATCTCAGTTGCCTCATTCTCACAGCTTCTCTAAATGCAGCAGAGAAATGCCGCCTTCTTTTGCTTTAATTCTGAGCCCACAACTGCTTCTTTTGCAGCCTTCGATATGCCAAAAATATTCTGTCAACGCTTTCCAATAAAGTACACAAAATCGTGAGTAGTTAATAGGAAATGAGAGAGGAGAGACTCAGTAACAACCCTTGATTGATAATGATTAAACAGATATATGACATATCAAAAATGTAAAAAAAGAGCAAATAACATTGAAATCATGGTTTATCACATTTTAAAAACCTGTTAATGTGCAGCTGTAAATGGTGTTATGATAGCTCAGTTTTTTTTCCAGTTTCTTGTTGCACAACAAGGACTAACAACTCAGAGCCAAGCAATGGATTATGTGAATGATATCAAATAGACAAGTATAGTATGAGTCTTGTGTGAGTGGGAGTCCACCGCAGCTCAGCTTGAACACATTAGCCGTGTTTCCATTCTAATTTGTATGCACATTTTGAAGCATCTCATTTGAAAAACTGCATTACAAAATGGCAACATTCAATAAAACTTCTGGTTTAAGAGATGAGTTTAATGAGTTTAATTTAATACATTCTGACATAACATACATTTAACACACACGGAAGAGGTTTGACAAGTCTTTCTGCCAGAGTGGGTTTATGTCACCCCAAACCATAATCATTTCCTAAACCTAACCAAGTAGGTTTGTTGCCTAAACCTTATGAGCTTTCTGGCAGAAGGGGCTTTCTGGAAGAATGAACTCACAACAATGATCAGGCTGACTTGTATCGTTTCCGGTTTGTAACCTCTCGTTCTTCTTGTACTCTGTTTACTGGCGGATTACAGCCATGCGTAGCCTAAATCACCAACCTCTGACCAAACTACACTGTAGCCGAGTTATTTGCTCTGAACCAGTTGATGGGAACGCGACCATTACACATTTCTTTTTCTCCAAATTTTCAAAGGTTTGCTGGATAGGTGCAATCAGGGGCGGGGCAGACAATCACAAAGGCGGGAACACATACAAAAGCAGGAATCGAAGTGAACACGGGACACAAGAGGCAGGGAACTTTAAAATAAAACGGGAAACAAACTAAACAAAAACCAAGACCAAGACCGTGACAGAGGGAATGTCTTCACAAGACTTTTTCAGTAATGTACATGTTGAAAGTAACAGAAGTCAAATATAAACTCTTCTATAAACTTGTTTGCTGTTAATTACTGCACTGCCTGCCACAATCATTTACCCATTATAGTGGAGAACTGAGAGTTTTGTCTAGTATTGACAGTCGTGTTGCAACTTTGACCTGACAAGTACATTTTCTAATAATGTATCTTCATTTTCTACACTCCACTTAGCCTTGAACAGAAGAATAGGCCTTTTGTCATGGAAGAAAATGGCATATTATTTGGTTATTATTTTAATTGCCTAAGCAATACTTTTCTCTTGCATTTATGAAACCACAGTCACAACCTTGCAAACTCACTGAATGCTCTGAAGGGACTAAAACATTCTCCTCAGGGACAAAGCATGACAGATTAAAACGCATATACAGCGTCTCTTTGATTTTAATTAAACTCAAAATCTAAAGGAAAAAACCTAAATTACATCCTGTTGACTTGTGGGTGCTTAAAGGTAAAGCAAGAAAAATGTAACAACATTTTACCAATTAGCAATGGCTTGGCTGTAAACAGTTTAAGCCAACCTGTTCGCACTCCCAATGCATCAAATATCGCAGCTTGGTCAGTGCTCCTTGGGGGCAACTAACGCCAATGTAAACCAGTGGTGGGCCGTCAGGGCCAGCAAAGCCTTCTCTGCTGGCCTAGACAGAATCACAAAGTTATAGCTATTTTATAATTTTTCATAAATACACTACATGTATAATAATATTTTTCCCATTAGCTTATTTTCTCATTGCACAGCTACTGTCTTCCTCAGTTGCTCTGCTTCCAGTGCAGCTTGTTTTAAGTAGAGCTTTTATCCAATCAGATGTCTCTAGGTAAGAAGAGAGGCCCGAGGCCTGCAGAATTACAAGTGAATCCCTTTGCAGTTTAAGTAAATGGGGACGATATTGTTGATTGTCATAGTCTTCAACCAATCAGATCTTTAGTTTGACATGTTGGGCGTATTCTTTGACGTGTCAGAGCCTGCTAGCTGGCCTAGCCATACGTGATTGGTCAGTGGGCTAGCCTGACATGTTGGGTGGTGACAATCCCAATATCTGCTGCCTCTGTCGAGCGGACATTTTCAGCCCTCAAACGCATTCAAATGTATTCAAGAAATACAACTGGGGAGGCTCGACTGTCTTCACTGGCGTCCATGAATCGAGAAGGACTTCTTATTGGAACTAAAATGCACGGATGTACTGAACAACCGTGGGGTTAAACTCTTTATTAACAAAGAAAGGAGGATGGACTTTGTCTTTAAATAGTGAGCAGCAGCTTTGGTAACTTAACTGCTTTTGTTTTTACATCTGCAGTAGCTTTAATATGCTTGTTTATATATTATTATTTGTTTTTATGAAGATGGATTTTTGTTTGGTTTTATATGTGATAGGAACTATTGTTACATCCAATGTTGCTCTGGGGACATATTTAGCAGGTGCCAGTGTTGCCAACTTGGCGACTTTCTCGCTAAATCTGGGGACTTTCCAAACCCTCTTGGCGACTTTTGTCAAAAGCTATTAGCGACAATTGTAGCGACTTTTTCTGGTGTTGTTGGAGACTTTTTTGGTGTTTTGACTCTGACGTGAAAGCACGTACCGTTCTGCAGTTACTGTCGTGAACGAGCAGCGGGTGCTGCCGTGAGCCGCCCCAAAGCACTCACAGGCAGTTACTCTCACAGTAGCCTCGCGCAGCAGTCCCTGCTGCAGTCAGAGAAGAGAGGAGACACACTCTCGGCGTATTCATGTATCTGCACTCTGCAGTTAGTGTATTTATAGGTGTTGAGCTTCATTTTTACACGAAACAAATAAAAACCATAGCTGTGGCATCATAATGAGGTTATTAGGAGGTGGTTCAGCTGCAGGACAGCAGTGAAAGTTTTCCTGTGGGAGACAGCTACAGTTATTAATATATATATATATATATATATAGTGCTATATACGCCAGAGTACATGTGTTTTAATTCTCTTCTTCATCATATAGAGTGATGATGCAAATGATTGTTCTGCTTTTGCACCGGCAATGGAAGACAATAACTCCTTTCTTTGACTTGCTTGATGACTTCTTCACTCTAACCGGAAAATTGCAGAAGGAAACAACACAAGCTGATCAATCACAGTTTACATGGAACCATTATTTGTTTGCTTATCGTCAACAACAAGTAAGTAAGCAAGGTGCTGCTGAATATACAAGGCTAAATCTTTTTATTCAGACACTCAGTCAGATGCTATTCATAAAACTGCCTCGCCATTAGTAATATTCCCAGCATGTACATCTTTAATTAAACCTCATACTGAAATCATTTCAAAATCATTGAAAGACCCAAAATGCTCATAGCATAAGGGCTGATGCACTCTGTCTTTTTCATTAAAATAATGAAAGAGGTAACATTTCTCAGTCAAACAGTTGTTATAGTTCAAATAAAAGGAGCATTAGTGTGATTCAGTACAGAAAAAACACAACACCGCTGTTAACATGAGTTATAAAGTAAACCCAGTTACCACTTCCAATGATTGATCGATCACAACTCAATGATGGAGAAACACTTGACTTTCTTAAGCGCCAGAATGACGTCATCAGCAATGGTATTTGCAACTTTAATCAAATTATCATCAAACTCTGTTTAATGTCAGTAAGAGACAATACCAGGTCCCACGGACTGGGTCAAAAGTGTTCATATTGGAGTCAGTGAAGCTCTCCGCACCATGAAATTATGTTGAAAGTGGCAGTAGACACGTCTTCGGTATAACCTTTAGAAAAATGCCAGATACAAACACTATAATTATAGAAATTATAATTCTAAATTATAATTTTGTCAGAATCATTTCAAAATTCGTCCACCACCACAGAAGCCCAAACTATTTTTGGCAGCTGTGTTTAGCTGGCTTTAACCATCAAGTGTTCACAAATGAGCGTTAGTGAGGAATCATGTCCCCACTGGTGACGTTGAGAACCAGTGTGGAGGAAAATAGGGGCAAAATGCAGATAATGTGTTAAAATTGTGTCCTACTGTAAGTCCTTTTTTTTTTCATCTTTAAAAAGCTATAAAAATAAGTCGTGGCATTTTCATAAAGGCCATATATACTGTAGGTCAGTGCTTGCTAAATCAAATGAAGAATGACTCATGCCGAGAACACAGTGTACTTATGTCCCATCATCCCTCCTTAAGTGTGCAACTCCTGGTTAAGTGATGTTTTGTAACTGGCATTCTGTTGACACAGCTGGCCAGAAGATCCTTTATCTGCTCAAAACCTGTGCCTATTCTGCATTATCCACATTCCCTTCTACTCAAGGTCTTACATCATTAACAGAAAGGTTTTAACAGTTTTAAGCTGATTGTCAGGTTGAGTGAGTTTCAATGATTCACCTACAATCATAAAGTAAGAGCAATATAACAGAGTTTTGTTCTGTACTTGAATTAAAACTCAAGGCAAACTTGAGTTTAATACAGGAGCCCAGAAGTGCAGCTCAGGACCACAGGCTTTCTCTAGAGACCTTAGACTAAAAGTAAGTTATTTATATATATATATATAAATAACTTACTTTTAGTATTATTGTCAGGAGCTGGCTCCAATCGCCAAATGTTATGTTGTGCCTCTGTAAATCTGGTGGGATTCATAACTACCCTTGCTACCGTGTTTACTGTTTTTTGTTAAGTGTGTTTGCATGCTGGCAGCTGAGGCTGATAGGAATTTCATGGTCAAACATTAAAGCATTAGATGAGGTGAAAATGCTCAATGGAAAGTCAATGGATCACCAGAGTTATTACATTTCATTCTCTGGTAAAATGAATGTCTGTGACCAATTTCATGGCACTTCATTCAGTAGTAAACAAAACCAAAAAATGACAACCACGTGTTGGCTTTGAGAAAAAAACTCAGGGATCATGAGAGCAGTATGATCCATTTTCTAATTGCAATGAATGTCTGTACAAAATTTATAAAAATTGTTGGACTGAGGGAAGAGAAATGTTGTTTCTAGCCTTTGCTACAAGGCCAAATGTTCTTTGTCAGACAATTTATAAAACTGGCGCACAATTGACTAATACTCAGAGCATGTCTACACTTTTCATCAAACCTCATGCCAAAACAATTCCAAAATCATTGAAAGGCCCAGCATGATCATGGAGGCAGAGGCAAAGGCACCCTGTCTACAATTTAAGAATCTCATTGTGTTTCCACTGCAGGGACCAGGATCTCAATTATGTTCCAGGGACATTTTGCAAATGTGAGAAACTTGACTTCACCTTTCTGCCAGAAAGTCATTGTTCCGAACCTTATTATCGGGCATCAACCTGCTTGTATTCCACTTGTATTGTTGTGCCTGTAGGCCCGGAGCTGAGACACACACCTGGCCAGGGCCAGTGCATTGATTACAATGAAAAGCGTATCTGTTGTGTGAGACTTGAGAATGACAAACACATCTGTTGGCCCATTGTGGGTTGTGTTCATTCAATCACACAATACAGCGGTGGTTGTTGCAGACACACCTGTGGGAGATCTGCACTCTACTCAGTTCACCTTTCTAGTTCTCTGTGGCTTCAACGACTCATTTCACACACAAGTAATCGTGTAAGTCATTGTTAATATTAAAGTATTAATCATAGCAGCTTCGAAATGATCGCAGTTTCCCCTCGACCATTACCAGGAATGCCCCTTTAACTAAGAATGGTATTCACCTAAACTTAACCATAACCGTAACCATGGCAACAGATGAGAAAGAAAACATTAATTCAAGTTATTAAATGGAAGCTTGGTGTTGTTTTGGAGGGTACGGAAAAAAACGAACCTATTTCTTCATATAGTTATGGATTCCTGTGTTGGTTGGTGTCTCTGCTGCTTCGACCCATCGGATAAGAGTGCTCTCTCCCTCCAGCTACACAAGTATATCTGTCTGCTACCTCTTAGTGCACAGGTCCCTCGTCTGGAGCACCATACTTTCTGTGCTGTCACTCGGACTCCCTGCCCCTGGACAACAATGAATACCATCAAGAGAAAAATATGCCTTGTGCTATGAAATTATGGAAAGGTTTCTACACAGCAGCTCTCCCTATTATTATTCTGTATGTACTGTGTTTTGTGTTTGCTGCTCTGCTTTTTCTTATCTGGAGAGCAGCAGTATGTCTCATGAAATCTGGTGTATTAATCAAGTCAAGTACATTTTTATTTATAATCAAATACCACACATCACAAATTTGCCTCAGGGGGCTTTACAATCTGTACATTTGATGACACCCTTCGTCCATTGGCACTTGTTCCGGATGAGGAAAAACTCTTTAACTGGAGGGGAAAAAAAAGGAAGAAATCTCAAGAGGAGTTTCTGAGGAGAGATCCGTCTCCCAGGACAGACATATTGCTCATTCTCCATTGTCTTTGAAGGTAGGTTGTGGTTGAAATGCTCTTTTTTCCCCAATGGTATATTAAGAATCTAAGCAGTTGTTATAGTTCAATCAGTGCCTTTTTATGTTTCCAGAAAAAAGTAACAGAAGTCTGAACATTCAAACCCAATGCTTAGAATTAAGTTTAGTTTTAATCTGATGTATTTTATCATAAGACAGGGGTGTCATGGTGTCAAATGTTCACCTGCGACTGCAAAATAACGACAATAAAAACACAAACACAAAAAAACACATACTGGTATTCACATTCCTGAACCATTAACTGTGGACATCTACATACAGTACATGGCATTTTGATAATTTCCTCTGTTGCCCAAAAGCCAACCAACAAACCGAAATTAAAGCACTTGATTCAGTACAAACTTTTACGTAAAAACATCCACATGTAGGTAAAAAAAATATTTAAACATAGAATATCTTTTGTTCAATATTTTCTGTATTTTTCACTGCCATTAGTGCTTTTTGTTGTATAAATGTTTGAATGCACAATTTTATTTAATGTGAAGACACCGCTGATATGATTTTTGGAAAAATATTAGCTTTTTTTTCACAGCTAAATGCTGCAGTTCCCTTTTACTCCAGATGTTCTGAAAACCATCTGCAGTACATTAGTGGTTGTCCTTTCAGCCGCTTGGGTTGAAAACACTCAATATTTTATTGGACTTCATGTTCTCTTAATGCGACGTGCTGGAACGGTACCTGTCTTTCAAAAGGAAAATGTGTTTTTACCAATTACAAATTCTCCATGGTTTTGAAAATTAGACTGTGGCAGACAGCAGAAAAAGTAACACACAAAGATGACCAGCTGGGAAAAACACTTCCACTTTTCTGCCTTTCATTGGCAGAAAAAACCTAACCACATACACACTATACAAAAGATGTCAACATGACTCAGTCACAAAGGTACAGGTCATTAAGTTGTTTGTTTGCTTAGTTGTATTCTCCCTTTGAATGGAGGTTCTAGAGATTGTTGCTGTCCATATACACATATATGTTAATTAACAATTAAATTCACAGCAACGAAGAGACTGTAGTCCTTTTTGTCATGTACCTGAGGTACATAAAGAAATATTCTGCCTTCCAATTCTACAGCATCCAAAGTAGCACAGTGGGCTATTTAATAGCCTATCAAACGGTCAGAGCATATGTTACATATTCCAGGCATATGATTATATAGATAAAAAGTGCATTCTATACAATGAGCAATGTTACATGAACTGTGAGCATGCTCTGATGTTCCACCTCAACGTGCACACTGTGATGCGCCTGCAAGCTTTCTTTTTTTGCAAGCTTTTGTGAACCAAAATTAAAGTGGTCATAATTATTCTGCGTCATCATACGTTTCTCTCAGTATTGTCAACTTTCTCTCATTGTAAAAGTACTTTTAAAGCAAATTACAAGGCTACAGAGATTACGATGAGGAAGATGAGTCACGTACACTGCTGTGATATTTTTCGGGTATATTTTCTTTCCCAATGCGTACTTTATAAACCTGCTGGGTAAAGGTGAATCAAAGAGAAACACAAAAACAGTATGAGCAGCAGGGTGGATTGGAAATGGTCTGTGGATCAATGTGAACATGATTTTATTCTCAACATGTTTATATATCCACTGAGATTCGGCAAAAACATGTTTTTTTCTTCCAATAGAACATAATAATAAGAAACGTTTACGTGACATGATGAATGAGCCTAGTTTGCATCCCATTTTATCTATTGCATGTATATCGTGTCAATGCTGCAACAGTATGAAGACACTCGAGGACATCTACTAAATGGACCTTCTGCTGAAATTGTTTTATCAGCTTCTCTTTTAAAGATACAATTAATTTTTTTAAACTTCAACCAGACAAAATTAAAGCTATAACCAACAAACCCACATGGAGAAGAAGTCATTAAAGTGCACAGAACATAATGGAAATTTTAACAACTAGGCCAGGGGTCACTAATAGGCAGACCCCGGACCTAAAACCGATAGATAATTGAGAATTATTTAATTGTGACGGAGCGCTTCTATTTTAACCGGCGCGCAGAACTCGTTCAGCGGTGCAGGAAACACACGGACCAATCATCTCACGTGATGCTACTCAGCCAATCAAATATGTGTATTCTGATTAACATCCCGACTCGAGTGAGATTTACACACACACACGGGAGAGACGGGGCGAATAGTTGGAGAAATAGTACGTGAGTCAGAGAAGTTATTTCACATGACGTTCTCCAAAAAAGAGAAAAGTGGTCAAAGAGACCATAGAGACCAGAGTCTCTAACGAAGAGTGGACTCTTAAATGTGAATTCTTCCCACGGGCAGCTTAAAACCAGTGTGTCTCATGTTCAGAGACCGTGACGATTAATAAAAAGGGGGCGATGTGAAGGGACACTAAAAAGACAAAGCACAAATCTTTTGAGCAAACGTACCCACTCAAATCCAACATGTAGGCACAGAAAATAAACCCAATATGATCAGAATCCTTATACATTAATTTACTGTCCAACAATGATGTTAAAAGAGAGGTAATGGAGCTGAAACAAGTGGTTCCAATAACCACAGATAAAGTCCCTGCACACAAAGTTCTCTTTTTAGAAGATGAGAAAAATAAAATATCATGGTTTTCTTGGGTGACATCACTTCACACCTGAATGAACTGAATTTAAAGCTGCAGGTCAATTCAGTGAAATTATTTTACTATTTATGAAGTACTTTATTTCAAGAGTAACATTTTTCAAAAGCCTTGTTATTTAATTTATTCGTACAGTCTTGACAGTCAGTTGTTGACTGCATACAGACGTTAACAGACGTTAACTTCTAGGCTACTTCAATACATATAGCACTAAATCACAGCGCAAGTTAAACATTATTGTGATGTTCCGGACCTTTGTATGAGGAAATTCTCTCTAACTGGACCTCATTGAATTTTAATTGAATACCCCTGAACTAAGCAAACTGCTTTTGTTGAGGAGGGTTGTGCATTTAAACAGCAATATGGCAGTTGTTGCTAATTATTTAACGACTGAGTCCTAAATTGAGTGAAGAGCATTGTGAAAAGAGACAACATTCTTTAAAACCACAGAGAAATAGACACACGTTTTTCAGATTTCCTGTCCCTTTTGGAACATGACGAAATCATACAATAGGATTAACAATCTCCAACAACGTTAAACATCGTGGCAGTTGTTTCCCAGTCAGCTCACAACCACGATAGGCTCCACTGAGAGGATGTCAATTTTTCCCGTGAGGACCTTTCTGGCCGTGAAGAGCACATGTGTATCTTTAAGGTTTTGGGATTGACTGGAGGAGCTGTGACTCTGCTGTGAGGAGGCTTGGCCCGCGGGTGACAAAGCATGCCTTGGCCTTGAAGACTCGTGGTTGTCGGGCCAGGCAGTCCTGTGACAAGGAGGAGCAACGGGGCGGAGCTCTGGCTCCACCCCGACCACCGCCGTCTGTTTCCTCCTGCACATGTTGAAGAGGAGCCTCAGCTCCTTGCGGAAGGCTGGATTCAGACAGCAGTAGATGAAAGGGTTGTAGCAGGTGGCGCTCATAGCCAGCCAGTGAAAGCAGAAGTACAGGGCGTTAGAGGAGTGAATGGCCTGGCTGGACAGCAGCACCACATAGCAGTTGAGGGGGAACCAGCAGACGGCAAACACCCCGACCACCAGCAGCAACATGGCCAACGTCCGCCGCCGCTTTTTTCTCTGAGCGGCGTGCTGAGCTGTTGTGGTGTCACCGATGGTGTTGTGGCGCCACAGCCGGCAGGCCACTGTGGTGTAGGAGGCGGTGATGATGAGGAGTGGCAGCATGTAAAGTAATATGAAGGTCAGGAGGTCAATATACTGCCAGTAGACATCTGATGGCTCCGGGAAGTCTGGGACACAAAAACTGCGCTCGTTTTCCTTGCTGGGGGAGGAGCGTTACCGTACAGACAAAGCAAGAATGACCGATTAGTGAACAAGATGAGAATTAGGTCACGGGAGAGTGTAGGCCGTGTAACGATTAGCTGCGTTATGGATTATACTTTTGATCATTGTTTTGTCAATAAAACGGTCGAAAACTGAAATTGCCATTCATACCTTAATCAATGAGACTTATTCAATTAACTTTGTTTGACTAAGATTCGACATACTCTACAATACACATTTTTGCCTTCATTTTGGGTAAATTTCTACTCTGTCAAAGTCGTAAATCATCCTCAACCGGCTTTCACTCAATGAAGACGCCTCACATTGATGGAGTCTAATCACCACAGTCCTCCTCTATTGCCAACCTAATGTAAAAATGTTATACACTTCCACGGAATCTCTCCTTATTGAAATGTTTGAGTGTGTATCATTTTACCTGTATGCAAAAGTCAGGAGTTTTTGGTAAATTGCATGAGGGAGGGAGAAGCAGCTGGCCATCATCCATATAACAGCGACCCAAACACCACCTTGTGTCGGGGACATGCGAGGTCTCAAAGGGTGCAAAATCACCTGAAACAAAATCGCCACACACAGATTAAAGTCAAATAATTCAATTTCAATTCATTTTGTATCACACAAAATCACGAATTGGCCTCAGAGGGCTTTACAATATGTACACATACAACATCCTCTGTCCCAGGACCCTTGCATCGGAAGAAACCTTAGGGAGAGCCACAGAGGAGGGATCCCTCTCTCAGGATGGACAGAAGTGCAAAAGATGTCATAACAACAACGTAACACTGTGGCTAAGTGGAGAGCAGGGCCGTCCTTCAGAGGATCGGAGGTTCGATCCCCGGCTCCGCTAGTCGCTCGTCGATGTGTCCTTGAGCAAGACACTTAACCCCAGAAATTGCTCCCGTAGCTGTAATAAAATCTGAATTGTAAGTCGTTTTGGACAAAAGCGTAAATGACTGTAATGTCAATGCACATAATATAAATGATTCATATAATGAGAGTAGTGAGCAGAATGATGGAAAAATAACAGTAGCAGTGGATACAGTAGTGTAGTTATGATAATAAAATCAGTAATGGTATAGAAATAGTAATGTGACTAATAATAAAAAATGATAATAGCAGTGGGTGTCAGCAGGATCCATGGAAACATGTGACAAATGCGAGAAAGCACAAAGACTCCGGAGAAGAAGCAAAGTCAATAATGTGCGTTAATATGAATTCATACAGGAGATAGTGGGTGTCAGCAGGACCGAGAGACAGGAGACAGGACCACGGTCCAGATATAACTACGATCAATGGAAACCTGCTAGGCGAGAAAGGCCAACAGGTTTCTGTTAGGCGAGAAAGCGCAAAGACTCCGGGGGAAGAAGCAGTTAGTAATTCGCATGTGCAAATACACACACACACACACACACACACACACACACACACACACACACACACACTCTGCAGCCTGAAAATGACTCAAGTCCAATATGAAATCCAATAATATCACAGGAGCTCAGGCCAATTTGTGAATGTGAGCGTTAATACAAAGGTGAAATTTAATAAAAGCATTTTTTACAGTCAAAGCTGCAACGCGTAGAAGACGGCATACTATTTTCTATTTCCTGCTAATCGAACTCTTGCTCTTTTTGTCGATGCTGTATTGCTTAGGTTCCGTTACACAAAATTGAGAAATATCAAAAGAAGAAGGGGTTAGTATTTATTTAGTTATTTCGAAATCAGGGTTTCACATTCAGAGGAAAATATTGTTGTTTTTACTCGACTAGATTAATTTGAGAGTTAGAGTTGGGCCTGCTAGTCACCTTTTACATAATAACTTTTGTCTTTTGTGAATCCAAGTCAACATTGACATATTTTACCGTAGTTTTGTTACATAACTTCTGGACTTAACTAACGCCTGTTGCTTAACAAACGTAGTTATTTTATGGAACAAACCTAATCAAACCACAATCCTTTCCTGAGCCTAACCAAATATTTTTGTTGCGTATAAACACCTATTTTGGAAGTTTATTTTAAAAAGAGATTGTATGCATGTAGCGAGTAGAAACTGACACTATGTCCCAAATCTGACCCTATGGGGTACCTAAAGAGTCATAGTTTAAAGTGAATGGCCGCTGACCAAGCTGCCGGATTTGATGAGCTTGGGGTAAGAATGTGTTGACGACTGGAATGAGACTCACTTTGGTGCTTCCCTTCTCTCGCTCTCCTATGACTCACTCACTCTCACGGATGCAAAAAGTATGGTAAGTGGTCTTGCATTTATATAGCACATTTCTAGTCTTACAATACATGCCAACGTTTACCAATTCACACACACATTCATACACTGATGGCAGAGGCTATCATACAAGATGCCACCTGCTCATCAGGATTCAAACAGATGCTCATTCACACACACACACACACATGGCACAGCCTTTGGAAGCAATTTCAGGGTTCAGTCTCTTGTCAAAGGACACTTCAACCTGTGGACCGGAGAAGCCACAGCTGCCGAGTCAGCTGCTTCACACATGAAAACTGTCAAAAGCACCAAAAAAAGAAAACCCTCAGAACCTTGTTCAAAGGGGCAACAGCGTCCTCTCTCTCTCTCTCTACCCCCCAGAGAGAGCAGATTGAAACAGAGTTGCCTGCCTATTTGCAGTTTGTTGGTGCTGACAGTGAATCAGATTCCCTGGTGGAGGGACCACGAGGAAATGTTCCCAACACTGAATGGTTTGGCACAAAAGTATCTGAGTGTGCCGGCCACCAGTTCCACAGGTTAAACGGTATTTAGGCCCAGTGGGAATATAGTTACATTGAGCCAGAAGACATTGACAAGTTCTTGTTTAGAGCCTGTGCTGTGACTGTTGTTGTCTGCAGAGTGGTTCGTTACATGGCAGCCTGGAGCTCTGTCTCTGTGGTTCACAAAATATGCTTTTTTTCCTCCTGTGTTTTAGATGACCTGCTGTCACAAATATGCACAAAACGTGCACTTCAATGAAAGTTGTTTTGAAATGTTTTTCTCAGTGTTTCATCATTTTTTGTTTTGCTTTGAGCTATATGTTTTAGTTTTGTTTATTGTTGAGCTTGACTTCAGTAGGTTTAGGCTGCAGCAGGTAAGCCTACATCATGGATGCACGCATGCTTTTTATTTTCATTTAACAGCTGTCAAAAGCTTAAGTGCAAGTGCATGGTTTGGTTAATACAGTTTTGTTCAATTTAACTTGTAGGTTGTGATATCAGCCTTTTTCATGCAAGTTTAAAATTGTTCCTATCGAAAACCACTAATGAATATAAATAATATTTTTTTAATGGAGACATATGTTGAATCATACTGATGTGATTGTGTGCATCAAAGCGTTAAATCAAGCGTTTATGAAGTGCTTTAGAGGAGATTTCAAAACATGAAAATATATGTTGTGTATTGCAATATATCCTAAAAATATTGCAATATTATTCAAATGCTATATCGCCCAGCCAGTGCTTGAGCAAATATAGTAAACTTAGAATCATGACTTGTAATGGAGTAGACCTGAAAAGGATATTTGTCAACCTCTGGCTTCATCAGACTTACAGTAAAGTGAACCTTTTAGCTAAGAAAACAGACAAATACACTGCAAGAATTCATCCGTCTGGCTGTACTGAAGGTACTTTTCAAAGAGGTCTTTGTTTGACAACCTCCCTGTCTTTACCGTGTCACCTGCCCTTGGCTCACGATTATATGAATTACATACAAATTGATTACATGGGTTATGTATGAATTATACAGTAGTGCATTACTTTTTGTAGCTGGAACATCCTGACTGTTGCAGTCTATCTCCACTATCTCTTGCCATATACTGGATCACAGAGACAAAATCAATATTTTGTATAAATAGTTCCCAGAATACAACCTTTTATATTGCTTCACGGGTTGTAGAATAGCGAATACTGGGAAAAAAGAATAAAGAGCACATTTATTTAGCTACGCAGCAATCGGAGGTTTAAACAAGAAAAAAGGGTATTTTAATAAGCAAATCCAACAAACTGCTAAATTAGGGGGAAAAACTGAGAATTATAAATCAAATCAATAATTCAAGGCAGATACATGAAAGGAAAAAGAAGACTTTTATTTACCAACAAGTGTGGCTTTTTTAATCAAGCTGAATTTTGCTGCATAGTGATGAAAGAGTATATATATGTATATGATTGTAAATCATCGAGGAATAAAAGATGCTCAAATTAATTTCCACTAGCAGCAGATGTCCCATTAGTCATCAGAAATGCCAACAAATGTACCCAAAGTTGTTTAGATGCGGTGGATGTGCAATTTCTCCTGTGGAGGAACAATCTACAACTTGTTGAAGTACAGCTTGAAAATGTTTTAATATGCTGGTTCTATGGATCCTAAACTGGAAATCATTTTAAATGCTCTCCTTTGCATTGGCCATCGCTTCTATTCTGCTGTGTTGCATACAAAGGTGAATGACAGTGTATGCATGAAGAAGCATGGTTAACAGATATAAATTATGCACTTTCTTATTATAGCTGGAAAACCATTCTAGCACTCAAAAATTGAATTGAATTACATCTTTTGGAATCTGTACAGCAAAACCTAAAGTGGAGCAGAGGAGGATCACATGCTGGGCTAATCGGGGCAGAAAGAGGGTATGGACATGACAGATGTAATTAAGGATGTAGTGGAAAAAATCACAGCCTCAGGCGCTGCATCCTTTCAAGGCCAATAAGCTGTATATTTCATTGCTAATGGAATGTGATTGTGGTTACAATGGCATCAAAAGCATTGAGCTTTTTAACACTGGGAGCACACCATAGCCGCGTCTATGCAGGATTTTAATCTAAACTGTGTTACACTGGAAAAGGAAATACTAAAGCATTCAGTATGCATGCATACTAAAATACCTTTGATTTAGGAGTGGGCTTTGGTGAACACTAGTCTCCCACAAAGCTAAGCACAATTGAAAAAAATAGAGTTGTGAATGGTCTTATCAAGGCTGGTATTACTCTTTTATTACCAGAATATAGGGAGCCCACCTTCCAGCTAAAACATTCACCTTCATGGCATAACTTCACATTATAGTTCTCTGTACATCACACAAAGGTATCACGCTTTGGTGCGCTCCAGGGACAGAAGAGCGCCACTGCTTCGTGTCCCGCTGTAGACAAACCTGTCGACGGTCCACTGCGATGGCGGTGAGGGTGAGAGTAGAGACGTGCAGGGAGCAGTACTGTACAAAGCGACTGATGTGACACATTGTCCTCCCAAACGCCCAGGTGCTGTTCACAAACCGGACCTGAGGGAACACACACACACACACATGCACAAATGACCATGAGCTGTGTGTCTCCTGATTAACATGTAATAGGGAATGGTAATCTAATTTCAAAGCAAGTTGTAAACCCAGGAAACAGTAGGTCTCTCTCTCTCTCTCTCTCTCTCTCACATACATACAGTTGAGCTTATATGACATTTGGGGACATTGCATTGACTTACATTCATTTCCTGAAGCTTTACCCTAACCATAACCACTATTCGCTTAAACCAAGTCTTCACCCTAAAATGTAACGATTTACCTAATGAGGACCTGCATTTTGACCCATAAAGGATGCCGAGTCCCCACAATCTCACTGTGTAAACAGATTTCTGTCCCCATAAGACGAATAAAACACACAAGCAATATACATTTTGAATGCTTGCAACAAAGTATTTTTACACTGTAGTAGCTATACTGCCACTTTAACTTATAGCCAAAGTAGAAAGTCTGAATACTTCTTCCTGTCTTTGCTTCTTTAAAGTGTAAAGACAAGAGGAGCCAATAGACTGGCTGTTCCCATCAGTAGACTACGTATTTCCCAACCCTATTCAAGGTGAAAGGTGCTCCTACCAGGGTGAACGGCGTATTGAGGACAGTGATGAAGATATCCGCCACAGCGAGGTTCATAATAAACAAGCTGGTGGCGGACAGGGTGCGCTTGTTTTTCATCACCACATGGCACACGAGAGTGTTCCCGAACAAGGAGATCACGATGATCAGAGAGTATGCGGCCACCAGCAGCGCCTTGACTCCGCCGTCCTGCGACTCCCCGTGACGGCCCTTCTTACTGGCCAGAGAGCGCCAGTCCTCCAGCATCCCCTCGTCAAAGTCCATGAGGAAAAGTGCAGAAGTCCGGTTACCCGACTGCCCCGAAACGTTAAGTAAATGCGCCGTGTAAGAAAACATCCCCTCTCCCAGAAGTGAGGAGTCGTTGAGTCGGTGTCCCGCTGCTGCAGGGCTGCCCATCCAGAGCACCACACATAACCAAACACTCACGGCTCTCATTTCAGCACTTTTTCTCGTTTTAGTATAATCTAAAAGCTGCACATCTGCTGTGGAGATGCTGAAGCGCGAGCAACAAGTTGTGTGAATGCGACTCAGCAGCGCGACTGCTGTTTTTAACCCTCTCTTAGAGAGAGAGGGGGAGAGGGGGAGAGAGAGAGAAGGAGAGAGAGAGAGAGATACGGGATTTTGTTTTGCTTTATTTGCATGAACGTTTCAAGATAAAATACGGTGGATAATACGGTAAAAATAAAGTGTGTGTGTGAGGGAGAGAGTTTCTTTCCACACCCTGTCTTTGAAGTGCCCAATGATTGAGTCATTGTCACCACCAATAAAATACAGTAATAAAAACTAGCGAGTCAAAGTGGACAACTGCCCATTATTTGATAAACTTTTGTAGCTACTAGAGGAACCATGAAATTATGTTTTCTTCTACTTGATTTGAGTGTAAATTTGTCTACTAATCTGGTGGGTAAAGTGGAACTGTAATTAAAATGTCATCAACGTTTGAATAGTGTTAATAGTGAAACAAGAGAATGATTCAAATACATTTTTTGGTAATGATCATTTGAAGTAAGGCCCTTAACACTTATATATATTTACTAAGTATTATAGAGTGAATATCTAAGTCAAAGATGCGGTTGCCTGCTACTTAGTGTCGGAAATTGTTCTGCAAATTAGCTGTGCTGAAAACTGATTTTGCCCATGAACATGAGGTGGAGAATAAAATGTATTATTTAGAATTACTTAAGAGCAGTGGCGGCTGGCCAATAGAGGTCCATATGGGGCCTGGCCCCTCCTTGAGCCACAAAAAAAAAAAAAATTGTCAATATTTGTGTTTTTGAAATATGGAATGTACCCAGTAATATGTGTAAAATATGATATCTGCGCAAAATATATGATTTTCCTGCTCGTCCTCTCCGCCTGTGTGCACGTCTCAGCAGCGCTGGGGCCATCGAGAATTGGCCCAAAAGAGGCGGGTCTATGAAGCAGTTTAGCCAATTGCTGATTAAAGATATAAATGAGTGACATACAATTTAGCCAATCAGCGTCCTCAAATAGATTCAGCTTGGGGCCAAATTCGCATGAAGTCATGCTAATAACTTATTTAGCTTTTTAAAACAATGGGCACAGATCCAGCATGGACAGTTACGGGAGTGAGGGATGAGGAGGTAAGGAAACATGAGAACACCAGGGCAACACATGGAGAACTCTGTCAAGCTACATATTAGGCAAAGTGAACATCTTTTCTTCTACATAGTTGTCCTCAGTCTCATCTGCTTAACTTGGTCATGGAGGCATCAACATTTAATTGAGATGGTAAATTAACAGTGAAAACTCATCATAGCTTATATCTATATATATATATATATATGTATGTGTGTGTTTTATATTATACTGAATATTATTATATGATATATATATATATATATATATATATATACTGTATATATATATATTATACTGAATTCCCTGTGAGGGTGACTAAAATAAGATGTCCTGACGTGTTTATCAAAGTGTTATTTACTGCTTTTTTTCGTGTTGGAATACATGTTAAATATTTAACTGCAAAGTAGTAATGCGTGTTTGATACCTTAATGTTTTTGCATTAAATCATACTGGGATGTTTGCTGAAATTGATTGGATGGCCCTACCTAGAACATTTTCCACCAGCCGCCACTGATTAAGAGCCCCAAATTCATCACTGATCATTTTTTTATCACCGTCTGAGTCACAACTTCAAACCATGTCAATTAATAATCTGTGTGAATAATTTAAGCGAAAGCAATGAATATATCAGTGTGATGTTTAGGAGTACGTTATGTCAGTATAGTCTATGTATGTGATGACCAGTGATGGATGACATGACATCAACCCAACAGGCAAAGTGAGCCCCAGCTGATCCCACATTAAAACCTGAAGCATCACTCTGCGACCAGTTTGCAGGTCTATCCGTACAATATCACAGACATCACCTGATCAAATTTTGAAAACTTGATTTAACAAATTATTTATCACATAGGTAAGTTATCAAATAAGGAGTTGGTATCCTCTCAAAACATACTTTTATCAAAGAGCTTATCCTGATTTTACATGGGTGTATTTCTTTTACTTCTATTCTTTAAATTGTGTCTTTATGTCTTTCATCTTATGGAAGTTTTACTTATTTGTTCGGTTAATATATTTCATCACCTTTTAAGTAATAGGTCAAAATCTTGGAAAAAAAGACTTAGTAGCATCTAGAAGTGAGGTTGCAAATTGAAACAAACTCAATACTCCCCCGTTTCTCACTCCTTCCTTTCCTTCAGCTTATGTAAAAATGCAAAAGGTTGACGACGGCCCATTATCAGTGAATATTTCTGTCGTGGTTCTGAGTCTCTAACCACTATTAGCACATTGTTATATCATACATTAATTCTGAGTTTGTGCTCCGACTGTCCATCAAGAGGGATGAACAATAGCACGCTGCCTTAACAGGGAACAACAGTGTCATTATGGCTGCATCAATTCAACATCTGTATTCTTGTGGAGCTCCCTAGATGCAGATCTAGTAATGGGTTTCTCGCAAAAGCACTACCAAACATCAGATTACTAAGCAGTGGAGGCACCGTGTCTATAACTAACAATAATAAGTAGACAGAGACATTGTGCTTACTTTATCATAATGCTCCCACCCAACAAAGACACCAGATGTGGCTCACACAGTAACGAATGGCGGCTGTAGCTCAGTGGGTATAGAGGGGTCGTCGAACCCCAAGTTACTCCTACAATGTATAGAATGGGTTAAATGTAGAGGTTACATTTCATGTTTGTACCTGTTATTGTGAAGATGTATGTTTTTCATACCAGGGTGGCTGGTTACTACTGAGTGCACTTGTTGCCAATGTGGACTAATGCAATCCTATTTGAGTCCGAGCCTTTGTCCTCCTTTTCTGCTCTATTGTTGTTTGACTGGTTTAATGGGATCTCCAGTCTCCATCTGCACTTTGAACAGAAACAGAAGATTTTGACAAATGATGAGTGTTTTAATAGATGAATGGACTTATTATAGATAACTACGTCTCTTGCTCTGCACATGGCTCGTCGTAATATGTTACTTGTTCTACCCAACTGCAAAAACGTCCACATTCAATGAAAAAAGAAGACTGCGAAAGGCCATTGACTTCATCACTGCGATAGGATTACACCTAAGAAATATAATAGGCTTGTTTGAGATGAGCCAGTCCTGCGCAGAAGCGATCACCGGCGATCACCGCGCAATGCATACCGGTTAGATTTGTGTCCGACCTGTCTGACAAGATCCCGACTATGACGTCATGCACACGTGGGCAACTATAACCTCTCGAGATTGAGTCGGCCTCAGATTTTAGAGGCAGGCGACTGCGATTGCTCTTCACCAACTGCAAGAGCCAGGGCATGACGGGAAACGCTTGGCTGTTGCCTGATCAAAGAGCTGAATCATTTTGACAACAATCCTAATTTTCTGTGTAATTGTAATATTAAACACTAGATTGTTTATCTATTAGTATCATGTTGTGCAACGAAGGTTTAATCTAAAAACGTATTTTGTGTGGTTGATAATAATAAAGCTTTAATAGCACTTATCAAAACGAGCATCAAAGTGTTTTACAAGGCAGACATAAAAAGAACATACGAATGTGGTCTTCAAACTACAGATTGGATCTAACAGGATGTA
Organism: Leptoclinus maculatus; assembly: GCA_032191485.1. NCBI lineage: Eukaryota > Metazoa > Chordata > Actinopteri > Perciformes > Stichaeidae > Leptoclinus > Leptoclinus maculatus. The sequence goes on from JAVDOI010000009.1 coordinate 4,072,571, forward strand.
ACTGTTTCTTTGACTTCCAGGATATTATTTGAAGGCTGCTGCTCCCGACCTGTGAGAAGCAGCAAAGTGCCACAAGACATCCAGTCTGCTGGAAATCCAAAAGAAGTGAATTTCTGTGAAATGGACTGGTGACAGGTCCACTATTAGAAAAAAGAGGAAGAGTCTAATGTTCTAACAATCTAACAATCTAGTGGTTCACGTAAGGATTCTGAGGACAATGGCAATAACACAGAACAATAGGGCAAATGAAAAGCAATCATCAAGTTGAAGAAAGATGGTAGACACTTCAATCCAATCAAACGTCATATTGGCACTTGAGAAAGTTACGTTTGCGATGTACTTGAAGGACAGACGACTGATAATCTTTGCACAGGATGAAGAACAACTGAGAAAGAGTTTGTACAAGAAAACGATTAAAGGAGAAAAAGTCAAGTCACACATTCCACCAGGTGCTCCACAAATGATATCTATTAAATACGTTGTGTCACAACTTAGAGAGAAAGGAGCTCAAGTTGCTGAAGCTAAAAGATTGATCGGTAAGAAGGGGACTGAGAACAAAGAGATTGTGCTTTAAATGTATCCGTCTGGAGTCTTGTGCTGTGTCCGATATTCCAAACTATTATTTTCATATATATACATTATTTTCTATAATATGTTTCGAAATTATGTGGAGAGTTTTTGTGTATTTAATGGAGAAAAACTGTAACACAGCAATTTTTCTAGTTTGTATTATTCCAAATATATCTCATATATAAATATTGCAATACTTTAATCAGTGGACCACATAGGCTCAATCACCATTTTGTTATATAGTGACTTAACAGACATTTATTTCAATGAAAATCATCAAGATTGCCGCTTTAGGGAATACTGTGGAGTAGTAGAAAGGCTTATAAACATGGAAGGTAATATAGATGAATCCACAGATACAGAATCTATATATGTTCCAATATCTAAAATGAGTGGTAAAAGGAAAGTTGTACCTTGGTGAAATGATCAAGGAAGGCCATAAAAGGACAAATTCAAGCTTTTAAAATGATGAAAAATAATTTAAATCAAGAAAATGGTATCGATTATCAAAGCAAGAGAGTTGAGGCTAGGACAATTATTAAATCAACAAAGACACATTCACAAAGGCTGTTTTTCTCAAGCATAGGACGGGAAAATCAATCATATTGGACCTTCCGTGGATAGAACAAGCACTTAAAAAAGTAATTTGCTCAGATTCAGCAGCAGCTCTCAGAGGTTTGTCATCAAGGCAAACAGTCTGAGAAGATGTCTGATGATGGAAATGTACATCATGCTCCTAAGATGACAAAGTATGGGTATAGAAGTGTCTTTTTAATTAGTACCTGCTCATAGGTGTTATAATGAAAAGGCAGACAAATTAAGGTGACAACAACATGATAAAAGTAGCTCATGGTAGGGGAGATGCAAAATCATTAATTAGGAAAGTTATAATTAACGCTTGGCAGAAGGAATTGGATGCGGACAATAAAGGGACACGTTATTATAATCTATAAAAGTCAGTGGTGGTTAAACGGTTTAAGAAATACTGTACATGAGACAGGACGGGAGTGGAATAATAAAACCTGGCAAGGATCCGTCGATGCACTAACCACTGGTCAACTGCATGGACATCAAATGTATGCAAGATGGCAAGGATGATAACAGAAAGGTTGTCATATGAGCTTGAGAATACATGTGTTGAGATGGTTGACTGGTATAGGAATGGAGAGCAAGTTGCTCCTTGATGAACCCATTGTATGTGGCCTTGACAACGTCTGTGTTAGATCACCGCAGTAGAGCTTATGGATCAGCAGCCAGGTCTCTTATAAGGGCATTGGTTGTGATTCAGGCACATACATTGAGAGTGTGCAGTGGGGCTTTTAAAACATTGGCAGTATCATGCCGTACAGAAATGACGTTGGATTTTAGAAGAATGCAATTGATGGCAAATTACAGAACTAATTTGCTGTGACACAGTTATTCTTACCCATAAAAGGAGTGTTGCATGAGGTCTGGTGGGAGAATGGGAGGTGTCAGAGGTCGGGGAGAATAAACCCTTCAGTGGTGTATCCGGTTGTGGCTCCATGGATGCTTTCTGTTGAGAGATTTGTTGGTAAAAAGGAGAAAAAAATCAAAATTAAAAAAGTGATTTGGTAAATTATTTGAAATATGGATAAGGGTGTGTGTGTTTTTGGGTGGGGGGCGGTGATTCGTCGTGGAGGGATATTGTATTGTCTGACTCACACTCCGGAGCAATAGGTGGCGGTAATGCACCATGACACTTGATGCCAACCGCCATCAAAGAAGAAGAAGAAGAAGACGAAGAAGAAGAAGAACCCACACAACTAGTAGGTCAGGGAGAGTTTACTCATATCCTCGTCTATTCCTTAATAAAGTACTCTCGTCTGGCTGCACGATATCTACGGCCCCTCAACAACGTTACACATTTGCCAGTTCATTAGTTAGGTAACGTAAACATTACACAGTTAACGTTAAGATAGCTAAAGCTAATGCTACACACTACTTTCTACTACAGCAGCCCAGTTTAATCTGTTTAAAGAGGTGTTGATTCACGTACAATGTATCATTTTGAACTGTATTGCATTGTATTGAGTAGTATTTCTAGTGTATGACCTAACCACATTGGTATGAACGGGCAAAATATGCGAATAGTAACGTTAACGTCGTGCACGTCTTGTGATGTACTTAATAACAACTATTTGTTTGTACATTACACAATAGAAAATAAAACTAGGGCTGCAACTAACTATTTACATTATCTATGCATCTACATTCATATTATATGATTTAATGTAATTATAAAAAAATGAAAGCCGCTCGTCACCTTGAGTGATAGGCCTACATATGAAAAATTAAAAATAATACAACTAAATAGAAATGGTTTATTTTTTTCACACTAGATTATAAAAGGTCACCGACGTTGTCTTTTCAGAATAAAGTTAACAAATGACAACTGAAGGGTTGTCGGGGACTGAATGAATGTGTAAAATCCCTTTGATGGTCACAACACACTAGATAGAAGATATTAATAAGAACGTAGAAATGAATCGGCAGGGGTTTGTGAAATTCAATCCAAGGGCAACTCAAGTATCTGTCTGACGTCTCCGTGTCTTTCTGTCTTGAATTCTGTGACACAAAACAGTAAGTGATGGAGTTTCCAGAAGGTTTCAACCAGCTTGAGCTTCTGAATACACACGGACACCTGATCCCCAGAGGGGCTAGCAGCCTGTGGACCGGAAGCAAGGATGAGGAGGAGGAGGAGGAGGAGGAGGAGGAGGATGGGGACCACAGTGAGGCCTGGTATCTAGAAAAAGAAGAAACTCTCAAAGACAAACCGACGGTGCTCATTCTGTGGGCAGCGGAAAACCAACGCGTAAGTGATGTTTTGTTTCGGCACCACTCTCAGAACTCACACTTTACCTACACACAGGTAGGGCATTTGTGCTGAATTCATGTAGTTTCGGAATAATCAGAAAAATTTGTTCCTGACTGAACTGAAAACGCCCAAAACAACAAACAGCCAACGTGTTATTTAAGCAATGAAATACGAGGAGCTCGTGAATGCACCACTGTCTGCACTTTCCGAGTGCCCGTCTAGTTTTCTTATTAATTGCTGTTAAATTGTTCCAGTGTCCGTGTGCTTTTTGTGGCAAACGTCAACTTAAGCTGCAGCTGAATGTCTGCCATGGCGTGCTGTGGGACGAGAAACTTGTCCAAAAATGTCCTCGGTAAAATGACAAAATATGTATTGGTGTTTTATTCCAACAACACGGAAAACGGGTCCAGCAATCCAACCTCTGTAACACGGCTGGCATAACGGTGTGCGTGCGAATCTCTCCTTCCTAAACACAGCCCGTAAACTGCTGTCTATGAAGTTAATTGTAATTTTCTTCTAATTCAAAACCAAACAGATAATTGCGATTTAGAAAGTCTGTAGGCTGTCTACATTGCTCACCCAAAAGCTGTGCGTTTTCAGTTTTTTGGGGCCTTTTCCCTGTAAACTGAACTGCATATATATACCGTGCAAGCTGCTGGTTGTTTTGGTACAAGATCATGTAACAACTGGTGCTCTCACAGGATTTGCAGGGTAATAACTGTCAGTCGTCAGGTTTATGCTCCTTCCCGACCACCAAAGACTAAACATTGAAGAGGGCTCCCCCCTAGTTTTCTTTTAATGAATATAGATGAACTATCATTTGAATTCATTTGATTCTAGTGTTGATTTCAAAACGATACTTTTTCAACACCTTACTTTGAGAAATATGGATGTTTTTCTGCCAAACCTTTTTTTTATTGAACAATAGAAGCCAAAGTCTGGAATGGTGCTTCAAACTCGTTTTCTATTATGACATTTTAATTGAGAAATCATATTTATTTAAGAGCTCATAGGACTGTTATTAGGCCTTTCGCCTTTTAGTGCCATGGAAGTGAAAGCAGCCGGTCAATGAGACGTTATTTCAGTTAATATTACATTAACTGAACATTTCATGGCTCCAGCTTCTTAATTGTAAGGATTTGCCGCTTGTCCTTGTCCACATGTACGTGGTCTCACAGTATATACAGTGGCGTATCTTGTGTGAAGATGTTGTTGGCTGTATTGAAAGAGTGAGCACTCGCAAGGACGAACGGTATCTCACCCCAACAAGCATTTCTTAAAACTGTTATGAGCAAAGACGGTGTGTGTGTGTGTGTGTGTGTGTGTGTGTGTGTGTGTGTAAACTGCAAGTGGTTATTCAATACAAATTGGATGTTGTTCATGTGCCTGCTATTAAATATTTGATATTATCAGTTTATTATGTTTAATGAAAAGCAATCAGAGCGTATTAAATGTGTTTGTGAGAGACTGGCTGTCATGCTGGTTAAGTAGCCAGCATTACGCCACTAAATGAACTTTACACAGTGAAGTATTTATGTTGGAGGATTCTTGATTTAATGTCGCTGAAGAGACTCTGCAAAGACAAAACATTAAGCAATGAGCCACGAGTAAAAACCACACATTTTCTGTCTCATGTCGTGCTAATTTGATTAAAAGAACCAGCACGTGTTCGATGTAGCGCTGGCTGATGAAACTCACAGAATCTCAGAGCCCAATGTGACTCGTTCCAACAGTCCAACGCAGATAGATAGAATAATATAAAACGACTGGAAGCAGAGACTGAACTCAAAATGATTGTCGGATAAGAATCACATGTGGACTGGTGGTCTGGACTGCAGCTGTGAGCGGGGGGGGGGGGGTTTGATTTGCCTTTTTTTTTATCTTCACTTTTGTATTTTAGTAAGAAGTTTATGAACACATTGAAGTGGTTGAATTAATGTTAGACGATGCATTTTTAAGATGGAGTCAAAATCTCATATTTTTAAGATCTGATGCAGCAAAAAGCCCGCGGCAACATCTTGACTCATGTATATCTTGTAAATCATTCTCACTCTCTAATATCATGGTTGATAATTCTTGTAATTTTTATATTGAAAATTATTTTGTGGTTATCTAAAAAAAAAAAAAAAAAGAAGTTCATGTAGTGCCATTAAATCTGACTTGTTTAACCCTTTTGTTAGTACTAGCCACACATCAAGCACTATTCTCTACAGAGAATACAGCTGTCCCTAGCAGCAGGTCAACATTGAGTTGTAAATAAATGCAGAATAGGATGAATAATTCAAAAACTGCGTGACTTTGCAAATCATGAGGCAATACATGGCACAGAGGGGAACAGTTGACAATAAGAAAACACATTTCCTAAACCCTGAAACCTCTCAGAGGTGTTGAGGCCATGAAATACACTAAGCACCCTGTGGATAATTACACAATGCTTCCCTTGGGGGGGAAAAAAGATCAGCTCCAACCTAATTTAATCACAGTTCATTATATACACAATAACTCTGGACAGTTAATACCCACTAGATGTCTTGTGTTGTGTAAGTCTGCTTTGTGATCATTTCTGGTGCAGTGACTTTGCATTTAAGACCCACGCGTGTCTTCAGATCACCGTATTGTTTCCTCTTTCTCAAGGAGGTCCTGTAATTGTGGTGTACTCATTGCGTCTGTCTAGCGAGTCTCCTCATCGATGTCCCGCCAAAATAACCCAAAGATACCCCGAGAGGTTTCATAATTTGATGGTTCTGTGAAATATTTTTGTCCGGAAAAATTGCATAGTCTTTTGCCTCAGGTGAGTGTTGTTATGTTTGTCCACCCCATTTTTCACACTCTTTGATAAATGTTTATTAGCGTAACTGAAACTGAATAGATTGCAAAAAAAAGCTTCAACCAAACCCTACTTTGAACAAAGGTTCAGACACACCTCTTTGCTGGGATGGGCCTGCTCCAGAAGTATTGTTTCACTGTGATCTTCATACAGATGAAGGATTTTAGCATTTTTCTTTTCTCAGCTTGCAACAGTCCACAGGCTGTTAACCGCTGATCCCTTGCTGGTGCACTGCTGTGATGAGGACGGATACACTCCGCTGCACCGTGCAGCATACAGCGGCCATGTCGATGTGGTTTCTGCTTTGATCGCCGCCGGGTCAAAGGTTAACCCCCGCACCATCGATGGCTGGACGCCGCTTCACAGCGCCTGCCGCTGGAGCCGCGTCGCCGTGGCGAGTTTTCTTCTGCAACACGGGGCCGAACTGAACGCCCAGACCAACGGTGGACTCACGCCGCTGCACTTGGCCGCCTCCGACACCACCGCCTTCAGAACAGACTCGCCTCGCACGTTGGAGCTCCTCCTCTCTCAGCGTCACCTGAAGCCGGAGCTCTGCAGCAGCAGCAGGGAGACGGCCAGTGAGGTCGCCCGGCGCACTGGCCCACATCACGGCCTGTTTGAGATGGTAGAAGACTGTGTCAACGTGGTACCATCTCATTCATGAAAAAGAGATGCTTTTTTGTACGTACAATGGACGGCACATCTCAGATGTTATGGAGGAGATTTAAAGTTGAGCATTATATCACTTGCCATTCATTACTTGAACTTTTGTAAATACGTGAAACTAATGCTGAGTGCACTGCATTTTAATAAAGTAGCTTTATCAATGCTTAAATCAAAGAGCTACAGTGGAGTAAGTTTGTTTTTATAGTTCAATCCTTTGATTCATATCCAGCCACAGACTGATGTGTGGTGTCTTTTTAAACTGGACATGCTCAAGGTTCTTTTCGCAGGCATCACTATGTCCCTCGTTTGGTCCAATCAGGCAGTTGAGGCCAGATGTTGTGCAACATATGCAGCAGCTACACATCTCGACTGACTTATTTGCAAAGGTGAATGTTTTACTAATTTTACTTTATTAATCAATTGATTGAATCAAGTGCTCATAGATCAAAGTGACACCATCACCATGCTTGTTTTGTCCAAAGCTATTAAAAATGAATTTAAATACTTAAACTGATTACTAGGATTGTCAAAATAGTTGACGATTTATTTTCTGTCAATCGACTAATTAATTTAATAAGCATTTCAGCTGTACTTGTCTATACTGTTGGGTAATTCAATTCATAACAAGTTCTTACTTTTGTGTGCAAAAAACAACCTTCATTTGTAGAGTAACCACTAAAAAGTATAATGCGTCCCTCTGAATGTAGGAGTAGCAGTAAAAAGTAGCGTGAAAAGAAAAGACTTGAGTACAAATACCTGACATTTTTTAGTTAAGTACAGTACTTGAGTAAATGTTCTTAGTTTCTTTCCACCACTGAAGATCTGACTGGGCTGGAAATGTTGCCTATTTAAAGAAATAATATTGTGGTTTGGAGTCGGTGTGCAGGCTTTTCTCAAAAAACAGGTCGCTATCTTTCTGCTGTTTGGAAATGTACTGTTAACCGATGTATTTACCCCCAAACGCTCACAAGGTGCCACTAAACAACGGAGCTTGGATCCCATTTTCTTCGTGCAATCACATTGACATTGAATCAGAGTCGGGTTTATTGCCAACCGGGTTTACGCATCCAAGGAATTTGCCTTAGTGTTTGGTGCAAAACAATAAACTTAGTAATAGGAAATCCAGATAAAAGTAAGTACTGCCAACAGTCTAGAAACATAATTAAAATATCTATTTTAAAAACAAAGAGCTGTACAGTTTTATGCAATGTGCAAAATATCACAGAATCGATTATAGAGAATATGTGCAATCGTGTACAGAGACGATGATCCAGAAGGGTCCTGGCAGCCTATATATGGTCTAAAAGGCAACCTATACATGGAAATGTATGAACTATAAGGCAAATACAGCACCCTGTATTCTGAATATGTTTTAAGTAAGTCTTTCCCAGGGGCATTGTGTTTTTGAGCTGTTAATTGTGGCTTCTGTAAAATCAAAATGTTTCTTCAATTAAATCCCAAACCTGAAAGATTGAGAAATGAGTTTCAGCCAGGAGTGTCTACCAGCAACTAATACTAATGATAGCGCAGGTAGGTAGTATGACCAGAGTCAAAGATCTATCCTCATACAGGTGATGGTAAAACAGAACAATGATGTTCTTACTTGCAGCAGTGGTGGTAGAAGTACAAATATCTTTTATTGAGTAAAAGTAAGAATTCTCTGTTACAATGAAAGTCACACATTCAAGATTTCACTTAAGTTAAAGGACTATTAACAGAAAAAAATGTATTATTTATGTATGTGTATATACGTGTATGTGTATATATATATATATACATATATTGTTACTGATTGTATTGGATGCTTTAACGATATTGCAATATTTTAAAGTTACAGCTTATTTCCCCCTGAGATGTAGTAAAGTAGAATGAAATTCAAGCACTCGAGTAGAGTAAAAGTACGTACAAATTGCACGTTAGACGGATGAGGGAGTGCAGCGTTTTCTAATAATTTACTGCCATTGACTAAACCCTAAATTTGGAACTGATTGTAGGGGAAGTAGAGTTAGTGTTCAGTGAATTACGTTCAGTTAGTTGCAGACTCCAGTTGATTGGACCGCACAACAAATCAGCTAGAGGTACAAAAATGTAAAAGACAAACCTGTGTAGTTCTGTGCAGTATTTACATGTTTAAAATTGTCTTTTAGTTTTTCCGGTCATTACAATTTTTGTTCTTTTCAAGAAATTTCCTCAGGACCTCTACAAAAGTTTAAAAAAAAAAAGATACGTACTCCTTAAAAACTGGTGAATAAATGGTTATTCACTCTGTGTACTGTCTTAAAACATTTTCTCCATTTCCCTCAAATTTAGGATGAAATTATGGGACTGTGGTCATACATAACAGATAATAAATTTTAGGGTAAATTTCAGCCTTCACTATGGAGTTTTGATCCATCTGCAATTAAATGAGCAGTTTATTTCCACGTCATCTTCTCACGTCTAGTGTGGTATGATAAGAGTAGCTGCAGTAAGTTTAAATTGATCAGATATAGACTCCAAGGTTGATTTCTCAGATGATTTGGTTTAGCTCCACTTGATGAGAACATGTTGACCACGGCTTGGAGGAGATGCACCGAATGTCCCCAGCTCTTTGAAGAATATCTTTTGTAGTTCCCGAAGTTCCCCTCGGTCCACAATACAGATACATTTGCAGACGACCACAGAAAATGATTCTCTGATTATAAATGCAAGCTTCAAATCAAATGGAAGGGTCACTTACTCTGTCCTCCTTAAACTCATGCAGACGCATGCTTTTTTAAGGCAACACAATACATTGCTGCATTCTTTCTTTTGCGGTGTGCACAACCTAGATAGTCTCCATCATCGGACATATTGCGTGCGTCATCTTGCTGGAAGGAGCACCTGATCAGAAAACTCTTGTAAATGTTGTATCGGACTTGTTGAGCCAATGAAAGCATCATGCAAGCTATTTCAAACCTTCAGATCTCTTACTTTAAAGGCACAACCACCCTTGAGGTAAAGACGACCAAGAAATCTGCAACATGTGTATTCGATGAGGCAATGATGAGGTGTTTTGATGTAGTTATTTACTTTGGAGGGGGAAAGGGTTGATGAATGGTTTAACCTTTAATCAGTGAGGCAGCTGGTGAATCTGAGCCAAAACACTACACCCATTACAATTAATCCTAACATTTGATCACATACTTTAGTTTTGAGGACATCACATCATACAGACCTGCTCAGATATTTGCATTAAAACACAGCAAATTTTTATTTTATTGATCCTCCACACATGTACCTTATTTCCACTGCATGGTACCTGCACTACTCGACTTGACTCAACTCGCTTGGGACCGATCTTTTTTTGGTTTTCAATTAGCAAAAGTTGTGTACTTTTTTTTTGGTACCTCCTCAGTTGAGGTTCTAAGCGAGCTACGGCGACAGTAGAAGCTGGATTTAAAACACTGCAGACCAGTTTGATCAGAGAGCATTGTCGATAGCACGACACAGGACAAAAGCCATTCTTTATTCACTCAACCCAATGTTTTTTAAAAAGGCAGACTGCAAAACCCTGCTATGGTCAATACAGACATACCTCTCGATCACAGCAGTCTCTTGCGGCGTCGCTCTGACGGTCAGCTTACGACTCTAACCTACATTGACATGGTACCATCTGCAGGGGGAAACGAAATTGAGAAACGGACCTGGTACCAGAAGTGAGTCGAGTTGAGCCAAACCATTCAATGGAAATGAGGCAATAGTCATTTTGAGCTTGTATCATTCTATTCACATGAAAACCATAGTCCATGAAGGGCAAGCATTTATTTGAAAAGCATTGCTTGGCTTACAAATTGTTCACATCAATAACTGCAGACAGCGTACTTCATTCTTCAGTGTAGCCTTCAAAAGTGTATGTTTACAAAGTAATCGCCTATTGATTACATTGTACAGACCTTTGGACTTATAAGTTCACGTAAAGGACGATGGGTCTGCATTGTGTTGGCTGATTGTTTTTTTTTCCTGGAACCAGATGATGAGGGAATGAAAGTAAGATAATAATAGTGTGTTCTCGCTTCGTTCTCGTCAAAGCAAAATGACAAAGCCACAATGTACTGCTGTTATAGCTGCATCTGATGATTGCTGTGATTTTTAAGATTGAATATGTGTAGAAACATGGCTGTAGATAAATCCTGATAAATATTAAGTGTGCCATATTTAGTAATCAATCCTTGAGCTAACTCCTGCAGTATTAACACTGTCAGATCACTGGGGGCTTATCGTCAAAGTAGTGCTTTACATCTTGTACATGTCCTTGATCACTTTGAATTGCTTCCACCTGACAATCAATCAGTTATTTCCTTTTTTATGTTGCTGGATTCATACATTGCATTCCTGTCTTGATAAAACATCGCAATCCACCTTTATAAAATGTGTCAAACAACAAACTTTTTTGTTTACAAAATAAGAAAAATACTATTCATCTCTTTGGATCTCTGAGCTACAGCTGCCGCCACACAAGTTATGACTTAAATTGTTGTCCGTTGAGCATATCAACATTCACAGACTGTTGTTTCCCATGCAGATTATTGTGGTGGAAAATACTCTTTTTAACCTCCCCGTGGGAAATAACCGTGATGAGAAAACTCTCTGAATGGATAGAGCTCTTTCCCCAGCCTTGGTATTGTCTTCATGGGCAGAGGGTTAAGTGGTGAGATCAGACATGAAAATACCTTCGATATGATAACATTCATTATTTGGGTTTGGATGAGTTTGGATGGCCTCGTTTGCATATGCTCCGGTTTAAGCGACGCAAATTACATCTAAAAGAACAACATGATAAATTGCAACAACAATTATCACCTTCATTTTCTACCCAATTTACTTTAATGAAGCTAGCGTGAGTTCAGTCTCTCTGTCTCTCTGCCTTTTAGTGCGTTCATGCTGCTGTTATCTTTTCTTCATTCAGTTGTCCGTCCTGATTAAAATCTCTGTGGTCAACAAATGATTCCACCTCATGGTGTTCCACCTTGTAAAGACACTGGATTCAAGCCAAAAGCTTTGAGAACAACAATCACCCAGAATAATTGTGAATCCCAGCTTCCAAAATAGTGAGCTGGAAATGAAAGTTTGGATTGAAGGAATAGTTGGACATTTTGGAAAATACGCTCATCCAATTTCTTGTAGAGATTTGGAAGAGAAGATTGATATCCCTTGTTAAGTTATCAAGTGGTAGTAAATGTTTCAGTCCGTAAATAAATACACTGCAGCTCCTCGAGACCCAAGTAAAGTTCTTTTGTCTTGCTTCTTAACTGCTCGGTGAAGTGAAGTAGATTAGCCTCAACGTGAGCATCGACTTTGGCCCTGGAGGGAAAGCAAAGTTTCCCCTGAGCTTCCCGACCACCGGATTTGTTTAATTTGTTTATCAGCTAATAGTGAAGTCATAGCTGCCTATTATTTCATTACAGAAATAATAGGCAGCTATTTTTTATTTGCAAATGCAAAATTAAACTGCAACTTATTTTGACTTGTTTTAAACCATGAAGCAGTTTCACTCGATAAGAAAACATCAATTTATTTCAATTTGATGAGGATATTCTAATACCTATATATGTGTAGATGGAAAGGGCAAGCAGGAATAATCATTATTTCATAGCTTCAAGGCATTTTCTCTAATCAACAAATGAACTGGGAATAGATCTTAATGAAACACAATATTTCAGAGCTGTGCTGAAGTTTTCTTCTGCTGGAGAGCTCTGTAGTTTTCATAACATCACAGCTAGAAATATATTCAATCAAGTAATTACATTTATACTGCAGTCTGCATGATTGGCTGACAGTTGATTAAACACGAGGGAAAATGAAGTCTGCGTTGTGAATGTAAATCAAACAGTAAGATGAGGACAAAGAGGGGCCCACAAGAGGACTAGAGAGCACTGGCTGCATTGTGGGTTCGTTTGGTTGTCCCTCTAAAGCTGGTGAGATGCTCGTAGTAAAGGACGTCTTTAGAAGTCTTTGATTTTATGGCTTTGTTGTTCCTCCATCAGGCTCTTTTTCTTGGTCGAAGCTTTCCGAGGTAGAAATTGCAAACGTGAAAATCCCTCACGTCCTGGACCTCAAAGATCAGTCAAATCATCACTCACGGTCTAATGCAACTTTTCTCCCACAACTTTCCACTGCACCTCACAGTCTTCATCTTCGCTGTGACAACTGAGCCACCTCTGATAAAAAAAAATGTGAGTTACTGTCGAAAGCGTATTCAGACATGTGAACAAACCTATTCTCTTCTATTGTTGCCCTTGTTTCTTCACCATGATAACTGCCTCCAATAGGAACAAAATCATACACATCACACACACAACGCCTCCAAAGTTATTGGCCTCCCCATTCCCAACCTCTCGGACCTCCACAGCAAAGCCATTACAAGCAGTTAACACACCATATCACATGACCTCAGACATGACCCCCCCCCCCCCCTTCTGGTCATAGATACAGATCCCTGGCCTGGAAACAGCACAATATAGCAGGAGTTTTGTCCTGCTGTATTAAAAAAAAAGACACCACCTCTCCAGACTGGAGTCATAATGCATACATTTATTGTAATGAAAAGAGGATGATATTTAATAGTGCTAAGACTTAATTGAGCCTATACACTGCCATTCACAAGTTTGGTATCACCTGTGTTATTGATGTTTTCGATATTCAATTGAAAAATATGATGTAATATAAAATATTATTCAATATTGTAACAGTCGTGGAAAAAGTGTAATTCAAACACCAAATATATAATTTACATTTGACATAGGTTTGGCCCCAGAATAGTAATTAACTTAGTAAAAAACCCCACAGTGTTCAGTGTTACATGAAAGGGGCGAAGGCTTTTGTGACCATTTTCCCTAAAAATACCCTTCAATTTTGAATTTATTTGTTTCAAGTGACCCTTCATTATTGAAACACAATTGGGAATTTGTGCTCTAAATAATTTGGGTTGCAGTCTTTCTTTGAATCCTCTGCGCTCTACTCAGGTTAGATTGAAGAAGTTTGTTCAGCTGATACTCTGTGATCCAATTCCTATATTGTTAACATTTGACTAACCTTCTATTTCTATTGGGAAGTTTGAAGAATAGCTTTGCTTATTAAGCAACACACCTGTTCATATTCCAGCTTTTATAGGCATTATAGTGCACTTGACACTGAAACAGGAACCTGTTCCTGTTTAAATCTGCACACATAAGCTTCCAAGCGTCGTCTTTTACCGATGACTGGTGATTTATTTTATTCTTATTTAACTGTACTCTTTCTGCCCTTTCAGTTGCAAACCCTTCTTACAAAATGACGTCTATTTTTAAAAAGGATTTTGTACAAGCTAAAAGCATGAAAGACTATTTAAAGTATAGAGTAGTCCTCTCATCTGACTGGACAAAGCCAGTTTCCGGTTGTGCGTGTTGATTGTTACTTTTGTACTTTTACTAGAACATATTTTTGAATGCAGGACTTTTACTTGTAACACTGTGGGATTGTTGTTTTACTTAAATAAAGTATTTGAGTGCTTCTCTCCGACCACTGCTGATAGCATGTGACTCCACCTATCCTGCTGCCGTTGAACATGTCCGTTCTTTCTTGTCTTGATGCTTGTTCATTACGCAGGGGTTAAATGTGGAATACATCTGTTGTTTATAAGTACAAAATGCATTTCAAATTCATTTACTTTTAGACATAAATGTATGTTTGCAGAGCAACCAAAATTCAGCCTATGTCTGACGTCCAATTTAATGTCATGAAATGCTGTCTGCCCTCTCTAAATAGGGATACATTTTGTCAGGAATGGGGAGAATTAATTGCATTTATATAAAGCCATGTTCAGACTTCACTTCAGACCTTCTTTACACAGAAGGCTTACTCCTCCAGACTGTGAGTCACGGAGCTGTGACATATGACAACTGCAGGTTCAGTTACCTTTTGACAGAACATAGGAAAGCAAAGATGTGTGACTTTTTAGTTAGTAGGATTTACAAAATATAGTTTTCACAATTACATATGTTTCTGTATACAATCAGCAGATTATGTGTGTTCTGTTTGAGCACAGGAAGGGACAGGACCCTGGTCATACTGAAGAAATTACAGTAAACAGAATGTCAAATTAACACAGCTTTAGGGCTATTCGGTAGTGTGTGTGTGTGTGTGTGTGTGTGTGTGTGTGTGTGTGTGTGTGTGTGTGTGTGTGTGTATGTGTGTGTGTGTGTGGTATCTGGGGATACCCTAGGAGACCTTATCCGTGGTAGAAAATCACATTTAATTGT
Source organism: Leptoclinus maculatus (assembly GCA_032191485.1). Taxonomy (NCBI): domain Eukaryota; kingdom Metazoa; phylum Chordata; class Actinopteri; order Perciformes; family Stichaeidae; genus Leptoclinus; species Leptoclinus maculatus. The sequence goes on from JAVDOI010000009.1 coordinate 4,087,728, forward strand.
GTTTTTGTTCCAGTTGGGTATGTTCAAAGACGGAGTTTAGACCGATCTAAAAGCTGATTACTACAACACAACTCCAGCATTAACCATCTCTTAAATTAATGAGGAAATGCTGCGAACCTGCATGTATTCTGTAAATATTTTGCACATCACTTCAGGTGTTCAGCATGAGTGCAAAGCGGTGGTGGAAGAGACAAGATATTCAGAGCCTGCAGTCAGGCAGAGGAGCAAAGCCGCTCTGAAGTCCTGAGTCTGGGGACCAAAGATGAAAAACCTTGCTTAAGGGCAGCCAGCCCTGCTGCTGATGCACAGCACAGCACGTTGGACTGATTAATCATGAAAATAATTATATTCTACCTGCTGAGCTTATTATCACAATTGCGGCTATTCAATTTAATTATTTAGTGGTTAATCTAGTGGTAATCAGAAAAGGCATGTTTTATAATGTAGATTTGGTCATTACACAGTTCACAATTATTGTTTTGTTTTGCATCTGATCGTCCATGGTGGAACAAACCAGCGATAAGGATAAACAGTAATAGAGAGCAGAAGATGAAAATTTGTAATTACCAAGCTTCAAACGACAAGATAAAAGCTACAGACTAAACACATTTTCTTAAAGAGCTAAATCGTCGAAACACAATGAAGTGCAGGAGACAAAGTTGCACGTCAAGTATAACTCCAGGCATTCTTAAAGGAATATTTTAGACATTCAGGGAAATATACCTATTTGTTTTGTATCCAAGAGTTAGATAAGTGCCACCCTCTGTCTGTACAGTAAATGATGAAGCTGCACATGGTTGGCTTATCTTAGCAATTAAGACTGAAAGCAGGGAGAAACAGCCAGCCTGGCCCTGTCCAGAGGTAACACGTCTGGCACACAACACCTGTAAAATGGCAAAATGTAATTTTCACACTGGGGTTTTTAATATGGATTTTTGATATACCTTTTCTGTTTCCTACCTTCACATGTCTGAAGAACAATTGTTACCTTCCCAACCCCGAAAGAGATCTTTGTTTTCTATGTCTTCATTTTTATTTTACTACAAGCAATATAAAGCTTCAAATAATATGCTTTACCATGCACCTGTTCTATGGATCCATTAGCGCTGCAGGCACAATTTGTGCTTCAAAGAGTTTTGATTACATTTTAATAATCAAGGTATCGTTGAATGATGGGTCCAAGCTGACGCAGTATGAGTTGCCTCTCACCATCAAGGCTCATGCCAGCTTGATCAAGCAGCTGCCCTTTTGATCCTTGAAACCCGTCCACCTGATATTCCCCCTGAATGCACTTTGGAGCATGTTTTGATTAACAGAAATGTCTTATATAACTTAGACGTATACTTGCAAATTTGATAGAGAATATTAAATGTATTTTAATCAAAGCAACTTCCATTTGATCTACATATATATATATATATATTGATATAAAAAGCATAAACCCCCTGAGCTATAGGGTCTTGGCTCTAGGGATTGCGATGTTGGTTGATTGATCCGTCGATCACTGTGGTCAGGACTGAAATATCTCAACAAATATTGGTTCAATTGCTACAACATTTGGTACAGATTTCCATGATGCCAGATTTCCAGGACGAATCCTTCTGAATTTGATGAAACCTTTCAACTAGCCATCAGGTCAACATTGTATCCTGTGTAGTAAATTCACATTTAATTGATAACAGGCAGCTTCCTCTAGCGCCATGAACTTGACATGTTTTGTTTGTTTGTGAAATGGCTCAACATCTGTTGGATGGATTGCTATGAAATCTGGTCACAGACATTCATGTTCACCTCAGGATGAATTCTAATAACTTTTGACTTTTTTTTTCAGCCACTAGCAGCCTCCCATGTGTATAACTGTTTTGGGCAAATGCAAAGTAGGATGCGTGTGGTTCCTTCTGGGGCCCGATTGGAGTGACAGCCAGTCCAGTCCTACAATCAGGGAGCAGAAATCAAGAACACCTGATAAGTAGCTGACCAAATTGATAGTCATGGCAAACTATGATTTCCCTTAAGCAGCTCCAACTGTGATTGTCTGTTAAATGTGATGAGTCTAATAGTTGTGTTGAGGCTTTGGAGGCCTAGAATTTAATTTAAATACAATTTTCTGAAGACTGGGCCAGAAGTTGTATGTTTGATTACTGATTGCACACACTGAGTTTAATCCTGTTAAGAAACACTAGAAGCAGGGGTGCTGTTTAATACGTTTTTTTTTTTTTTTTTTCGCATTTCACTTTGTTTGTGTTTTTATACAATCTTAGTTCCTTGTTGATGAAATAACTTTATTTTACAAATTCCCAATGGCATGTTGCTTCCCCTTCCCCGAGTGAGCTCGGTCATAACAATTTATGACAATTACTATTATTATAATTAGCAAATGTTAGAATACTAAACTAACATTCAGTCTGTGTTAACATCACCACATGAACATTGTCTATGTGAACATGATGTCCTGCAGACATTGGAAATTCGCTCAGACATACGAGTCTGCAGACACTGACCCTGAGAATGACACTGCCATGTTGCTTTAGATTTGCTGTTACCATGAAACCTTTTGATTTATAGATATATGTTATAGGCTACATGCAACGAGATTATCTTTGAAAGACAGAGCATCGTTGAAAAGACGACGTCCGTCTGGCCATAGTATGTGTCACATGCGTTGTCACATGCGAGTACAGAGTTCAAAGGTTACGGCATTTACTCATTCACTTCTGTCCATCGGGTAAATGAAAAATCTGATCCTGGTAAGACTTCAATTAAAACCACAGTTGCTGTTCCTGACTTTTGACCCCAAATATAGACTTGTGCTTTATTCGATTTGGATCCCCAGTAGCTGCTGCAACCTGGATGTTACGGGATGGTATTATGCTGAATGTATTTATTTATATGTCAGGTTTGTCCTGAGAGCAGTTAAAAGAGCTTTTCACTTCCTCACATACACCCACAGGTCGAGCACACGACTCTGTGGACTCGACCAATGGCGTGTGACATCTTGAGGGGTTGTGGGGGATCTTGCTCAAGGACACTTTGACAAGCTGTAAAGAGGACCCAGGAAGCAAAAAAACAAATTAGTAACAAATTACAAATTAGTAACAAATTACTATATGAAACTATATGAAGATGGAAACCAACAAGATGTCACTTTACTACCATCTTCTGGACCAAATTAAATTGTCCTCCATTAAACCCTATGGAGCTCACGATTTTAAAGTGTATCTCCGATTACACTGTTTAAACTAGACACTATTATATTATATAGAAAATACTGTTACCATTTTTAAAGATTTTACAGAACTCGTTGGCCATATCAGGACACTGTGTTACCTGCTCTTTGGTCCTCAGGCAAGACGGTGGGCTGAGGGTTTTATGTGTGTTTATACGGCCCAATCTCAATCTCCACCCTCACGGACTCACGCAAAGTCCGCGAGGGTTTAGGGCTGTCCCACTGTCGAATCATTGAGTGTTTGAGGGCTCTCTGGCAGACATTTTGAGCCCTTTATGAACCCTTTCCGTAAGTCAGCATCAGATGGAGACTTAAGGGAACCCACAAATCATTGCAATGTGACGTTACACACGGGGTAACCAGTGGACGCATGGAGGTAAACAAAGAGGACGGCTCACGTGTGTTCAGCCTGTCATAATACATTTACTCAGAAACATTAAGGGTTAAAGATGGAACAAATAAAAAAGCATGAACTCAGAAGATATTTATTTATTTATTCATCAAATATTACATTTTGTCATTGAAGCTGTTTTGACAAAAATGAGTAAATAGATTATATGAAGTTACCTCTCATCTTGTGAGGAAAGAGCCTGGAAGACTTTCAAATCAGGGAGTACAAAGTATAAAATAAATACCCACAATTGTACATGTTTTTTGTTGTTGTCATGGAAACTTGAAATGTTGCAGCAAAGTGCTGTCACATTTACACCATCTCGAGCCCTCACAGCCTCTCACACTCAACCACTTACCAGGTGACGTCAGTAAGTCCTTGAGGGTTCAGGGTTTAGGGGGGGGACATTGGGACTGGGTCTACTTCATGGTTCCACCATGTTTGGGGAGAGGATGGGGAGGAGCATATGTCCCATTTTAATAAAATATGTTTTCCTGAAGCTGGGAGTTGCATGGATGTTTGGCTCTTTATTTGCCTTTACAATTTGAGAATGAAATTGTATACATTGTAAATATCTGTTTGGCAAAATTATCTTTTTAAATGTATGTACTGTATTTACAGTATGAAGTGGTTTCCCCAAGTGCTGGTTTAGTCCACTCCTGTTACCTGCAGTTTATATAACAGGTGGTTGTGTGTCGTGGTGGCTAAAATAAGTTTTATTGACGTCCCCATCCGCAGTACATTACTTTGGCCCCATTTCTGCTTCTACAATCCAGGGACGTGCCGACCGTCATCTGTAGGTACCTCAATAAACCCCACTTCGTAAGACCCAGACTATCAACAAGTCTGGCAATGTGGGGATGGTCTGGATATTTGGATTTGGACTTTGAAACAACTGTGCTGAAAATGGTTTGTCATTGTTAATTATTTCAGTCAGTCACTATGGTGACATCTGTTGATCAACCCTTGCTACTACATTTGAATGGAACGACTAAATGCAAGACCTCATGATGAAAGCGTGAGGCAGAATGTCAGTGAATTTAAGTGCAATCCTTGATATTTTGTTTGATAAAAATGTATGTTATAGAAACTGAGTAAAGCCTAACTTCACATTTTGTGACAGGTTTGCAGGCACATCCCATCTTAAAACCACCACATGTCCCAGGGACATTATGTGACATGACAAGGCCTTGTGACTTTTGCCATGTTAACTAAATTGACATTTTGCTCTAAACGCTGATGCTGCGTTGAGTAGTTTGCTTAGAGCAAAACCTCACTCGGCTGAAAAATCCTGTTGCCTCCTCATTCATCCGAGTATATGAGTATATAAGTGATCGTAAAATAATACTGATTATAAAATAAAATAGGTCAGATTGAAGGTTATACTGACATGTAGCCAAAACAAGTCCCATTCTTCCTCATAAATGCTTACTCTTGGCAGCTGCATGGCACCGTGTGGTAGGGCTATGCCTCCCATAGTTGTTCAGGTCCTAATTTGCTGTGATATAGCTTTCATCAGTGCTTGCCTTTAGGGCTTGTTTCCTATATTTATGACCAAATATGCATTGTTAAGAGAATGATCAAAAGATCGGTTATTTTCTTAGACATGATAAATCCCCTCCAGAGCCACAGAATATTCGTCATGATGACTAAACTGACTTAGATTTATCTGTTTAAATGTGTAAAATCAGTGGAAATCCACTTTAAATCTTCAGAATAGCTGAAGTTGTGCTTAAGATACTTCGATGACTTCTTCACTTTTTATATATGAAATAAATCAATATTTTCTTTTGCATCTGAAGAGCCTGTCCAGTCCTTTTTCTTTATGATGGATCTATAAAATAAAGGCTTTACATGAACCATAATTTAGCAGTGCAATATAGTCATCATTCAAAATAAATGACTCACTTCACACCAAGCACAGACGGAAACCATCTGCACAGTAGTGTAATTTCGTCAGGTTCTGGGCAAACACAGACAATGGACAAAAATCTAAATTGAAGACATAGCTTGCCACTTAACTTAAAACGTCTTTGTCTTTGTTTCAACATTTCTGGAAGTCCAAAAGTAAGTAAGATGTGTATCAGTCTCAATGAGAAGTATGCATCACAGGTGTGATTAAGAGGACTCAAATCAAGTGGTCACACGCTCCACATACACTACACGGACAGAAGATCATGTACTAATTCATAAGTTGAGAGTTGGAAAGAACACAGGGAAGGGGAACATGAAGGCCCATACGTGATATATTATGCTACAGCCAGACAAGAGTTTACATCAAGAGGGATTTAAGGATAAAAAACAATGACTAAAGTAATAATGGAAATTAATCCAGTCAGCTTTACACTATAAAGCTGTATTTAAAGGTCTTAGGTGTATCTGATTTTATTTTTCCTTGGAGAGGAAGAAACAACATGAAAGTAAGCTTGGGTTATTTTTTTATATTTTGTTTATATTTATATGTTAATGTTATTACAGTTTTTTATGTTGTCATCGGACTAGAGAGGGGCTTTGTGTGTACATACGTCATACTATTTTTTATTACTATTATTTATTATTATGTGTATGAATTATGTCACTGTATGACACCCAAGAGGCCAAACAGAGACCTAAGTGGCAGCCTACTCAGATAGGCCTGCTGTGTGATATCAGGTAAAATCAATAGTTACATGAAAAATGATACAAAATGGAAGGCTATACGTGATAGTCCTGCAGTATGAATCTATCATGCTTACGCTATTGTTAACGCACTGTACTGCTATTCCTGCAATCCTCATTTTGGTCTCATAAACGCTGTTTCGCGTCTCGCAGTCGGCTGCTCTCGGTTCCTTCTCGTGTCTCATCGGTATTCCTGGGCAATCCTCGGCGCGCGCCCCCAGTCCAGCAGCAGCAGCAGCAGCAGCAGTAGCGGCACGCGCATCTCAGGAGAGAGGACAGGGCATCTGCAGAGCTCGAGACGCTTCGGAGCGAACCTGGAATGACGCCATGAGCTCGCATCGTGTGCGATGAAGGTAATGTTCTGGTAGGAACCTGCTGCCGTAGGCTGATGTGGCGTCGCGTGAGGAGCCCGAACACGACCATGAAGCTGCTGCTTGTGGTGACACTCTTATGGCGCGAGGCGTTGTGCGGATCTCCGAGCGTCCAGATCGGTAGGATTGTCTTCTCTGCCATCGCCCCACCGTTCTCATCATCACCTCTCCCGTTCATCCGTCTGTCTAAATTTATTCTCACCGTTCGCTTTTCTCCTTCACCCGTTCATCGTCCCCCGTGTCTTCCTCCTGCTAAAATGGGCCTATCTCATTTCTGTCCTCGTTGTGCCGCTCTTAGAGGCCTCCTGGCTGTACGGCGGCTGCTGCAGTGTTCTAATTATGTCAACATTTTCATCTTTTATATTTGTGTATGTGCTTGTATGCGCGTTCATCTTACCAACAGTGCGGCGTGTGGTGCGTGCATAATGTGCGGGGTTTGTTTGTCTTCAAGGTGTTGCTTGCACAGCAGACTGGCACACAGCTAAAAACCAGGTGAATCCACAAGGATTCAAATTCGGCACTTCAGACGTATTTCCTGAGCTCCATTCTTTGTTGGACTGCATACAACCCCTAAAACAATGTGTTAGATTTTCAGCCCTGTGCAATTGCATTCAAATATATTCATAGTCTATAAGTAGACACACAATCACTTTTATTTTCTATTGAATATTTCTATGCTAGAATGAAAATATTCCATTTAGTTAGCCATCAAAATTATTTCACAATAGGCTACTTATTGTGGTCATTTCACATTAAAGGGGTTGTCAAATGTCATTTATTTTCTCATGAAAATACCCAAACTTATAATTAATTGATCACATTATAAAGTATTGTGTCTCCAAAGCCTTATTCCTGTGTGCCATGAACCCCATTTGTCCAAAATCTGTTAATAAGACCGTGTCTCCATTGAAGCAGTAACAGATGTGGACCGTATCTTTTTATTGGATACAGATGCAGCGCATAAGGTTGCCAGCAATTGAGTTGTGTTGGGCCAAACTTATATAGAACTATTGATTCACGCCAATAAAATGAATAAAAAAAACACCCGACAAAGGATTTGAAAACTACTGGTACAAATCAAATAGAAATGAAATGCTACTGCGACCTACTATACATGCGTGTTGCTCGCAGAGAATGCATGGGCACACAGCCGTTTGAGTATAAATCAGGCATGAGAGTCTACAGCAGGGGTCAGTCATAGGCGAACCGAGACGCCGTTGTATCCGGACCTGGACCTAAAACCGATTAGATAATTGAGAATGATTACATTTTGACGGAGCACTTCTATTTTAACCAGCGCAGCTTTTCTAACCTTTACGGTACTGGTTCAGCGGTGCAGGAAACACACCGACCAATTACATGCGTTGTAAATCACATCACGTGACGCTACTCAGCCAATCAAATGTGTGTATTCCAATAAGGATGTGGTCAGAGAGACCAGAGCCTTTAACCAAGAATGGACCGACTCTTAAATGTCCATTCTTCCCACGGGCAGTTTAAAACCAGTGTGTCTCGTATGTTCAGAGACTGTGGCGATTATTCAAAGCAGCAATGTGAAGCGACTAAAGAGACAAAGCACAGATATTTTGAGCAAACGCACCCACTCACATCCGAAATGAAGTCACAGAAAATAAATCTAAGAGCTGAATATGATCAGAATCCTAACCCATGAATTCACTGCCCAACAATGATGTTACCAGAGAGGTAATGGAGCTGAAACAAGAGGTTTCAATAACCACAGATAAAGTCCCTGCACACAAATTTCTCTTTTTTTAGAAGATGAGAAGAATATAATATGTTTTTTATATAATATCATGTTTTTTTTGGTTGACATCACTTCACACCTGAATGAACTGAACATAAAGCTGCACGGAAAAGACAATTCAGTTTAATTACTTTAAGGAGTCAAATTTTTTAAAAGCTTTCTGTTATGTATTTTATTTTTTTTAATCCAGCCCTTATTTTACTTGAAACATACATTTTTTATTTGATTATGTATTATTTATAATTCATCCAGTTAAATTTGAAAACTGATAATACATATTGTTGATATTATTCAATTTTGTTTATTTGATTTGACAGTCAGTTGTTGACTACATACAGACGTTAATACAAGCTAGGCTACTTCAACATGGGACTAAATCATATCGATATTACTGTGATGCTCCGGACCTTTGCATGAGGAAATTCTCTCTAACTGGACCTCGTTGAATTTTAATTGAACACCTCTGGTCTACAGCCATGGTAGTGACTCTGTGAGGCTGCTCAGTGTTGTTTTGAGATAAATGCTAACTTCAGGATGCTAACCACACCCAAGAGAATAGCATGCTTACTTGCTAATGTTTGCAAGTTAGCACTAAACACAAAGTACAGCTGTGGCTGAGGGGAAGGTCATTAGTTTTGCAACTATTTGAAGATGGCCCTAGATAAAAAAGACAAATGATTCCCAAAGTTATTGCAAATCGTCCTAAGGGCAACATGAATGTCTACACCACATTTATTGGCAAGCCATCCAATAGTTGAGACTTTACAACTAAAGGTCACACTTTTTCATGGCTTTGAAACATAAATATGTGTCCTAGGTGTGACAGTAAAGACCACCCTCTCTTTTCTCCGGCTCCCATCTATCAGAAAACAGTGTGTAAAAACAAGCGGATCAGATTTGTCTCCTCTTCTGACGTCAGATGGGGTTTGTATGCCCGATCCATGGAGTCGCTGCTGATTCTACCGCAGTCCGCCATTGTGATTTCCTTCGCTATCATGAACCTGCTCACACCGGCCACGAGTTGTTGGCCGCAAGAACCAACCGAAAAGTATTTATGTAACTAACTCCCATCATCTGAGGATGTGAAGACTCCTGCCGTCTGTGACCCAACTTCAAACTCGGAAGCTGTAAGTTTTAAATGGCAACAGTAGTCGTCGCCTTTTGTGAAACTTTGCATTTCGCAGCATAAATATGGCAGTAACTGTCCGACAAGTAAAAATGTTTCAAGTGAAAAGATCTAAGTTACTCTGTGAAAAATGAAAAAAAAAAAAATCAGAGAGCACTTTTAATACATCAGTAAGTCCACCTTGGGTTAAGTGGACATGGTACAGGATAAAATAACTACGGTAAGTGGAACCGGTCTGACATTCATGATGATACATGGGACAGCTCCTACAGTAATCAATATACCATTACTTTGGTTACATCTGTACGTTTATCAGGTGTCTTTTTACCAGAAATAAGAAACGGACTACTATTACGATCAAGGTTTTTTTTGCTCCCAATCTTAGTCATTAAAAATGTTTGCATCCAAGTCAAATCACAAACCTTCTCTGTAATCTTTTTGGCCTTGTCGCTGTCTCTCTCCCTTTTTAAAAGAGTACTCCGGTGTTTGTTGCTTCGGTGCAGCCTTTGTTGAATGTACTGTACCCCGTTGATTGGTTTTTGTTGTCTGTGCAGAATACATTCATAAATTACTCTTATTGGCTTTGTGCTCGCGGTGCTTTTTGTTGCCCTTGAAGTGGCGTGATGACTGTGTTGTGTGGTCTCCATCGCTATCTGTGGAGAAACACCATGCACCATAGATGACAGCAAAACAAGACTATCGCACTGAGCTGAAATGAAACAAGTGTCCATAGATATGGTAAATAACATAAATACACGGTCTCATATTGCATTTTGCTGTGTGGTGTTTTGAAGAAGGCCTAATCATGGCTGGAAATACAGAACACAGCAGAGAATCCCCGTGTTGTCTAAGAGTGCTCCACACACTAGAATCATCCATATTAGAACAATGATGCAGGAGAATCAAAGTAAATACCAACCCCGTTCCCCTCAGGGAAAAATACTTATTTGCTTTCTTCCTGCGAGAGAGATCAGAAGGGATTCTTGTGTCCTGGAGAGGTTGGAAGGAGATATTGTTTCTGAAACCTTCAATTTCAAATATAGAGGAATTAGATATTTATTCAGAGAGTGCAGTTGGTGACAGTGTGGGCTCCATATTCGCTCTGACAGCTTGATGGAGTAGCAGCAGTGGGGCGGAGCTTAGCGAAAGGGTCAATTTGAGTCCCTTGCAGACTTTCTGTGTATGGAAGTTTTTTGGAAGCTTGACTCATCTTGCCCTCTTTCCTGTGCCCTCTCCTCTCATGCCCCCTAGCTTGTACACTTTGCCTCCTCTTTCCTTCCTCCTCCTCATCTGTCCCTCCCTGATGTCTCCTGTCCTCTTCCATCCCTATGTTTGATCCATGGCCCCTCACTGTCAGGTAAACAAACACTTCATATGAATTACAGGCCAGTGGTCAAATATGGCCAACCGACGTTTAAAGAAAGAAGCTCCAACATGTCATTTTTACATTTGTGTATGGATTAAGCAAACAAGATACAATGTGTTTATTAGTGAGGTGTTGCTAGGTGTATTTTATAACGGAGCCAGGCTGGAAGGTTTCCCCCTGCTTCCAGTCTTTATGCTAAGCTAGGCTAAACACATCCTTACTATTTATCAGTACTTACCACAAGGACATGAGACTGTTATCAATCTACTCGTCTCACTTTCACGAAGAAAGCAAATAAACGCGTCTTAATGTTGGGCCGTAACGTACAGCATCGTGACTGAATGCATCACTAAGTGGCTGACAAATAAGTCGTCAGCTTCAATGTATTTCACACAATTTGAACAACCACAAACGGCAACAGCACATATTGCATAACAATAACAACAGCGACAAACATCAGGAGACACACAAACGGTTCACACTCCACCACCTCTGCTTCTTTCCAGATGGACTGTGTGTGTGTGACATGATTGAACCACATCTTAGTACCAGGAATCAGTGGTGGAGGAAGTACTCCGATCTTTTACTTAAAGAAAAACTCTTTGTCTCAAACACACACAAATGCATGGGTTTCTGTGCGAAAAAATGTGAATATGAAAACCAAATCCGTACCCAATAAACGAATAGGTAAGTTTCCACGCACAGATATTTAGTCTTTGACCGTCGGAGTGAAGCACATTTTCTACCACCGAATAAATCCAGAAACACACCGAGCGATAGGTAGGCTTACATTACACTGGAGTTGCTAGGCAACAGCCAGAATCCTGTGAGAACACTAATTCTCGCATGTCCCTGAACAAAGTTAGAGATGGATCATAATACAATCTGCGTGGAGAGGGCGAACGCTAAATGTGGATGAGCTGTAAACTCTACAGAGAGAGCTGAGGCTCTGCACCATAACCTGAAGTGGATTATGAAATGATTCATTGAAAATGGGCCGTGTGTGGGCGCTCTATGGTTGATTACAGTACTTTGACGCTTGTTTAAAATAGCCTCAAATGTACCGATCTGAGCATGAGTGTATGTATGTTAGGTGAAACCCACTCAGTCCCGCTCTTTTGATTTTGTTGCTATAGGTTGCTGGTAATTTGGGTATCCATTTTTATATGGTGAAGAAGGTTGTTTTGACTGGACTGATTTGTAATTGAATGGTGACGTGACGGTTTTTATATAACCCAACACGGCAGATGGTTTGTTCACACAGAACCACCTGAGAAGCCGACACTGGAATACCTGGCAGGTGATTGGACAAACCGTCTGTCAATCAAACTCTTACCAAAGCCAGTTGGGAGAAGAGCAAAAATATCCTTTGCATCAAGAAAAGTCTTCAGTCCCATTCTTTGCTCTTCTTTCACTGAATAAATACTCCCCAGTTCTGATATAACTGATGCTATTGCCGCGTTTGTAACCTCTTTAGGAGCCGCCATTGACTTGAATGAATTGATTGACTTGATGACTTGAAGCCAGATGGATGCTAGTGCGATATGTGATCCTGTGATTCTCACTTGACCTTGTGATATGGTGAGAATCCAGCTGCCACGCAAGTAATAGTTTGAAGACTTTCTATGAAGATTCTTATTCATTATCCATTTCGACAAAACCCAGCGGCTTCTGCAGTTACTGTGGTGTCTTCCTGATTTTAGCAGCTTTTTCCAATATCAACTTCTCACAGAACTTCATTTTGAAGGTGTTATTATTTTGTGGGTTCATATTTTGGAAGCCTCTCACCGTCTTACCACTCTCCACCTGAACTGTTACTGATGCTGTTCACACAGAAATCACACATTTTGAATCATAGGGACATCAGATTATTGAATACGGTGTCATTTTTAAAAATATTTTTTACATTTGAACATTTTTAATGAAAAAACAAAGGTGATTTTTCATTGTTTTTCTAGTGTTTTAGTTTTTTTGCCGTGGAATTGTTCAGTATTGGTAATGAGACATTTAGGAATTGTATCGTATCGAAGTCATAATATTGGTATCATGACAACACTACACAACACATTGTAAGATTTGATCCAACCCTCAACACTAATCGACCCATACTGGAACAGGTTCGACATGATCTGATCCGTCATCATGCCTTCTTTGTCTAACTTCTAATATACGGATATGTGAAAATTATTCTATCATTTACATATTATGGTTGAAATACAGAATTGTGCACTTTTAGTGATTATTTTCCTTGTTCCTACGTAAACACCTCACCCCAATAATGTTTCTACAGTCCCTTATTCTATACCAACATTGACAGCAGGCTACGAGTGAAGGAGCCCACGTGACGTCCTGACAAAGTTAATGGCCGATTATTAATAGTGGCCTTGTTTCTGACGACAGAAGCTCAGCAAGCATCTTAAGACTTGTCAGTCACAGAAGCCCATAATTCTGCCTTCCCCTGAGTAGATACTCGCCTTATATGGCCCCAGCTTCCCTACTCAGGGCCTAAGATTGTGTGTCTGGAAATATGACCTCATTCTGCCAGCAAGTGGTTCAGCTGAGCTGAGGCAGAATTTTATTAATTGATATTGATATTTCTTTTCTTCCTCTGTTTACAATTCAGTCTTCTTTTAAAAAGAGTTTTAATCAACGTGTATTGCGAGTCCCCCTGTGAACACATGTTGGTATGTTCTATACTCTCTATATATGTCTCAAGATTCAAGATGGTCTTGTGATACAAGTGTGAAATGCTTTCGCTGGAAGGCTCCAAGAAAGGAAGAAACGTGTATATTAAAAGTCATAAAAAATATGAGTAGTGATGACATATCAGTCACTCGGCGAACCACTCCGTCTCGCTGCAACCTATATCTGCCTCTCGGCCAGTGACCGCTGAGATGGGAAGATGAATGGATGGATGTCTACAAGGAATTATGAATTCCTCATTGCCGCAAATGCATCGATTCATTCATTTCTGTCAAGATTATTCTCAAACTGCTTTTATAACACAACATTCTGTCTGTTTCTAGCCATCTCACTGCACATGTTCCCTCTGCATTTTCTTTCATCCCATCATTTTTCTTGTGTGTACCTTCTCTTTTCAGTCAAAGATTCTGCAGTAATGTGCTTTGTTCTGTAGCACTAAGACTCCAGAGGTGTTTTCATGGTGTCCACCTTACTCAAAGAGGCCACCTGGTCGTTGTTGGAGAAAATGACTCCTCCCTGGTGTTAAAATTAAAAACTAAAATGCTGCTTGGGATCGTTACTGATTCTGGGGCAGAGTGGCAAAAGAATATGAGAGACAACTGTGATATTGCTTTATTATGGTGCGCAGAGTAGTTCCAACAGTGTATTCTTGTTAATATAATTGCTATTGTATAAATGTATTTCTAACCATGGTTTTGTCTGTGTGTCTGTCTCAGGTGGTTTGTTTCCCAGGGGGGCAGATCAGGAGTACAGTGCATTCAGAATTGGCATGGTTCAGTTTGGGATGGCAGACTTCAGACTGACTCCACACATAGATAACCTGGAGGTGGCCAACAGCTTCGCTGTCACTAACTGCTGTAAGTATCCTTTTTTTTAAATCTTTGTCTGAACCCGGTTTGATAAACTCCAGATGTCATTATTGCAACAGAGTACAGTACAGAATACTGCAGGTTTTTTTTGAGGCCGCTACCAATATCAATATTTGATCTGGTGTTATTCTATATTTTATCTTATTGTCAACAAATCTCATGATGAGACTCAAAACCAATGTGTTATTGGCTTTGACGTCACAACTCTGTATGTGGCTCTCAGCCTCAAGTTCATCGGTTCTTAATGAAGATCTTCAAAAACGCCTCAGAAATATAAACATTCCGATGGATTTTCACATCACAACAGCGAAAACGGCTCTGATAATCTCGATACTCTCTTTCTTAAAAAAAGAGACTGTTGTATAGAAAGTATACATCGACATATGTCCTCAACACTCACCCGACCAAACAAGGCCGCCGACACTGCCACGCCGCATGTAGAGTGTGCACGGACCACAGTGAGAGGTTCTCTTCCTGCCTGCCTATAGGCTATAGGAGATGCACTCACCCGAGCCACAGACCGTTGACATTTATTTGGTGTTTTTCTTTTTTTTTAACTGGGGCAGTGTAGAGTCATGTTACTTTTCAAATTCAGTAACTGTGGAGCAAAGAGTAGCAATGAGAACGAGGACTCCGTGCAACGCAGTATACTGGAGTGTGATGTAATGATGGCCCGAGGCTCGAAGCTCTGCTATTTAAGGACAGAGTATTGTGATAGCAGTGAATGCATGCAGTCCTCTTTTTCTGCCGTCTACACTCTTGTTTTGCACCTGCTACAAATTCATACAGATGTTTGGGGGAACAGTTATAATCAGGAATACCTGCATGTTACAGGTTAAATTTTTTTAAAGGAAATAACATTTTCGACAGCAGCAACATAAAATGAGCTGCCAGTGATGTGCTTTGAAGCTTTAATGAAGCTCGGGACAAGACGGGGAGGCTCTATTTTGGTGTCGGTACATGGTGAGGAACACAATTGTAACAAGGTTACAATGCAAGGTGCCACCTGCCCATCAGGACCAACTAACCCCAGTAGACAGTAGCTTTTGGGAGCAATTTGGTATTAGCAAGTGTCTTACCCAAGACACATCTACATGGAGCCGCCCATCCTCTGATTGAAGGACAGCAGCGTACTGCAATCTTGATGCCAAGAATGAGCGAGTCTTGTGCTGTCCGCTGATGTTGGGCACAGTCGGGCCATAATTGCCCTTCGCTAAGTCCCGCCCCTCAAACGCAGCATCTGTCAGCTCCGGGCCGGGGTCGACAGCTATCCAGCTCTGCTCCATGAACTCGCATGCAATAGTTTCCGAGTTTCTTCCTTTTCAGGCTGGTTTTGTGGAGTTTGAGCTCGTCATGGTTAAACGTTGTACCTATAGGGCGAGTGTAATCGTGATACTTGTTACAGGAGGAGGTTGGAAGGACACGTACGCGTCTACGTAAAAAACCTGAGGAGTTGACATTTGCAGAGTATGTTAACGCATCATTAACATTAACAGGCACTTGTATGCTATGCTAGCTACTGAAGGTATACTGAATACATACACGGGCTGCTTTTTAATGATTGTGAATAAAGACCTCCCCGGCTTTACAGGAACAGTGTTCTTTAATTTCATTGTCTTCTGTCTTAATGGCCAGGTCATGTGGTGGTTCACTTTTACCCTGTGATCTGTAGGCTTTAGCTTCTATCTTTCTATATATGTCCTTCAAACGCATACTGTAGACCTTTCAGTTGGCTTCTCTCTGAAAATTTGACAATGTTTTTTCAGGCAGTGCAGTTAGTGGGCGACTGTGGCTAAGTGGAGAGCAGGGCCGTCCTTCAATCAGAGGAATCGGCGGTTCGATCCCCGGCTCCGCTAGTCGCATGTCGATGTGTCCTTGAGCAAGACATTTAACCCCAAAATTGCTCCCGTAGCTGTGCCTACGTGATAGAATGTGATAGAATTGTAAGTTGCTTTGGATAAAAGCGTAAATGACTGTAGTGAAAGTGTGTGCTCCATGGTAGCTCTCACAGCTTGATGGAGTAGCAGCAGGGGGTGGGGCTTAGCGAAGGGCCAGATGTGCTTATGTGCACATCAATTTGTTTTTGATTGTTTTATACAGTTTCTTCTCATAACTCCCTCAAGACCATCCGTTCTCTCTTGGTGTTTCCATTGAAAATCAATTGTTACTGGTGGTAATGACTGCGTGTGTTCTCCTCTTTGAGTCTGCCAAAGTGTTGCCTGGAGCGTTACAATATAGGTTGAGGTGATGGCTGTGATCACCATCAAGATGTGCTGGAGACCGTTCAGGTTGAATTGTTTTGTGGTGTTGTTTCCAGAAACGTTATTTAAAAAAATTCAAGTTTCTTTTTGGATCACTACCAGCGTCATTGCGGTGTAACCGCTGTGTAATATATGGATGTAGTCTCTGTGACGTCACCCATAGGTTACTGAAGAGCCGTAGGGAAGCTTGAAGTGGGTGGCTTCAGCCGTCGCAACCTTGGCAGTTACGGCACAGCCTTAACTAGGCCACATTTTAAATTCTACTGCAGATGGTTACTGTCAGATCTTCAACATATGCAGAAAAGTGAATTTCGTCATCACCTTTTCTATTTGAGTTGCTGTATTTTCATTCACTATATACTCATAAGGGGAATGTGGCAGGTCTCACAAAACAAGTTTCCCCTGAGGATATCTCTCCATGTGATTCACAAAACTGGTGGGGAGAGCCCTGTGATTTAAGCGGATTAAAGTAGTGAGTGTTGTTGGCCAAGATTGTCACATGCTCTAACACGCCTATCAACATATTTTGTATGATAATGTATTTTTTTCCCAGCCCTTTAATCAAGCGTGAGCCAGGCCACAACATTATCATATGTGCATTGGCGCTCCCTCCATCGCACCGGGTCGTGTGTGGCTAGTGTTGCTCATAAACAGAGACGCATTTTCTTTTTAAAAATCTGCCTTATTTTTTTGTGATGTGTTGTTGCGGCAATTGCATTGCTTTTTTGCACTAGCACACTGGTGTAACACATTACAGCTATTCATATACTAGTTTAGCAATTACGTGTTGTGTGTGTGTGTTCCTCTGCCACCAAACCGCTGGTCAAAATAATTAAGTCATGCAGCCTTGAAAATAAACGCCCCCTTGCCTCCCACACACACTCGCATTTGAAACTGGTCCAGTTCTGACAAAAGGTCTAATTCTTGAGCAAGTAGAGCACTCTTTCAGTTATTCACCTCGTAATTTCCTCTTAATAATAACTATCCATAAACCTTAATCCTGTTTACACTATAAGGACCTTCAAAGTTGGATATACAGTATTAGTTTAAGCACACTATCGGTATGGGTCAACAGACGAGAAGGGGGGCAGTCCCCGTTATTTCTGCTGCCATTTCAGATGGAATGTCAAAAATGAAATTACAATAATCTGACAAGTATGTTGTGACTCTAAATTGTTTAACTGTACATTAATATTCACACTGTATTCCAAAATCTGTGCAGCTCCACTTCTCATAAATCGAGCAATGCATTTTATAAGATGACTGGTCGTGGTTGAGCCATGTTCACATATCAAGATGTCAGCTCAAAGAATGACCTCATTTTAACGTTAGCTATATGCTCTACCACAGTACATAATGCACATGAATGCAATATTATACCCAGGGAGATGAAATTAGACTTTGTATTTCTAGAGGAAGAACAAGGTCATTGAAGTAGGACAACCAAATATAGCTGGAGACAAAGTCTGTGTACACCCTTTAAATAAAAAGAAAAAGCACATGTTCTGACATTACAGCAAATGTTAGCTCCCTTTGATAACATATAATAATATAATAAATAGACATCTTTTTCATCAGAGATCGGTGAGATTCACTTATTACTTATGCCTACACGGCGTATTAAGAATAGTGATGGAGCTGGGCAAAAATCGAAATAACCTGTATGCCGTACTTTTTTCCAACTGATTATATTTGAGAGTTGCACATGTCAGACAATCATTTTTAGCCATGCTAGCTCAAAGGATGGCAATGTTGGCTCAGTCTTGTCACACTAAAATATCTCTGCAATTATTAGATGGATTGCCATGAAATAGTTTTCCACAGATGAATTATAATAACTCCGATACTTGGAATTTTCATCCAGCATTTGTCTCTGCATTTGACCCATCCCTGTATACAGGGAGCAGTGGGCTGCCTATGACAGGCACCCGGGGGAGCCGTTAGGGGTTCAGTGTCTTGCTCGGGGACACTTCGACACATGACACGTCCCAGCCGAGGATCGAACCGTTAACCTTGCGGTTACCAGACAACCCCCCAAAAAAAAAAGACATGACATAAAAGGCATCAAAGATTATGAAAGGAGTGTCTGTCATGTGCGTAAAGACATGCTATGTTAAGTATGTTGATATGCATGGTGGCGTGAGGAGGGCAGTGTATGGCAATGACAGTACGATAGCTGAGCTGTTACATAGTGAGTTAGGGAAAAAGCAGCAATAACGATAATCTTTATTACGATACTCACTGTCATCTCTGTACTACCATCTCTATCGCTACCTTATAATAATGACGATTATGATAATACTCAATGGGTCTTGAGTTATTATAATTCATCTGTGTCTCCGTTTAATGTTTCGTTGAAATGTTTCTCTCTCCGTCTCTCCCAGTTTGTTCCCAGTTCTCTCGAGGTGTCTACGCCATTTTTGGCTTCTACGACAAGAAGTCCGTAAACACCATCACATCCTTCTGTGAGACATTACATGTCTCCTTCATCACGCCGTCTTTCCCAGCGGAAGGAATGAATCAGTTTGTTCTCCAGATGAGGCCAGACATCAAGGGGCCGCTAGTCTCACTAGTTGAGTACTACAAATGGGAAAAGTTTGCCTATCTCTACGACAGTGATCGAGGTAATGGAAGTCTCATTGTGGGTTTAGTGCTGTTGCTTAACGCTATACAATTATATTAGTCTATACATTGTTTGGTTTTACACAGAATAACTTCTAACACAATTGCAATTAAAAGGACCCCTTGATATTGTTTTTGAAAGAACCAAGATGGACGCTGAGTGGAACTGACTGACTGACTGGGTTGTATTACTGATTTAGCTGCAAAAAAATGTGTTCTAATTCAACGAATCGTTTGTGTGTGTGTGTTTGTGTGTGCAGGTCTTTCTACTCTTCAGGTAATTCTGGACACTGCAGCAGAGAAGAAATGGGTTGTCACAGCAATCAATGTAGGAAACCTCAAAGATGAGCGGAAGGACGAAGCCTACCGCTCTCTGTTTCAGGTACGGATATTCTGTTCATGCAAAGCACTGCACACTGTTGGTACTTTAAAACACCAAGATAAACAGGGGAAACATTCAAACTGCTCCTAGAGATTTTTTTGGGATGCGTTTCAAATTTAGTTGGTATAATCTTCTAACTAATGTGAAGCTAAATTGCGAACGAATAGTCAATACCTCGAACAATGATGTCATTCGCCATTATGGGCTCTTTACAGGTATGGAACTTTTCAGAGCTCCTAGAAGGATTTTCACGGAATTTTGGGGGATTCTTGCTCTCATCTTTATGAACACATACGATTATCCCCTGAGAGAAAGTCACCCATGTTGGATTTTGTACGTTGGTGCGCAGAGGTGCAAGGGCCTGTTCGTCTCTGCTGTCAGGTTTAATTAACTTTTAGGTTCTGTGAAAATGCATTTAGAGACTTACACAATTGTTAATTAACTTCTAAAGAACCTTCAAATGGATATTACATAGAAAACTGAAGATATCGAGATGGGCGGAGATAATGAGAAATCAAGTTGTTGATTTCGAGAGGACATTTATTAGATCAAAATTTGATTTATTATTAGAAAGTTTAGTCATGTTACGTTAGAAAACAATTTGAGTTGATTAATTGATCATTTACAAATTGAACAGTCTCCATTTTACATACAATCTGTACCAGATGACACCGTCCTTTCCAAGAACCTTCTTAAAAAATAACAGCTGCATGTCACTTCCTTAATTATCAATATACTATAGGACCTGTGAAATAAAGTGTTACCGATACATTGTGCTGTGAGGTGAAGGTTTTTTTTCCAGTTATTGGTTTCTGTGATTTTTGGGGAGGTCTACATTGGTGCAGTTACCCAATTTAAGTGACAAAAATAGCACAACAAACTCGGGGCACAGCTTCCAAAGTTTGTCATTGACCTGGCCTACGGTGGCAGGCAGCGTGCAGCGGGATGACTCACTCTCTACAGCACCGCTCCTCCTCCGACCGCCAGACAAAACCTCACTACGCCTCAGGGAAATACCACTTGGTGTTTTCAGAGCTATCTTCCAGGCTGCAGGCCGGCACAACATGACATTAAATACGCATCTGTTTTTTTAGGACCTGGAGATCCGTAAGGAGCGACGAATAATCCTGGACTGTGAACAAGACAAAGTCAAAGACATCATGGAGCAGGTTGATTCCAGTCTTTTCACCACTACTATTATAAGTAATAATGTCCATCCATCAACAAGAAAGCTTCTTCTACCCTTTCAACATCGACTCATCCTCTGGAGTTTATTATATCTCTGGAATGGAATGTACTTTTGTACTTTATAGGAAGATACGATTAGGGTTGGGTTCTCGTTGCTGATCATTTTATTTATTATTTTTTTATTTTCATGACAGTTTTACAGTGATATAGTATTGACACAGGTTCTACTCTCTTCCCATCAGGTGATCACTATAGGCCGCCATGTGAAGGGATACCACTATATCATCGCTAACTTGGTGAGCATCCGTCTGCCTCTGATTCGACTATACACACTATTATATATCGGTTCTTCTGTAGCTGATCTGCCTCCAGTAGGGGGGCACAAACGATGAAAATGATCTTTCTTGTTCCAGGGTTTTGTAGATGGCGACCTCTCTAAAATCCAGTATGGAGGTGCGAATGTGTCCGGGTTCCAGATAGTAGATTTTGATGATCCTGTGGTGGCAAAGTTTGACCAGCGATGGGAGGCCCTTGAAGAGAAGGAGTATCCTGGAGCTGATGCACGGATCAGAGTAAGATTTGGACGTTCATCATTAGTTCGTAGGCTGGTTCGAATTAGTTTAAATTATTTAAGGAAAGAAAGATGCTGGGTCAGGAGGATTTAGATTATCTGGAGATAGTCCAAGGATACAGTAGCATAATCATGCTAACATTGGTTTTAAAAATCTTAACGCTTCATATATCACAAGTACATACGATTTTGTCGTAAAGCTCTTAGTGAGGCACGAGCACCACTCAGACCACTTGGTATTTATTACTGTGTGAAAAGTATTTTGGTGACCAGTGCCGAGCACTCAATACACAGGTGGGAGGAGAGGCACAAACATGTGGAAGGTTGATTCACATTAAGCAGCGCAAAACCAGTTATATTGTTGGAAACTGGGTCTCAGACTGCTGAGAATAGGTTTCCACCTTGATGATTTGATCATCATGTGCAAACTAGATAGCAATATTAGAATGGTGCTTGAAATGCACATAAATAAGGCTGTGTGATTCAATTTAATAATGTATCATCTTTAATGGAATCATATTGTAAAAAAATTATATATCAAAATATAGTGATGACACAATTACGTCGTCTATATTGATCATAATAAGCACGTACTAACTCGAATATTCTCAAACCATTGTCTGAACCTGATTACTATGTATTTGTGTGCATGCATGTAAACATAGTTTACTATCATTTGTATTGAAACTGTTCTGTCAATTTTGCCCTAAAGTTCTTATAGAGCTGAGCTCTTTCTCAAATATTAATCTTCAGGTTCCCAGCTATGTGGAAAGATCCCGTCACTCCTAAAAGAAAGACAAAAATGTATCTATGGTAAAGAGTGGCGGTGTGGAAGAGGTTTTAACATCCTTCATGTTTGGAAAATGCATGATCTTGACTAGAATTGTGTGGGTGGGACTTTTGTTGGCAACTCATTGTTTTGTAATATTGAGTTGCCAGAGAGACAGAGGCAGTTTCTCAGGTCACGGTATATCACAGTGGACGATGGCTTTCAAAATGTTAACCAAATGTCGCCATATTCCACACATCCTCACCTCACCGCAGTTCTAGATGTAATAGTGATTTTTTTTTTTGCCAATGTTTCTGTGTCTTTCAGTATACCTCAGCCCTCACCTATGATGCTGTGCATGTGATGACGGAGGCGTTCCGCTTCCTTCACAAGCAGAGAATAGACATGAGTCGCCGTGGCAACAGTGGAGACTGTCTGGCCAATCCAGCGGTTCCCTGGGCACAGGGGGTGGAGATCGAACGTGCCCTCAAACAGGTAACCATGGATTAGAATGAATACAAACCACAGTTTGCACCCCCTCTAGACTACAAGCATATCAGCCCCATTTTTTGGGGACTGGTCCTTTTTAAGTAGACGGTGTCAACAAAACTTGTATGTCTCCGTTTGAGTATAACCGAGGCTTAAGTAGTAATAGTGGTTAGCCTCTTTATGCTGCAGACTATGGGTTATGACACTGAAAACAGGGAGTGCTTTGACAATTATTCTGTGTCTGATTGCTGGTGGAAAGCTCAGATGTCCAGAGTGTAAGGCTGCGTTCAGCAGCCCTCTCACTCATTTTAATGGGGCCGCTGCATTGGCGCAGCAGGGCTGCCCGTGCAGAGGGCTGCAGGGGGAAGAAAAGGCAGGGTCATCCAAAGCAAAAAAAACCTGGTTCAGCATCTTCTGGCAAGGCACTGTGGTGGACAATCAAAATAGATGCAAGTTCACATTCCTGGTCGATTACTTAGTAATGTGACCACATTAGAACTAAGGATGAATTGACTGTAGCCGTGATAACTTTCCAGAGTTGTAAAATCTTGTCTCATAGCGTTATAAACAGCTGTACAGTGCTTTGGTGTCTGATAAACCAAAAGGGCACTTTTTATACATAAATTCATTGAGATGCAGGGAGTGATTTATATAGTAAAACTCATCTTGAACATGTGTGTGAACTTCAATGAAATCTAGAATGTGTGTGTTGTGTGTAGGTGCGTGTCGATGGTTTAACAGGGAACATTCAGTTTGACCAGTACGGAAAGAGAATCAACTACTCGGTGACAGTCATGGAGCTGAAGACCACTGGACCTGTTAAGGTAACTGAAGAATCAATTTGGCATCATGACTATAATTCTAGCATAGCTATGTGATATGTAACCTATATGTGTCTCTGTGTGTGTGTGTGTGTGTGTGTTTTTAGATTGGCTATTGGAATGAGGTGGATAAAATGGTGGTGACAAAGTCAGACCTTTACCCCAACGACACCATGGGAATGGAAAACAAGACAGTCATCGTCACAACTATACTGGTAATAAACGCATGAATGACACTCAATGTGAATGTGTGGGCCAACTGAAAAAAACCACACAAAAATGTAACCGTCAAGGTGGAAATAACCAAATGTACACAAGCTCAAACATGAGCCTAACTGGGCCTCTAAAGTTCAGTGTATTCATGAAGTATTCTGTAAAGGTCAAAGATAAATCACCACTACGATGGATAATAAAGTTCCATTTTATTTTTTGTGTCGTAAATTACCAAGTAAGTGCTGGAACAGAAAAGGACAAAAGCTTGGGATTGATAAATGGAAAGACAGTATTTTCTGTATTCAATATGACAAAAGAGAGTGAGTTAACATTAGTCATATGGAAAACGCATCATAATACAATAAAGCATGTCATTATCACACATAGGAATAACTCTGCGTGTGCTTGTGCGTGTGTAGGAAGCCCCCTATGTGATGCTGAAGAAGAATGCTGAGCTGTTTCAAGACAATGACCGCTACGAAGGTATGTTTAAATACTCTATTGTGGATATGTGTTTATTTCTTAAATACCTCATTTCATTCACTTTTGTTTACCTGTTTATTGAGTTGTGTGTGTGTCTTTTTTACTTATATTTTAACCGATGCTAGGTTACTGCGTTGACCTGGCTGCCGAGATTGCAAAGCACTGTGGTATCCGCTACCAGTTAAGAATTGTGGGAGACGGCAAATATGGAGCAAGAGATGCAGAAACCAAGATCTGGAATGGTATGGTCGGAGAGCTGGTGTATGGGGTAAGATTTAAAACACATAAAATGTTTAATGAACATTCAGTTTGTCTAATGTTGAAAGCAGCAGTGAGGGTTCATGTTGCTTCGTGTCACCGGTTTCCATTGAAAATAACTCTCTCACTCGGTCTTTGTCTTCCCAACAGAAAGCAGATATAGCCGTTGCTCCTCTGACGATCACTCTTGTTCGTGAAGAGGTGATAGATTTCTCCAAACCCTTCATGTCTTTGGGAATCTCCATCATGATCAAGAAGCCGCAGAAATCTAAACCAGGAGTCTTCTCCTTTCTGGACCCACTGGCCTATGAAATCTGGATGTGCATTGTCTTTGCCTATATTGGAGTTAGTGTTGTACTCTTTCTGGTAAGTCGGTCTGTTTTGTATAGATGTGTTTTGTTACCACCAGAACTGTCAGGTACTCTGCTGTCACCACGGCGGTCAGAGTTTCTTCATGTGTGTGTGTTGTGTGCATGTGTGTGCATGAGTATTCTGCTGGGAATGTGTAGTTGAAGCTCAAGAATAAGATTCAGATCCCAGTAATCCGTATAACGTATTGCTTACAAATTGAGTGTATGTGTTCCATTACATTCAAAATTGATGAAATCATGTAAAAAATGTTGCTGAACTGCTTAGACAATCTGTAAGAGCCTGCATTTCATCTACAACCCCAATTTCTGATGTTGATGCAGATCCATAAACAAGACTCTTAAAATCTAACCGTGCTAAATCCAACTTGTATCGCATTGACAATGTAACCGGCTCTTCGTAGGTTTGCCGAACTGGGTTTTATGAGAAAAGATGGAACGCAGTAAGAGAATCCAGTTCCACATCAGCCAAAACGCTTTATTTCTCGTTTTACTCCCTCTCCTCCCCTCTGGAGCTCTCTGTCCTGCCCATTTTCTTACAGCAACCCCGAGGGATACAATTAACATGGACGAACATAAAATCTGTTACAGTGATAAACAATATGACAACATAATTAACATAATATTATGTTAATAATATTATATTACCACCACTAGTGTCTGACAGGCTGTGCGCAATTTACTGCCGAGCCGAGACCAACAACACGAAGGAGACCAATGTTCAGTAGAGGTGTGTGATTGCATGTAGGTACAGCTCAAAGTGGAAAATCAAAGCTCTAAATTATGATTTTTTTCTTGTAGGTATCCAGATTCAGCCCCTATGAGTGGACGCTAGAGGAGCCAGAGGATGGAGCGATGCCACTGACGACTGAATCCAACAATGAGTTTGGGATCTTTAACTCCCTTTGGTTCTCTTTGGGTGCTTTCATGCGGCAGGGTTGCGACATCTCACCAAGGTTAGTGTGGCAAGTTAAAGTTAAAGGCTTTTCTTCAAATAGTGTGTCGGTACTGATTAATATACAGAGGACCAGTCTGATCAAACTGCTAACTATGACCATGTGCACCTCTGGTCTGTCAACTCTGACTCAGTTTTGACAAGACACCTGTTCTTCTCTGCATTTGTTAAAAGTTGAAGAGCCAAAACATAAAAAAATCTGTTGATTGAAACCAAAAGAAGAGGTGTTATTTTTACATATGTTTGTGTGTGCAGATCTCTGTCAGGTCGTATAGTAGGGGGTGTGTGGTGGTTTTTCACCCTGATTATCATCTCATCATACACTGCCAACCTGGCTGCCTTCCTGACGGTGGAGAGGATGGTGTCTCCCATCGAGAGCGCAGAAGACCTGGCTAAACAGACAGAGATCGCATATGGAACCCTGGACTCTGGATCCACCAAAGAGTTCTTCAGGGTAAGTACAAAATACAAATGTATTATTTCACGATGCAACAGAAGATGCCACAATGGCTGCACAAAAGTGTGTGAGTAGGTTTGCGATGGGCATTTCTGCAAACGATTTCCGCTATTCCGCCGATCACTAGTCGGTTGCGGTAACACGCCAAGGCAGGAAATAGAAAGACAGAAACATTGATTTGAAATATTCTTAAAGTTGTCTTTGTAAATGTTTTATAAGGAGATGCATTCACCACGTTTATTAGGGCCTATCTTGAAGTACCCTGTGGTCAATTGTATTACCGTGTACTTAAAAGTACCCAAGTTGCACAAATGAAGTTGTTGGATCTCATCTACGTCTGTCTCTCTCTTTTTTTTAGCGCTCAAAAATTGCCTTGTTTGACAAGATGTGGCAGTACATGAAATCAGCAGAGCCCTCTCCCTTCGTCAAGAAAACGTCGGAGGGAGTCTTGCGTGTCAGAAAATCCAAAGGGAAATACGCCTACCTGCTGGAGTCCACCATGAACGAGTACATCGAGCAGAGGAAACCTTGCGACACTATGAAAGTGGGAGGAAACCTGGACTCCAAAGGCTACGGCATCGCCACGCCTAAAGGATCCCCATTAAGGTGGGTGGATCAGTATAACAATGCTAGCCAACCTGCACTGCCATGTACCATTCACACTACTAACCTGCTGCCTAGTAAATGTCCCTCTCCCCACTCACAGCTCATTTCCCCACTCTCAAAACTTTAAAAGAGACGTTTTTAATAGTCAACTTACAGTTGAAAGTTGATTCAAAATTCCCCTCACTTTAGTGCTCTGAAGCCTCAACAGTAATGATCAGAATACACTTGCTGACCACCTGCTGTAGTACTCAGGTGGTTTTAGCCAGTGTGTGAGCTGTGGCTGTGTCTATGTGCAGCTCTGCTCAGGAAAATGAACCACCGATGGGGAGCAATGTAGTCTGGTCCCAAGCCTTAGTGCCAATTGGGTGTTGCAGTATGCGAGTGTGATGAATGGGGCATGGCGGCTTACTCGTTGTTATAATAATCCACCTACCCTGATGACATCATCTCGGTGGTTTGTATTTTTACCATGGTTACCACCTCTGACCAACGGCTAGTGGTGGTTGCCGTGACAACTGGGGAGAAGGGGCTGTTGAAAGTGTGACATTTCAGGTCTTAAAGAGATACTTCATCGCAGAAATTCAAAAAGGATGTGTTTTAATTGAGTGTAAAGTTGGTATTATGTAGTCTCTTTTTGTAAAAAGGGATATCATGATACAATGACCAATGTGAAATTTTCATTATCCATTTCTATTAAGACGGATTTCATTTTCTTTCTAGTGAGGAGAATTTGGCTGCAGGTTTTTTTAACAATTATGATGAGCTGACTCTTTAAGACCTGGATCACCAGATTCTATGAGTTTATGACGTTATGTTTCTGTGTGTGTGTGTGTGTGTGTGTTTGTGTGTTTGTCTATGTGTATGTCTGCATTTATTTTCCATTAGAAAATGGTCTCCTTCCAAAATAACTATTGGACCATGTTTTATTTCTATATTATAGGTACATATTTTATACAGATAAAATATATTTATGTAATTCATCCAACCCCTCAGATGTCTTGTTTTATTGTAGTTTGAAACCCAGACATTCTATCTTTGCTTACTGCTTTCTCTCAGCATTCAAAGCAGCAGGTTTTTAAGTGGTTTGATAGCAGGAAAAAGGGTGGTTTTATTTCGAATTGTAAAGTGATTGCACAGCACTCGTAGCTTCTTAGAAAGGTTCCTAGAAAAGTTGTTTAGTACAAATTAAAAGGAAAATGAAGATGGTGTTCAATTGCTTAGAATCTTAAATTCCATTTATAATTTATTTATTCCATTTAACTGTAATTCTTTATCTTTATCACAGCGCCTGAAGGGAGAGGTGTTTGTTTTAGGATAGACAGCATACAGCTGCAGACAACCATGTTAATTAGCCTCTACTATTTATCATAACCTTAGCTGCAATCAACAATAAGAAAACCATAAAATAACACTAGCCTTATACTTTTTTATATTAACTGTGTAAATTGTAGGTTTTAAATTGTATTTTAATAACTATAAAACCTCTAAATGTTACAAACCCTACAGATGTTTTCACAGTTGAAAACACAGTTTCCTGTCCAAACCATATATAGTGACATCTTTTTTTGGTTCTTTACTCCAGAATATTGGATTTAATATCAATATTTAACTATGGACTTAAAGTTACATCCTCATCAGATGAACAGTGAAGGAAATATACCCCCCTTTTATACACAAAATGTATTGGACAAATTAACATACAAGTAATTAAATGTATGTTATTTTATAGCTTTAAATTGTATGCAGTCAATACCAGCCTGAATTCTGCCTGAATTTTACTAAGAAAGAATATTCCCTCTTTGTTTAGCTTTTACGTGTTAATGATGTATTTAAAAAAAACTGCATAACCTACACTGTTGACTCGCGTGTGGATGTAAACTGAAAGCCACCACTTTAACCTCACACATTTCAATTTGAATCCAATATTCTGGAGTACAGAGACAGCCAAATGTAAAATGTGTCACGGTCTTGCTGCTTACAGACTACATCAAACTTAATTTAAATGTAAATGATGATCCAGATACGTGTGTGTGTGTGTGTGTGTGTGTGTGTGTGTGTGTGTGTGTGTTGAGCTGCATGCTAGTCACTGAGTTTGTTTCTCACTTTTGTGTCTTTTCAGCACACTACAGGTGGCTATATGGTTACGTCTGCCCTGCATTCTCTCTCTTCTCTGTCTCTTTGTGTTGCTGTCTTTGTCAGTCGGCTCTGAAAGTTAATTTTCCTCTGCAGAATGTTTTCAGTGACAATTACAGTTACTTGTATTTGGTGAATATGCTGTTAAAGCTGCATTAAGCGATGTCTAAACCCCAAAGGGCAGGAGTAACTCATAGTAATAAGTCTTATACAGTATACTCCAGTATTTTCCCTTATCAAGTTTATAGCTGATCTGTTAGCTTGAACTTCCCAAAGGAGTTCTCTTTATTAATGCACTGAGACAGTAGTTAGCTGCTGGGCCCCTACTGACCACGGTTCCTATCCTTCCCAGTGCAATGCGTATTGCATTTCTCTACTGGAATACAGGACCAATCTTCAAGACGGTACATCAAAATCAGGTTATAAAGCAGCACCCACCTGAAGATCCTTATTAAATCAAGTGATGGTCAGTGTTCGGATGGGGGTAACCCAAGATCGTATGAAACCGGAACCATGGGTCTTTAGCCATCAGAGCTTATAATTATGACCTTGTGCGTTAGAGGAGAATGCCCAATCTCTAGAGGCATCTAGGATGCGCTGTGCAATTCCTCTCATGCGTTCCCAAGCTCCACCAAGGGCGATGAAAGCTCAAGAAAGTAGCTCACGATGCTTGCCTGACCTTGGAGTATATGGACTTGCTCGCCCCTACAAAGTTGGTTATCAGTCAGAGCGCAACTGCTTGGCAAGCCCACTTATTGAGAAGAATTTTTAGAGTGCATTAAATGAAGCTGGATGAGCTCATTGTTTCAATTACTTCAATATGGATAGCTCTAGTAGACATGCATATGCCCACCTCTTGCTATTGCCATGATTTCCTCTTGTGCGGCGTGCGACTACTTCTCATGAACCAAACACATCCAGGACAACGTAGGAGAGTTCTCTGTTCTTTCACAAAGTTTACTGCAGATCACACATTTGTTAAGGACTCCACTGATGCACCTTTTTGCTCCAACTATCCAGAACCCCCTAGTGTGGATGGTGCCCTCAGTAAGGTGTCTTTCTTGGTGCCACATGATGATGGTGGCCAATGAACAATGTTGCAACATGATGCCGTACTGGGATAATGAGAGGGTTGGCATTGCTCTTCTGAAGGTTCGACTGAGTAAGACGTCCACCTACTTGCAGTAAGCCTTCACTGTCAACAAGCTGGGGAAGCTTTTAAAGAGCACTGTTTTTAGTTAGCTTAAAGCGCTTTGAGATTGGTTCACTCTCTTAGCGTCCTAGCTTGAGTGGCGAGGACTAACTTTTGAATGCACCTCCACATCTGACTTGGGTACAACAAGGTTGAAGGACGAGGCTCTCGGTAGGGTTGAGAAGCCAGTTTAGCCTTACCAAACACAACGCCTACCTCACTGGGACCAATTTTTGCTCTGAGCTTCAGGTAATCAACTGCAACTATTGCCTTGACTGAAGCATCCGAGATCACATGCATTTCTAAGTTCTGGGTCTTTGAGCTTGAGGAGGATGAGTAGGTGCGTGGAACATGCTACTCTTTCAGTTCTTCTTGAAGTGTCTCATATCGCTACCAAAGTCCTTTTCCTTGACTCTTGAATTCTTCTTCAGTCTGAACATAGCTACTGCTGGGGATGGCCTGTTTACGAAGACATGGACTTTCATGCTGTCATCAACAACTTTGTTGGTACCACAGAAAGTACAAGAAATAAATGGAAACAGTGGAACATTTGTCGTGTGTCAGCCATGTTGGCCACTCTTTCTCAACACCATCATATTGTGCACTAGATTCGAATGAACACCAATCTTTCCTGGTTTCTGGGGATGGCATACTCCAAATATGGGAAGAAACCAACATTCTTTGTCCTTTTCGAGTGGTGGTGCTCTCCCTGCATGGTTGCGGCCCAATACATTTTACATGAACTCCACTGTTAAGTGTGTTTTCATTTCTGGTTTCTTTTCTAGATTGCACCTCCAATCTACTGTAGGCGTACTCTATTATTTGGAAGTAATCTTAGAGGTTTGCAGAACGCTAGAGGGGCAACCCAACTGTTGCTGCTATCCTTGAAGAACTCTCCCTCCATAATCTGCAGGAAGAGCATTTCCTCCATAGTCGGTGCAAGCTGGTTGTCGTTCTCATGTTGACAGAATGTGGAGCATTGTGGGATCCATTGTACTGTCTGCTCAGTTTGTGGACTTCTAGAATATCTTTCTAGCAGCAGAAGGATGTCCACGTCAGGATCAAGTGGTGGTTATTCCTCTGCAATGGGCCGTAGGTGAACGTAACCGTAAGATGCAGAGAGTGACTGTTTTTCAATTGGGTGCTGTGATATTGGGGGGTGGCGGCTCAATTAGAATCACTGAGATTCAACCAGATGGACTTGTGAACTGAAGCTATGAGTTTGGGGACGTTGGAAGACAGTTGTGTGCTGATCAGCAGCCCATAAAACCCTTTCACATTACTTGACTCAATTTTAATATCGCTTAATGGAGCTTTAAATCTAACCCTTTGATAGATATACTGTATGATATACTGTTGTACTAAAGCATGGTAGAACCAGAGACATTTAGCTTTTTTCATTTCCATGACTTTCAGTCAGGAAATACTGGACAAATCATTCACTTAATTTCTGCCAAAATTATCTTCCAATATCTTCCCATGTCTCTGCTCCTAGCATGATCTTACTGTTGTCATTTAATGTATTTTTCCCCTTGTTGCAACTATCACAGTCAAAGTGGATGATTAATGATATGATTTCAATGGTGGGTTCAGTTCAGAAAAAACACACACTCACAATCCTTTGGAATGTGAAAATCATCAAATTCAAATCGTACAACATCAAATCTGATGTGAACTGCGCCCATGCCAAGTCATTAGTCACATTTTTACACAACATTAGTATTTTAGATGTCTTGAAAACATTCGCCTGCATTAATCACTACATAATACATGAGGTTTGCTATTGACACATTGGCTTGATTCACTAGGGTACAAAATACCACTCCCCATTAGCATCAATTTCACCGCCTTTTCGTCTTGCCATTACATCATTACTTTAACGTAATAAGCTCTTCCTGCTGGATTGTCTCTTCTTCTTTTCAAGAGTTAATTAATAAACGTAGGCTCTTTAATTAAAGGATAAAAAAAAAAAAAAACACTGGGCTGGTTGCACAAAGACATATTAGAGTAGTCTACAGATTTAGATCAGTCGTAGATATGTTCTTAGACAGTTTTACAAAAATGAAGACTGGCGAATTATTGGAATAATTGCGAATAATTATTCAAGCATTGTTAGAAATGATGCTGTGTTATGAGGAATGATAACATCAAGTAACTCATAGTTGTTTTTCAAACTTAGTTGGGTGTTTCACTATGGGACATATAGACCACTCTTGGACTTCATAAGCTCTCGAAGCCTCAAAGCATGTCGGCCAGGGTACCCTTCAAAATGCAGTTCTGTTCTGTTCTGACACTCCCCTTGAATAGAGCCAACAAAGTGGCCATACGTCTGGTGGAAGAAGCCCTCAAACTCTGAGGGGCCTGTGAGGCCTTCACACCAGATATATGGCTTTCCAATGCTGTTGGTATAATGACTTGCCTGTATGGCCCAGGACTTAAACAGCTCATCAGCTTTCCTGAATCTTGCTGTCCTGCTCACATGCACATGCAGAGCCCACACAGGTCATGATGTCTCTGTTCTTTCACTGAGGTGAATGGTGGTGGGTGAAATGTTGATGGATCCATTTAGTGGAACCTATAGGCTGAATCAAATTTAGGGACAAAATGTGACTTGGGCTGCAGGCACATCTTACACACTCAGGCATAGAGCAGGACGTTTGGCCACTGGGTGAGCATCTACACACAGAGAAAAACAATGGATACTAGGGGCTTTCCTATAAGGTGTAGATATCTATGATTGCCTGGCCTTATCTCTGCCAGATTTGTTCCACAGCATGAGGGTGGAAGATCTACTATCGCAAAGGGGGTTGCCCCATGACAGCAGATTTTGCCCCCATGTTCAATATCATGCTACTCTAGATAATTATCTGCTAGGCTTCTTGTGTAGGAGCAAGTGCCACCCTGGTAGAAAATGTTAAAAAAAGTGCTAAAAACACTGCCTCAGGGACCAAATGTCATTCACTGCTCTGCCCATCATGGTTGCCCCGCACTCTGACAGGCATGCATCCATTGTCATTGTTACCCTGGAAAACAATACTATGGCCACAGCTGATGCCCCTCCACTGATGCAGAGTGACAATGCAAGTCAATGTTTTATTTTATTTTAGCCTGAACCCAAGGTGATCACAAGGGCACAGTTGTGATAGTGTTACCAAATGTTGAAAATCCCTTATTATAAGAAGACTGAGAGATACTACAGATATCACTGAAGCCATAAGGCACATAGGGTGTAGGCAGTCTGAACATTGCAACTTTCCCCAGCTGAAAAAGGGAGACGGTTCCCTGGGATGGTTTATCTCCATAACAGAATCCCTGACTGCCTGCTGACGTGCAATTGTGAGCATATAAGATAGTCAGTTGGAGGGCCAGTTCCTAGCTGTCAAAGCAGCAAAGGCGTGTTTACTTAAGGCCATGGGGTCTCAGTGTTGTCCTGCCTCATGGCACCCCCTGCCTCTGCCACACTGCTGCAGCAAAGCCGGTCTTGGGTACCCTTAGGGGTGCAAGGGATGTGTTTTGGGGGTAAGCAGAGGCCAATGGCATCCTTCCAGCCTCCAAGGCCTTGGTCGGGTTGTTGGCCACATCAATTGCTGCCTTCTGTTCATCACACAATTTTTGTGATCTTCAGCTTTGACTAGCGCTTGATAGGAAGCATACTCTTGAAAGAATTGGACCAGTAACCGCTTATTTCCTTCACACTCTTTCAGCACAATCTGGAAACTGTGGAAAATGTTCTGGGAACAGGTTACCTATTAAGCAGTATCCAAGATAGCCTTGTGAAGATGAGGGAGCTAAGTATTGTTTCTCAAGGGAAGAGTGGCAAGAAAGACTTTGTGGGGGGACGAGGTTTGACTGGTATGTCAGACCAATGTGGTGTCAAAGGAGCTTCCAAGGCAATTCCCATAGTGAAAACACAGAATGAAGTTCGAAAAATAACTACTTTTTAAGAGCTTGTTACTTTACGACAATTTCAAAGGTATTAAATCTTGAGTGACACTGGCTAAGTTACACAAGCCAGGATACTGGCTATACCAACTATTCTAAATACATTTGATATGATTTGATATGAAGTTGACCATGATATGCATAATATTAGGTATGCATAGTTAATATCTGAAAAATAGTTAATTAAGTAAATCCATTAAACGTAATGGTGACTGTATTGGTTACCATGTTGGTATTTCATATATCAGTATATAAATTAATCCTGATTAGGGCGGTATAACCGAGAATAATCACTCTTTAGTTTGACTTAGCATGAAAGGGAAACTTGGCACTAATGCTAGAAAATTGATTTGCTCCTAATTCATCTGCCTCACTGAAGTATACATGACTCAGCCCCTTTGCTACGCTAAAATGACAGTTCCATTTGCTCCTGGTCTAATCATGCAATCATTTACCATCAATTTGAGTGACTTTTACACAGATGTGAAAGTACCCATGAAAACTAATGGCCTAATACTTGGCGGTAGCCAGAATCACCATCAGTGAATGTTACCAGGCTCAAAGTAATGGTGTTCATGTAGATTTGGTCCCTGAATAATGACAGTAAAGCTGGCTTAAGGGAGGATGATTACTGGTTTCAGCAATGCAGACAAATATTTTAACTGGGATGGGATGGGTGAGTTGTTTTTATACCTATATATATGGTTGGGATCTGATGTCATTTTATGGAACTGAATACAATATTAAACAAGCTTATTGAATCAGAATTATTTCAAATCCCTTATCAAATCTATTTTAGAAAGGGTCAGCTTCATTCATTTGTAAATATATCTACAATTCTGACGCTATTTAATTTCGGGGCAAAGTAAAATTTTAGATGTATTCCTAAATATATTATAAATGTTAGAACATAATTGCTGAAAACATGAAAGGACCATGAGGTCTATTGTTCTGAATTGTAGAGTTAAACCAAACTGTTTTGAAACCATTTTTTGCAATTAGGATATTTTGGGGCGGCCTGAACACTAGAGCTACAAATTGAAAATATGTATCTACCTACCAGGAGTTCTGATTCAGACATATTAACCTGCCCATCTATAATTGCTTATATGATAAGAAAAAAAAGTCTAGCTGAGCGCTCCAATATCTAAAATTGACATGACACAGCTAGATCTTTACCTTAACCTTACACAATTTTTACGTTAAACCACAAACTTGACCTAAACCCAACTCCCATCAATAATTTCTGATACGCAAAACTATAACTTAACTTTAACTTAAAGGCCAACTATGGTTTATTACAGCTGTGGATTTATTTTTGTTGTTTGGGAATCAGTTCACAGTAAAACTCTTAATCATTTTGGGACATGGTGACATCACTAAAAGGGAACCGTCAGATGATCACATAGGTTGTAAACACACCACCTGGTTAGTCAAACTTACCTGGAAGAGAGAATGAAGGCAAGTGGGAAAATTATTACGCAAATTGTCTGTTTTCAAACATCCATCACAGTTTACAGACCAACCTCTGGTACAACTTATTGTCAGTACTTGAGGTCTTTCATTTCAGTGATGCCACCGGTTTCAAGATTCCAAGATCTTAATTATTTTAGCGAGTTCAATGTAACCATAACCGATCTAGACGTTGCTACAGAAAAGACTATTTAAAGGGAAAACAGGCACATTAACCAGACAAAAGCCAAGTTTTATTTTGGCCTTTTTAAGCAAGTAAATTCATTTTAACCTGCAAAAACAACAGTCAGTGCCAGCTAACAATGGGAACCTGATTCATGGATGTTTTGTAACAAATAGCAAGGAGAGAGAGAGAGAAAAGATTTGATAAGAGATTTGTAAATGATCAATCAACAACTGGCTATCAGAACCCAACCCTATCTTTATGGTTCTGTAACGGAATATAATGTGATTCTAACGCAGACCTATTCAATATTCTTATTTCCATGCTTACTTGGCAAGTAAGCAAGCTTAGCTGCTAATCATTTCTAATACTGATCAATGCTGCTAAGAAAAGAGAAGCATTTCAGCTGTGTATAATCTGTTTATGCTAAGGATTAAGAGTTCATGCTGCTAACATGCATACCAGCAGGAGGACTGACATTGACAACAACTGAACTGCTAACAGCCACTGTGTTCATGTAGAAATGCTGTGAACCTGGCGGTGTTAAAGTTGAACGAGCAGGGGCTGCTGGACAAACTGAAAAACAAGTGGTGGTATGACAAGGGCGAATGCGGCAGCGGAGGAGGGGAGAGCAAGGTTAATACACACCACACACACATGTACACGCTAAAACACACACACATGAAGGTAACGCTGGGTTATCAGGTGTAGAAAAAAAGACCTAAAGAAGCAGCACAGTTATAACGCCACATGTGAAGGTACCAACGTGCTGTAGCTGTAAAGCCTTTCACATGAACCCAAGAACAAATCAATACTCATTGTTATTACATATCCTAGATTTAGCAGTTGCTTATCAGCAGCACCACCAGCAGGTAGCGTTGTTCTCTGTGCTGCTTCTTTTACAGATGTTGTTGCACCCTGTTTGGTTGAGGTCAGGGTTAGGGCAGGCTTCAGGGGCAAGGGCAGGGTCAGGTGACCTCATACCAGATGGCAGCAACAGTGCAGGAGAAGGGCTGTTGATAAAGAGTTTGTGCAAACTGGGCAAACTCCATTTATCTATGGCTCTGGCCTGGAGGAATATTACTGCTGAAAAAGCAGAAAGGCTTTTATTTGCAGCACCTCTCATTCTCTGTCTCTGAGGCCAAACAGAGGGGCCTTGACAGTAAAAGACTTCATTCTTAACAGTTTTGTTACAGACTTAAAGGTCTACACAGTCCACTGGGGGCTAAAATAATCTCCCAAACCAAGCTTTAATGTTGTGTCATTCATGACGAATGAAGTCCTTGCAAAATAACAAACATTAGCTTGGCCCCGTCTCGGTCACTAGACCAGAGTGTGAGAATTGCTGCCCCACTAATAACATAAGATAACATTGTTAATGATGTTATTTATGTTATTCCCATTAAAGAGTGCCAATAAACCTTGTCGTATTGAAACTGAATGAGCAAGGGACCCTAGACAAGATGAAAAACAAGTGGTGGTACGATAAAGGAGAGTGTGGCTTCAAGGACTCCACTAATAAGGTTAGTTTTATATGTCTGTGGATCAATCCAACACATTGTCTGTTCACACATGCACATATAGCTTGGTTCTATAGCTACACTTTAAGATTACAGTAGTTTTAACATGTTCATATGTGTTGACCTGAAGGAAACACAACTTGCACAGAATGGTTAAGTACAGATTAGTTCCAGCTGTATGTAATGCTAATGCATGGAGGTTTAACTGTCAAACTGTATAATGTTGATAAGAAGAATAACAAATGGTGTCCTGAAAACAGAGTGGCACGTCTTAAGATAAACTCACTGTGCATTAGCAGTTAGGCTCACTGAAGTGTTTGTTTTGTCTGTTTTAACACTCGTGTTTAAGTCTGACCGTCTGTCTGAAACCTGATTCTGACACACAGAGTTTCAAAGTTAATGTCTGCAAAGTAAGAGTTGTAAATGGAGATTTCACAATAATCACACATTATATACATGGACAAGGTAATGTGTTGTTATGTGGGGTAATGAAGGGGATAACCATGTCTGTAGGGTAGGCATGTTGCGTCAAGGCAATTTCCTTTTCTTCAGCATCTTTAGGAAGAACGATGGGTTAGGTCAAAGAAAACAGATTACACGGGAGCAAAAGCAATCCTTATGCTGTGTTCACACCACCATTTTGTTGCTTTTGTCATTCGTAGTGTGAACATTGTATTTGGCTACTTTTCTTGCCAAGCTTTAGAGCTGGTGAAGATCCTATCCATGATGTTAGGCACTCGGCGTAAACACCCGTCTGTGAGCTAAGAGATACAAGTGTAGCTGTGATTGGAGGACGTAAACATTGCTCCGACCATACAGCCTACTAGCAAAGAGTATCAGATTACCTGCTTTTTCATTCTAAGCTTTTAGTTTAAACCTGTATTCACGGATTACCTGCGAGAAGCTACAATGGACATCTTTGATGATGACATAGGCTGTAGGCAAGGCTGCCCTTCGTCATCCCAGGTCACATAGGAAGGATAGCGTACAGTGTACAGAAAAACAATCCACACATGCATAAATACATACAAAGGTACACGCATATTTACACATAGACAAACTGATAAAAGGTAAGAGTGGTTTAAGTGTGTGCAGGTCAGGTTTACCCTAGTTGTCTGTGACTCTGTGCTGTCTTAATCTTAAATAATCTGTGTTTATGAGGAGTTAAATATGTGCAGACGACAGGTTAATGGTAGTGTGTCAGTCTTTAGATTACTTTGCTGTTAACATGAAACACCCCACTAACACTTTACTCTGGCTGGCTGCCTTCTTTTTTTTTTGCCTTTGTGTGTGTGTGTGTATTAGGAGAAGACCAGCGCCCTGTCTCTCAGTAACGTAGCAGGGGTCTTCTACATCCTGGTTGGAGGTCTGGGTCTGGCCATGATGGTAGCGCTGGTAGAGTTTTGCTACAAGAGTCGCGTAGAGGCCA
Organism: Leptoclinus maculatus; assembly: GCA_032191485.1. Lineage (NCBI taxonomy): Eukaryota > Metazoa > Chordata > Actinopteri > Perciformes > Stichaeidae > Leptoclinus > Leptoclinus maculatus. The sequence goes on from JAVDOI010000009.1 coordinate 4,126,498, forward strand.
AAAAGATGAAGGTACCTTATATTTTCAAATACCAATAAGACTTAACTGTCCATATTAGAAACAGTTAGCTTTAAATCTGCTACATGTAGGATTCTCACTAAAAATACTGAGTCTGAATTTGTGAGTAATGAAACAAATGCTACAAAAAGCTAAATCCTGTTTATATGACATAGAAGTGCATTCAATGTAATGTAAGAAATAGTATGCCAGTGTCTTTATGATATTATCCATGTATTAGGTTACAATCAGTTGCCAGTTTATTAGGTACACCATTATGGTAATTTTAGTTGTTTGTGATGCTGTTGAATTTTATTGCATTATACTTTATACCGTCCATCCTATTTAGATCAAGAGGGTCGTACAAAATAATGGAAACACCCCTCAGTATAACACAATTCTACACAGCACAAACTCCAGCCTCATGCCCATTGAGCTTAATCAACACCTCTCTAAAGCAAAAACTGAACCGTAGAACCTTCATGCAGGTAGGATTTATTCTAGGGCTCCTGGAGTAGACCGCTTTAGTCGTAGCTCGGTTGACCTAATAAACTAGCAAATTAATGTGTATAGGACTTCTGAAGTGCACAACTAGGAGTCTTACGTCAAATTCATACCAGACGCAAGATCTCGTCAGTGCGTAAACTCTACAGAAGCGTCAATCCGCACTTGATTTCATCCTTATTTGCGAAGTTACTGTCTTAAGTATATACCCAGACAGATGTTTTCGTCTTCTCGCTGTGCGTCTGCTCCAAAGCATTTACAAACTACTTTCTCCGGGCCATCCACAGACTTCTGGTCAACCACTAATGTTAATTATTAATTAAGGTTCCTTGCGGTTTCACTGACCTGGTGTTCGCTACAGGAGCCTGTTTTTAGGTTCTACCAGAAAACTTAAGGTTTTGAATGGTTTGTGGTAAACACTGTCAGATTTATAGTGATTCAGTGTTTTCATATTTGCCAGTATGAGTCATGTTTCTGGCCACCTGATGAATCCTAAGTGAAATATCTTTCTCTTTGGCTGCTAAATGCTCCTCTATATTCACCAGCTAGTCTCTAAATAGTCTCTAACTGTTCCTGTCTCCTGTCTTTCTATTTTTATTAATACTATATTATATTTGCAAAAGGACTAACGGGCTAAATGCTCAATGGTGCAAATGGAACATTTTGTGGGAAAGGAAAACAGGATATTTATCACATTTTCATGTGTAGACAGGTCTTAAAAGGCCATTCTCTCTCTCTCTCTCTCTCTCTCTCTCTCTATCTCTCTCTCTCTCTCTATCTCTCTCTCTCTTGTAATACAAATCCATATTGCTTTTGCAGTTATCTATTTTTGGTGCCACCAGTAGTCAAACTATTGTTGTAACATGAATGAGTCATAACAGTCACACGGCTAAAGAGTCACGATTGGTACGATCAGTATAGTAATAACAATGACTTTATTTTTGTCATGAAGGTGGCAGCCAACACCTTGTCGTCCCCCCAGCACACAGGAAACTACACACACACTTTGTCCTCTCCTCAACATGCCCCCAACTTCAACCTGCTGTCCCCCAGCCACCAGCCAAACTACGCCACCTATAAAGAGGGCTACAACGTTTACGGCATTGAGAGTGTCAAGATCTAACACGGGTAGGAGAGCGATGATTGATGGCTAACACTTTCCTAACCTCACAGTCATAGACAATGTTTAGACAATGAACTTGTAATTGGCTTTCATTCATACCAGCGAACAACAGCTGCATTCAAACAATGATCCATAATGCCATTTGTGGGAAAACTTCACTTTCTTGATTCCACTTAACTGTCTTTGATTGCTTTTAAGCCACAAGCAATGACACTCTTAAGTGGCTCAAATGCTCTTCTCTTTTCTGGTAGGCTGTTAAAGGAGTGATTATTGTTTAGTTTTAGTGGCAGTGATTTCACATTGAAATCAAAGAGAAGATAATTAGTGAAGAAGACAAACAGATCTTCTACTGTCCAAAGACAACGATGTGATTCCAAGTTTTAGTTCTAGATGTAATACTTAATCAATAGTATAACCTGTTCTGAAAAGAAAAACCACAATACTTTTGATTTCATTATTGTCCATGAACCTGGAATCTTTTTGCTTATTTGCGTTATCACCACAATGAGACAAAAGTTGCCCCTGAGGCTGACTGGCATTGCAGAGTGCTATCATTTACTGCATATTCCGAATGCAGCAGTTGTTCTTGGTAAACAAAAGTAACATGAAGACCATAATAAAGTCTAGATTAACACCGCATACAAGGTATCTTGTCAAAACTGTATATGGCTGTGAAACTCCTTTCCTTTGTTCACTCATTACCCAACAGCTTGCTCACCTCCTCGATCCCTTTTATCTCACCTCCCCTGACCTCTCCTCTCCCCTTAACCACACCTCCTACCCTCTCTGCACTCCTTTACCTCTCTCCTTTCTGTTTTCCTTTCCTCTCCTCTCCTCCGCTCTCTTTCTTGTCCTCTTACCCACTTCCACTTTTCCCTTTTTTTACTTTTTGCCTTCCCTGATCCTCCTTTCTTACTTCCTAGCCAATCATCCTCTTTATTGGCCAATCATTGCCATCCGTCTTAATGTCAGCTTTTCATTAGGCAGGCCCATGATTTCATGTTGAAGATGGGATGGTTTATACTAGTAGCATCATCAAACGCTGGACTTCTTGGTAGAACAAATGTAAGTGTAATACCACTGCAGTACAGTGATGAATACCACTGTTCCCTTTGAGTTGATTTACTCGTTACACCACGTGGGATATCACACCCCTGCATGGTCTGATTGAAGACACCGTTTATGAAGCATAAGAAGTGAGCTACTGACGGCTTACAAGTTTCACCAAATGTATTGGTAATCTGATTATGTCTTTTTTTCTGTAACTGCAATGGAATACAGTTACCTTTTTTTTGTATGATTACGTAATGCTGTTCCATGTAATCAGTTACGCCTGTTGGTGACGCTTGGAGCGCCGATGCTCCGAAAGTCCATCGACTGCCCCGATCAACAAAATGAGGATAAACACGGACGACATCCCCAAACACAGTCTCCCAATTCCCTCTTTTTTTGCACACAAATGCACTTTTTTTGCAAGTTAACAATGGTCTCTCAGCTCATAAACCGTGATTTATTTGCTCATAACAGAGCAGGTAAAATCCGTCCGAATTGAATAAATAATGCCATCCTCAATTTGCTCACCAAAGGGCTGCAGCCGCTCTCACTATGGTGCTGCAGATCCGTCAGCTTGCATTTGGTTCCCGGAGTGATCTACATTGGTAGATTCAGTATGCGTAGAGAGTTTTGGTTATGACGACTGTGTTTGTGTCATCGGTACGCTGTGACGCAATACAGTGGTTCTACCTTCAGAGTTTAGCCGCGCTTGTTGCATTATTTTGAGAGCGTGCAGGTTGATATTGTTGTTGGAGGCTCAGGTGTCGGATCATTTTGGAATCGTCTGTTTCCCTCCAGGGAGAATCCCCCCGTTCTTTTCCAAAACGCCTTAGGTCTAAAGTAAAGTTTAATGTTCCTTCGTGGGTCTTGACATCAGTGCTTGAGGCTCTTTGTGGTTTAATTTATACAAGACTTCACTGCTCCTGGCTTTGTCTTAAACAAAGAGAGACTCTTACCTCTTAGCTACAAATAATTTCAAGGTCACATTGCGCCTAGATGCATCTGAAGTACCTTAGGTTACTGTATCTGTAGTGTACAGTATAGTGGCTCCTTTCGCATTTTCAGAGTTGTGTGCTGTGCGAGTGAATCAACCGAAAGGAAAGCGTTGATGAATATAGTTTCTGCTTCCTAAATGAGAGGAATGAGGTACACGACCATATGTTTAGTCCGGCCACACAAAGAAATGATATTCTATACTACATGTATTGTACCTTGTTTCTCTTCTTCAGGGAACAAAAGCTACAGTAATAACATTTTATTTCCTTAGTTTAGCTTCACTAGTTTATTAAACCATTCAGTTGAAATCATTGATTTTAAAACCTCATTCAAGCATAAGATGTGTTCTTAACAAGGAGATAAAGTGAGAAGTTTCTTTCCTCCAAACCAGAATTCATTCTCTCATAATGTCAATGTTTCTCCCTCAATGATTTGATTTGCCTCGAATGTCTCTCTACACTTTTGGTCACACTGCAGCGTACCCGATACTTTGTTTTTATACACATTGTCCATTCATTCGTGACATCATGCTACAGTATGTCTTGCTGCATTTAGTGGCTTCAGGAAATGGCTGTAGATTTTCAAAGAATTCCTTACATTTCTGTCTCTCTCTTTCTCTCTCTCTGTGTGTGTGTGTGTGTGTGTGTGTGTGTGTGTGTGTGCGTGCACGTGCTCACAGACACACAAACACACACATAGCCCATGGCTTAATACTATAAACTAAGGCAACATGTATTTCTATTCCTTTATTGTGAAGGATGAAAATAATCTCTGCAATAACCACATTGTAGAGAACTTCATGAGTGGGTGATGTGGAATGACACTTTATAATGTTGTGTGTTGTTTATGATACAGAAACAACATTTTGAGTTAGTCTGCATTTTCTGGTAAATAAATGTAGAAATGTTTGAATCTTCGTGGATAAAATAACCAGACAGAAATGTTTTGGTTATTTTAAAATCACTGAACTGTATTACATTGATGCGAATTCTATTAAAATGCAATATTTCTCTTAAACAATTCAGGGTTTCCGCCAGAAAGTGTTTAGCCAAGTGGATTCTTTTTTGTTTGGGGTGGGGTGGAGCTGAGCAAAACTTTTAGGAGAGACGTGTCACTAAAATGAAAATAGCTTGTCCACCTTAAAGGACAGTCCACCTTAAGTGAGCATGGGCCGCTAACTTCGGAGCTAACTCCCTTCACATTAATCAACAGGTGACAAGCAAGCGTTTCTATTCTACGTTATTGTACATTTATCACAATATTGATGATGATTTTAAGGGATTGTTCAACGGTTTAGGAAATATGCTCCCCCATCAATCTTCTCATCATTCTTGGAAATAATGAACCATTCCTTCAAGGTTAACTTTCTATCGGAAGAGATGGTCCACCAGAAGCAGATGTGTATCTAGTTTTGGTGTTGATTCAAACATGTTTAACATATGTTTTCCTTGTACAGATGAAATTCACAGATGCAATGCGCTCCAAAGCTCGTCTATCCATCACAGGATCGACCGGTGAGAATGGTCGTGTCCCGGTGGCTTACCTCCGTCCAGGATTACCCATGAGCCTCAGCATGACTGATCTGTCCTGACCACACCCGAGCCAGTGCCTTACAGCCAATCAACACACACCCTCCCTTCCCCTCTGAAAGTGAGTGGAAATGCTTGTCATCTCCTTCGGTGACCAATTACCACTCACCGTGGGTGATTTGCCCTGATTTTCAATCCGGAGTTTAGCCAATCATATCTCTCTGAGGACTTCTGATCTGCTCTTTAACATCTAGCCTAAAAAGACTGGACAGATGTTGTCCTCTTACCACTTGGCTGTCAGGCTTTAGCAAAGACCTGCCCACCAACGAAGTGAATCACTTGACCATCAACGAGAAAGATGGCCTGTCATTTACAAATTCATGAAAAACAATCAAGCACAGTGGACAGTTTTCTAAAAAAAACACACATTGTTTCGTAGATTTTTTGCCATGGAGGCTATAGCAACAGTGATGCTGACGTTAACGCAATAACATTAATCAGGGATGTGATCAGGAATCGTGGGTCTAAAAGCAGAATCTTCTTTAAATGAGTTCAAGCGCTATGAAAAAAACCTGACGTCCTGAAAAAATGCATCCATGACAAAATAGTAATTGTGATAGCTAATGATGTTATTGATCTTAATTGTTTTCCTTATTTCTGCCTGAATATCCCTAATTAGTAGAGACCCAAGAGATGCATGGACTGACACGCACACACATACACACACACACACAAACCCACCGGTATGAATACATACACTATACACAGGGATGGGAAAACATTAATCAAAATGTATGTTGGTACAAAATAATTTACACAATTTAAGCCCTTTGTGTGGGATCTGAGAATAACTGGTTTGAGAGCAACATGTAGACTGCACCAGTTTTGACTCATTATCCTACATAAAACGTAAGCCATCACAATAGTTAGGAAGAGTCTATGAACACAAACATCATGGATGGATTAAGTGATCAAACAAAAGCCAAAAAGCATTAACTTCACAAGTATTCATACACAAACATACTACTACGTTTGATAAATTAGCGTTTGGTTATTGGTGTTACTACGCGTTTAGCAGTATCCTATTAATACATTTTCTAGCTTTTAATCACCAGTTTACATGTTGCTCCTGTTTATGGGTAATAGCTTAATAATTGTCTTGGCTGTGTGAAGCACACAACTCTTCTTCTAAAATGGTATTATAGCCATTAAAGGTCATTCAAAGTTACTTTTTAACTACTTTTTAATGTCCATTGTTAACAGCATTACATTTATTGCATTTGTGTCGTAACATATTTTATAGAAAGCACTCGGTCATCAGACTGGAGATTGACAGGGACGTAGCAATATCTAAATTGGGTTGAATATAAGAGAAACACACTCACAAACTCGGAGCTCACATTGAATAAATGCTCGCGTTTAATAACGCTGCATTTGTCTGAGGTTGAGTTCAGCTACCGAACATATGTATCTGGTTTCAGGTCAGTTTCAAACCGTTTTGTTACGTACAGCTTCAGGCCAGGTGCAGGTTTTTTTTTCAAAAATATAATTTACTAAGAAATCTCTCCATGACTGGCTGCACTGTTAATCTGTGTTTTGAGGGTGACGTGTTGCAAGTAGATACACAATGAGACACATTTACATTGCCCTAGCTGAGCTGACAGTAAAGAACACAGTACCCGTGTGGTGCGTCGGTTATGTGATAGAATTAACTGTGCAAGATTTCAAAATGGCAGCAACTTGTATGCTGCAGCCGAGCAGTGAACGCATCAAAAGAGCAGCAGCTTCAGGCCTCCATCTGTATCTACATTGGATTTGTTTCGGCCACAGTACTCTAGTGCACTGGGTCCATAAATTCAAGAAAATAGACGGAAAATAAAGATGCAAGTGTGACAGTTTATGTTGATTAAAATTGAAAATGTATCTGTCACAAATTCATTTGGGCTTCGCAACTGTTTCATCATCTGGCACTTGCACCCTGAAAATTGACGTTTCAAGTTTTCTCTTTTACTAAATCTAAATTTCAAACATCATCTTGCAATAGAATTAGCTGACTTTATTCAAACCATTGCTGTTGATCGCCGCTTTCTCTGGGATGCTATTAAAAAGGATCTGTGAACAAATCTATATTATTCTCATCCCATTTAAATGAAACCCAGCATCCAGGAATCCAGACCTTTTGAGTCCCAGTTAGCTTCAGTAAAAACTTCAACCTGTATGTGGGAATCCCTTGTTCTTTTTAAATAACAAGAGGATCATAAAGAAGGTAAATGAACACCATCAGAATTTCTTAGTGAGAGCTCAACACAAAATTTCGACCCTAATAGTGCACATCCAAGACATTTTTTAATCTCTCTAGATTAAGAAAACATCACTATGACATCATCGGGGTCCGTTTCTCTCTCTATATATATATATATGTTTATATATATGTTTATATGAATATAATACTTAAAATACTTGTGAGACATCTTGCCCATCCCTGTCTATAGGTCAGTACACCCATACAGACATAAACACACATACAGTACATCAGTACACACTGACATACAGTATCACACATGAGCCACACATTTTTGCACGTGCACATGCACACAGTATTGTCATGTGAGTTCTGAAGCCAACTGGATGAAGTGCCAAAACAGAATGAGAACCAATCAGAGCTCTCCATGCTCAGCCAATGGCAGCTGCTGATACTGAAACCTGAGCCAATCGGAGCTCTCACTGCTGTGAGGTGGAACAAGAAACTGTGAACAAAGACCTTCCTTTTAATAAATATACTGCACTGACGATGGCAACGGAGACGAGGAGGACGAAGAGAGGACGAAGAGAACGTTTGCATGTCACTTTGAGTTTTTTCTTTCAAATGAACTTGTCAGCCTGAAGCTTTGTGCCTGGCTGCATTTTAGTGTTTAATAATGATAGTAATAAGAATAATATTAACAATATTAATTGCAGTAATAATGTGGTTCTTGTTATGTATAGTGTATGTTTTTAAGAACTCAAATCTGCTACTTTCTTTCACCAGGGAGCTGTTATTTGTGCTGTTAGTTAGACGCAAGCCGGTTAGCTTAAAAGCTTCTCCCACAACATGATAAATGCCCAGGACGTGATCAACGTCTGGTTTAAGTTGAGCAGAAAATGTCGTGGGATCTACTTCCTTTTTCTTCTCATGGACTCGTATCATTTTTGCAATGACCACATGTTGTAATTATCAGAGGTATTTTGATGGTGTTATAATCAAGTGATAAGGGACGGATCCCAAACATGTCGACCACTGAGAGAAATGTGGGAATCATCACCTTCACTTACAACTTTGCTTCTGGTATAATTTCATTTTCTATTAAACTCGTCAACTTTGACCAACATCTTGTTAGTTGCTTTTCAACAGAGCAAATATAAGTATTGGATTAATGGTCATATTAACACATAGTTTCTGTGTGATTTGACCTTTTTCAGTATATATTAAACATGCTTGGGTGGTGAATTTGACAGGGGAGATCACTGTTCATTCTATCTTTCCTTTGCACCTAAAATTCACGAGCAGTTTTTGTGCCTAAACCCAAACCTTTTACCAGTCTCGCACCAAATGCACAAGTGCAAATAGTTTGCGAAAGGCAGTGCATAGAAGGGCAGCATAGAAGCAGTTAACCTGGAAGCTACTCAGAATGTTAACAATTGCAAGATATATTTTCTGACCTGGTATCCCCTCTCTGATCATTTCTGCCATGCTTCAGATTTTATACCTATCATATATATATATATATATATATATATATATACACACGCACTGAACTTTTCATCCATTCTTCTCTACTGTAAAATATTTGCTGACATAACTTATAAAGCCTTCAGTCAATGCCACAATCCCCATTAGATGCACTTTGTGACGGTCAGTCTTTGGGGAGACGTCTCTGTGTGGATGAATTAGTGGACAGGTCTGTGGTGCATCTGGCTCTTATGTAGGAGACTGGCATTCACATCCTGATGAAGACCATCAATTAAAGCTCCGCTGTGGAGTTTTTGTAAACTAATAAAGTTTCTGTTAATCTTCAGTGTCACTCACCAAGAGTATTGTGTGTGTCCTTGGGGTCTAACAAATATGTCGAATGTATCTCCGTCATGAAGCAGTTAAAAAAATCTAATTTTTGGAATATTTTAAATCCTGCATTATTTACTTGCTAGAAGTCTTCTCCTTCCCTGTTGTTGCATTTCTGCATTCTTTGTCACATTACAGACTCCTGTAGATTAGTGCAATAGTGTTTGGCAGGAATGACCCACATGCTTGTGTGCATCATGCATGCGAGGACCAAATCATAAAGATTGCTCCATAGCACAATAGTGCTCTTTTCCTAATCTTAATAAGTTGCCTAACTTTAACAATAGTGTAAAGGATAAATGTGGAGTTACTCTATATTTGTCTTATTGTCAACAAATTCCCCAATATGGAGCAAAACCCAACGATGTTTTGGTCCATCTTTCAACACCCTCTGACTTCCCTAAACCTGTTGGATTCTCTCAGCTCCGAGCCCGTCGCTGAAGAACTGAAGAAACCTTTGAAAATAGTGCACAATTTTACAGCGCTTTAAAGAGGCTCAGTCATTTACAAACGTAGCTGGTTACTGTCATTTTTAATTAAATGTTTCTCAAACAGGGGGACATTTGTTGGGGACTATTTTCAGCAGCGTATTAATACACATTTGGTGCTCTCGTGAATATTTGGAGCAGCAAGACTGTGTATGTGGGATTTAAATAAACTACAGTGTGTTCATGATAATGAAGGAATATGTCTCCCAGTGCAACAGTGTGACTCATTGATGTGTTGTGGATCATTTAAACGACAATTACAGTTACAACAGTTCTAGGACACACAAGATATATCAGGCACAATAGTTGTTAGTATGATCAATTCATTCAGTTTGTCTGCACACGGAATTTGTGGACAAGATGAGAAATATATAGAATATCTTCGGACTGATACTTTGACCAGTGGTCTATGCATTTAAGCCAACTGGTTGTAATGTGATGGCAAATTGTCAATTTTGAGATTAATACCGGGTTTTTGAAAAGCTCTCATGGAAACAATATACTTCGCCTACAACCACTATGACCTCTTAAAGAATCGGCAATACATGCAATCACCTTGTGTTTGACTGAGAGCGGATAACAGCGGAGATCGTCAGGATCAATTTGGGCCACTATCTCAGGAGGAAGACACCGGCGTTGTTGGAGAGAACAGAAGCAGAGGAAGCGAAGCAGGCCTAAAGAACCTCTAATTGTTGGGTCAGCATGCGCAGTTTGTAAGTCAGCAGTCGTGCATCAATTCAGCTGTCAAGTTAATGTTAAGATAACTTTTGAAATGTGGATTCGGTGTGTTTACATCAAGTGGTTTGGAGCAAATAAATTAGGAAACTGTTTGGAAAAAGACAGGCTTTTTCAAAAATTCTCTCTGGTTCTGATGTAACTGATGCCATTGAAGCATCTATGCTAACCTCTTCAGGAGCCGCCATTGTTTAGAACAAACAGTCGCCTCTCTGTAAGAAGTAAAATAAATGTCTGTAAAATAAAACTCGAATTTGGCTGACGAGCTAAAGGTTACCTCACAGGCTTCTCAATTTAAAAGTTATCCCTGTGTGGGGGGTAATGCTCCTCTAAAGTTAGTGAATACAGCACCATGTGTAGTGTTGGTGAACACAGCCACAGGCCTGGCTCCTCCCCCCACCAATTCTCTATTTAGAGCCAGATTATACAAAGCACCTGTTGGCTGCTCATCTTTTTGGCCCTTGTCCTCTGTCTCTGTCGTGACTGGCAGTGTTTGCTGTTACAGGTAAGTAGCTAAAGTGACCACTTACCATATCAGCCTTTTTACACTGCATACTTAGTTTACTGCCTTCTGTTCTTGACGCGTTGGCTGTGCATATTGTGTTGGAACCCCATTGTTGTCCTGCCTACCGTTTTGAGTGATCCCGTGTGTAATTTAAAGTTGAGAATGAAGTCACAGAGTCAAATTGTATCTTTTCAGCCTGCAGCATGGTGAGCCCTGTTTTAACCTTCTTGCCTTAAGTTCTCAAGCCACTTTAGACTCGTACTAAACCAGCAAAATGTTGCAAAACGTAATGTTCGGGTGTTTTTAATTGAATTATTCTCTTTAGATGACCAACAGACTAAAGACACTATATTTGGACCAACATGTCAAATCAGTTGAGCCAACTTACTGTATATTTTCAGGCTGTTTCAGTAAAAGTACTAATACCATACTGATGAAACAATCCACGACGAGTAAAAGTCCTGCATTCGAAACCTTAGTCAAGTATGTTATAATCAGCAAGATGTACTTAAAGTACCAAAAGTAGAAGTACCCGTGCAGTAAAATGTACCCCGTCAGTGTTTTATCATTATATCTGATGTTTTAGGATATATATTGCTGCATTAACGTGTATGCTGCATGTTTTTAACTCCTTTATATACTGTTGGTTAGTTTAATCTTCAGCAATGCATCATATTCTATAAGATCATGTTTGTAGTGTCAGTACAGTACATTATTTACCTCTGAGATCTGAAAATCGCCCCATAGGACCTCTACACACGCACGGATCTCATTTACGGATTTTGACAGTGATTTGCCTTCATATTAGGGTTGTGTGTTCATTAGTTACTGTATCTTTTTGAGGACTAGTTTCACAACATTGTTGGATCAGGACTACACTGAGACTGGTTCACATAGAGGATCAGGACTACACTGAGACTGGTTCAGGACCAGATAAAAGCTCCTCACAGTAACTTTAACATCGGATTAACAGCTTGATCAGCACTTTTCCAAACTTGATGAGATTTGCTTTTAAACATTTCAAACATTTAAATCTTTTTCAGAAAATAAGTTCTACGGTCAGAGACTGTAAAACGCGTTAATACTATTATTGAGTTATGCTTTTGATCTGCACTCCCAAATCATAAATAAGTTAATTTGAATATGTCTTGTTGCACTTTAAGTAAGTCAGGCTGCTACTAAGAATTATTACCTCATTATGAGACAAACCCGATTATTTGAAATGTCTTCTTTCATCAACCAACAGTCTAAAATATATTTCTGTTGAAATAGTTTCTACACAAACTTTATCTTCATGCAGAGAAGATTTACTGCAGGACTGTTGGAGTACACTAGTACATTATTTACCTCTGTGACGTAGTACAGTAAAAAGTACATTATTTACCTCTGTGACGTAGTACAGTACAAAGAACAATATATACCTCTGAGGTGTAATGAAGTAGAAAGTACATTATTTACCTCTGAGAAGTAGTGGAGTAAAAAGTACAGTATTTACTTTTGTAAATATTTTGTAAATATTGTATGTTTTACAATATTTAGTTTCCACTTTGTGCGCACACTGAAAATGTACATAAATACATCAACACTGTTCAAGTTCAAGCAAGCTTTATTAATGTGGTATGAAGCAGTGATGCAGGTTGATATATACTGCTCTGCAGGTATGTGTGGTTACAGGTTGTCCAGCACAAGTACACACAATGTGTACTCGGTATACACACATTAGAAGAGTTTGTACCATTTCTTCTTCTTCTTCTGCTTGTTGGTGATCTGGCTCTGAAGATCTTTTTCGGCCTGAAGGAGGGAAGACTTCTCCTGCTGCCAAAGTAGACGCTCCGTTTCGAACAGATCTTCTGTTTTTTTCCGGGCTGCTTTGATCCTATTTGTCTCAGCTCTCTGCTCCTCCAGCTGGCCTTCATGGGCTGCCTGGAATCTCTGCAGCGTCTGCTTAGCCTCTGTCTCCATTCGTCCTAAATCAGCTATGATCTTCACCTGGGTTTGATGACGTTCACAGGCTTTTTTATTCTGGTCTACGAAGGAAGACTTCTCCTTTTGCCACAGTAGATGTCTATTCTTCAGCTCTAGGTCAGCCTTATCAAGAGACGCCTTGAGCTTACTGTTGACATCTAACAGTTCAACAATTCTAGCGTGACAGGTGTCCTTAACTATCTCCATCTCCTCCTCGTTGCTGACAACCAACTGTTCAACTATCGCCTGACAGAAGTGATTAACTATCTCCATCTCCTCCTCGGTGGTAGTTTTAGGCTGAACGTGACGCTCAGTCTCCAGCAGGTCCTGTGTTTCTTTCAGAGCTGCTGAGATCCTGTTTGTCTCCGCTCTCTGTTGGTCCATCTTGGCTTGATATAAAGCCTGGACATTCTCCAGAGTCTGCTTTGCTGCTTCCTGCTCTTGTGCTCGACTGGAAGCGATTACCTTCACCTCGGAGTGAAAGTGGTCACAGTCTTTTTGCTGGCGTGCTTTGAGGGCAGACTTCTCCTCTTGCCATTGTAGATGTCCATTTGTCAGCTCTAGCTCAGCCTCATCAAGAGCCAGCTTGAGCTTACTGCTGACAACCAACTGTTCAACTATCGCCTGACAGAAGTGATTAAACATCTCCATCTCCTCCTCGGTGGTAGTTTTAGGTTGAACGTGACGCTCAGTCTCCAGCAGGTCCTGTGTTTCTTTCAGAGCTTCTGAGATCCTGTTTGTCTCCGCTCTCTGTTGGTCCATCTGGGCTTGATATAAAGCCTGGGCTTTCTCCAGAGTCTGCTTTGCTGCTTCCTGCTCTTGTGCTCGACTGGAAGCGATTACCTGCACCTCGGAGTGAAAGTGGTCACAGTCTTTTTGCTGGTGTGCTTTGAGGGCAGACTTCTCCTCTTGCCATTGTAGATGTCCATTTGTCAGCTCCTGCTGAGCCTCATCAAGAGCCAGCATGAACTTACTGATGATAACTTTCTGGTCATCTACGGTTATGGCCAGCTGTATCTGGGATTGAAGGGCTTCAAGGTAGTCACAGTCTTTTTGCAGATTTACATCTTTCAGCTCCTGCTGAGCCTCATCAGGAGCCAGCTTGAGCTTACTGCTGACAACTAATTGTTCATCAACTGTCGCCTGACAGAGGTTCTTAAATATCTCCATCTCCTCCTCGGTGGTAGTATTAGGCTGAATGTGACGCTCAGTCTCCAGCAGGTCCTGTGTTTCTTTCAGAGCTGCTGCGATCCTGTTTGTCTCCGCTCTCTGTTCGTCCATCTGGGCTTGATAGAAAGCGTGGGCTTCGTCACATTTTTTTTGCTGGTGTGCTTTGAGGGCAGACTTCTCCTCTTGCCATTGTAGATGTCCATCTTTCAGCTCTAGCTCAGCCTCATCAAGAGCCAGCTTGAGCTTACTGCTGACAACCAACTGTTCAACTATCGCCTGACAGAAGTGATTAAACATCTCCATCTCCTCCTCGGTGGTAGTTTTAGGTTGAACGTGACGCTCAGTCTCCAGCAGGTCCTGTGTTTCTTTCAGAGCTTCTGAGATCCTGTTTGTCTCCGCTCTCTGTTGGTCCATCTGGGCTTGATATAAAGCCTGGGCTTTCTCCAGAGTCTGCTTTGCTGCTTCCTGCTCTTGTGCTCGACTGGAAGCGATTACCTGCACCTCGGAGTGAAAGTGGTCACAGTCTTTTTGCTGGTGTGCTTTGAGGGCAGACTTCTCCTCTTGCCATTGTAGATGTCCATTTGTCAGCTCCTGCTGAGCCTCATCAAGAGCCAGCATGAACTTACTGATGATAACTTTCTGGTCATCTACGGTTATGGCCAGCTGTATCTGGGATTGAAGGGCTTCAAGGTAGTCACAGTCTTTTTGCAGATTTACATCTTTCAGCTCCTGCTGAGCCTCATCAAGAGCCAGCTTGAGCTTACTGATGACAACTAATTGTTCATCAACTGTCGCCTGACAGAGGTTCTTAAATATCTCCATCTCCTCCTCGGTGGTAGTATTAGGCTGAATGTGACGCTCAGTCTCCAGCAGGTCCTGTGTTTCTTTCAGAGCTGCTGCGATCCTGTTTGTCTCCGCTCTCTGTTCGTCCATCTGGGCTTGATAGAAAGCGTGGGCTTCGTCACATTTTTTTTGCTGGTGTGCTTTGAGGGCAGACTTCTCCTCTTGCCATTGTAGATGTCCATTTGTCAGCTCCTGCTGAGCCTCATCAAGAGCCAGCATGAACTTACTGATGATAACTTTCTGGTCATCTACGGTTATGGCCAGCTGTATCTGGGATTGAAGGGCTTCAAGGTAGTCACAGTCTTTTTGCAGATTTACATCTTTCAGCTCCCGCTGAGCCTCCTTGAGCTTACTGCTGTTTAATTCCATCTTATGCTGCTTATTCATGCTCATTGATCC
Organism: Leptoclinus maculatus; assembly: GCA_032191485.1. NCBI lineage: Eukaryota > Metazoa > Chordata > Actinopteri > Perciformes > Stichaeidae > Leptoclinus > Leptoclinus maculatus. Next base: position 4,141,904 of record JAVDOI010000009.1, read on the forward strand.
TTCCATTGCAATTGTCAAATGTTTCTGATAAAACTTGATGTCTGCTGTGAAATGTATTAGGAGTTATGTGGAGGTAAGGGAGTTATGTGGAGCTAGGGTATATATTAATTCCGGAACTTCCAAAAAATCATCCGTGACGTCATCATGACACCATTCTAACCATGGAGTCCTCGATGGCATCGTTACTATGGATACCAGATTGAATGTTTATCTTTGAATCTATGAATGGAATGATTTCTGATGATCCGTAAAATATGGCAAAGAAATGAAACTATATGTAACCATATATATATATATATATGCATATATATAAATAAAAAATATAAATCCTCTTAAAATACTGATATAAATGATTGTGTAATGTTTTCAGTTGATTTAATGGTGTTAAACTAGAGTCTAACTTCTTACCTTTCTACCTGAATTGTAGGTGACTATCAGCAACTTCAACGTAGTCACCGAGAGGCTAAGCAGGGGAGACTAACCTGCGGACGCGCTGCCGAGTAAATGATTCACGCCGATCCAGTGGCTGAGTTTTGTGAGTTTATTGTGGATAACAAACAAACCTTGATTCTGGATAGCTTTACAGTCATTAGTGGAACAATGACAATATTAGTGTGAATAGTGTGTAAAATAGCGGTCAACAAAAAATAAGGCTCTCCCTCTCCTTCCAATCCTTCCACTAGACTAACGTGACTGACACTGATAACCCCATTGTGGCTATCCCCAGCACCACGTGACTCAATTACCGGAAGTGTACCGGAAGTGACCAAAAAAGGGTATACAAATGACACAGGCTATACCTGGCTCCTACATTCCGGCCCCTAATTATTACATTCCATGTAGTAATAATTACAAATGCGTTACATGTGCAAGAGAATACACATTTAAAATGTAGGATAGTCCGTGGTAAAAGGAACAACAAAAGGCCAGAGGTTCTAGCACTTAGCCTAGCGTTGAGAGTGATCTTTACCATCACTCTTGAGTCAAGTCAGTCAAAGTCAAAGTCATGTCGTCAAGGTAGAGTAATCGGGATTCAACCGACTCCTGATGAAGGCAGATCGTGGTTATAGGCCTGCATACACAGCTGGTCGAGGTCTTGTTCCGGAGTACTCGTACTCGTACTCAAACCTTGAAATGATGCTCCACAATCAAAGACGACTCGGATCTTTCCTTTCTTGGGATGGTATATCCTGTGGTGTGGAATATACCAAGCCTTTCCATCACTGCGTTCCAGGTCTGAGGCTGGGACGCTCTCCGCATATCCATCGGGTATGAGGTCATTCATCAAGGCGGTGTATTCTTTGTGGAATGACACATCCCTAATTAGCCTCCTCTTCAGGTTAAGGCCACGCTGTTCTGCAATCCTACGATTGTTGGGCATGCTCATCGATCTGTTTCTTAAAGGTAAAGTGATGCTGTAGTGGCCGTCCACAAGTCCTTTACTCCTATTTCTGTATGAAGTCATTGTGTGAATTGGAAATCCCCTTAGGCTCCTTAGGCTTTGACATTAGCCTAGTATGTAAATCCATTTTAATCAAGTTACAGTGGACTTTCCCTTTAATTAATGTGTGCATGCAATTTAACCTATTAATGCTGAGAGAGATATGTATTCCTATCCTTTCTTAACTAATTAATAATTTTCCCTTTTGTAGGTTCACCTAATGGTTACCTTTTTCTTCAGTGAAGCAGAGCAAATTGTTGAGAGGCTAGTCACCTGTGGTGAGGTCCCGACACCATTGCATTTTAATTAAAGCACTGGGACATGAACGTAGGCTGCAGCGATGTTGCTTTCACGATTGCTGCGTTGCACAGGAGGTGAGTGAATGGGCTCTCAGTGTAGTCTGGCCCCACCACCACCACCACTGGCCAAAGCCAGCCAAGTTTCTTGAGACCACATTTTTTGGGGTGTAATTCCCCAGGTGGCGTTGTTCGGTTATTTCCTTCTCCCCTTATTGCCGTCGCCACAACTGGATTTCTAGGTCTGCAGGATGGGGCTTTGCACATCTCCATGGTAGTTCTTCATTGGTCCCCACTCGCCACCGTACATTGTTGAAAGTAATTCCACATAAAGTCATAACCCTTATGGACACCTGTTGTTTGGCCAGCAAGAAGAGCTGCTCCTTTGTCATATTGGCTTTCATTGGAATTATCTTACTGGATGAGTATTTCATATTTGAGTTGTGCTAAATATTATTCAGAAATCCACCTCAAAATCATATTACCATTCCCTGAATTGAATAGCTTGTCTTCATTATCAGATACTTCTCCACTAAGAAATGTTGATCCAAGTTGAGTAAAAGTAAAAAGCCTCATTGTTAGTAAGCCTTGAATTTACAAGCTAACTTGTAAATTCCGATGAAAATAATTCTCATGGTGCAGTCAGACAATGTTTAAGTGTGTTTTAATTAAGCATTTAACCGTCAGTAACCTCTATCATGGTCCTGTCAGACTTATCAAAAATGTTGGTGTGATGTATTAGTGGTCAGTTATTTACAAATTCAATTGAAACCTTTTATTTCAGACTTCACTAATTGAAACATTTATTTCAGCAAGTATTACTATATTCCATTTATTAGTGACTTACATTTGTTATCCTCCATGGTATCACAGACTAATACTACACATTGTAATATACACAATATACAAAACAGTCATTAATATTGAACTGTTTTAATTGTTAGTTAATGTTACGTATCGCTCTGATGTCTCACCAGTCCACACTTTGTTACAGACAACTGTCTCCAGCTGTGAAATGAACTGCAATCTTTGTTAAAACCACTTCATTCATACAGAGCCCTGTGAAAATTCGTAGTTTTTTTAAAAATCACATGCAGCAGGTTGGACAGAAACACTGCAGGATCATGTAAAGACCTTGCTGTCAACAGTCGGAAATGGAAAGGACAATTATACTCAGCCCAGTGAGGTCTGACACGTATGTAATCAAGCAAACTTCTGAACACTGACAGCAGATAGCTAGACAGATACATTTCTTTCTACATATGATTCGGGTAAAGCCGAGAAGCATGTTTTTTTTTTAATTGGACAAACCAATCGGCCATACTTGTTGCTACCACCAGATGGAGCTAAAGTAAGACATTCTCCAATAAGACATATATAGCCTTTAATCTTAAGAGAATTATACAATAACTCAGCTAATAATACTTATATCCTTTACCACGTTTAAGTTTAATAGCATGCTTATTATATTCTTTTTCATCGAAAATAAACTTTGAATTAAAGCAAAGTCATATATTCCTCCGGTTTGAATCTGATCACAGTGGACAGGTCTTTGTTCCTCTGTGATGCTGAGAGTTGTTTCTATGAGTCAATAGGATCTTGATCTTGACTTCTGAGCGTCAGGTTCTCAATGTGACCGGACCTATCAACATGTTGGCCTTACTGTCCTTGATGTCTTCCCTAAAGTAATCAGTTTCTTTGAGTGATCAATATTAGTCTTGCGTTCTGCTAACAAATGTTAGCATGAGCTGTGTGACAATTAGCAAGCTAGTGTTAAACACAGTTAATGGTAAATTAAAAAAAAGCTTTTCACAAAGCTCAAACAAGATAACATGATTCAACTCACTTTGTAACAGTCTTTGATAAAGTCATAATTTTTTTTAGGTTTCTTAAAAAGCTCACTTTTTTTTATTTATTTCAAAGCTCTTTGGGATGAATTTCTTGTAGGAAAGGTGCCATACACATAAAGCTTGTTTGTCCAGCTCCTTTAGATCAGTCAGAGAAGAGGTTTAGTTATAAGTCTGGTGATATATTCTATATTACTAGAAGAAAAATCCCACAAAAAGACCAAAACCAACAATTAATGCGTCCTAACAAGTATCGTGTGTGTGTGTGTGTGTGTGTGTGTGTGTGTATCCAAAGCCTGACATCTCATTCCTCTGTGCAATAAAGCTCCGGTTGTCTAAAAAACTATTACGAACACAAACAAAGCCCCACTGTTGCACTTTTATTTAAAAGTTTATTTATTTTATTTTTTTTTGGCTGTCGTTTGTTGGTTCTGTTGGTGAGCAGCTCAGTTGTGCTTCTTTGTTACACGCAGTCGAACTCTTATCTATTCTCTCATCTAAATAGTCGTCATCTATTGCAATACAGCGGTGTTTCTTCAAGGACTGGGATCGAGTGAACAGTCTCTTGCACTGTGAACACCAGTATGGTTTTTCTCCGGTGTGCACACGCAAGTGTCGGCTGTAACTATACGAGCTATTGAAAGACTTCCCGCATTGGTCACAGCTGTACGGTTGCTCTCCAGTGTGAATACGGAGGTGACGCATGTAGTTACTTAGACGACCAAAACCTTTCCCACACTCTTTACACTTGTATGGCTTCTCTCCAGTGTGCGTGCGCACATGTTGTTTATACGTTTTGGAAATGGAGAAGCTTTTCTCGCATAGTTCACAGCTGAATGGTTTTTCTCCGGTGTGGATACGCAAATGTGATTTGTAATTACCCAACTGAGAGAAACTCCTCCCACACTGGTTACAGCAGTATGGTTTCTCTCCCGAGTGAACACGCAGGTGTATCTTGTAACTACTAAGGTCACTGAAACTCTTGTCACATTGGTCACACTCGTAGGGTTTCTCTCCAGTGTGGTTACGCAGATGCAGACTGAAATGCCCCGACTGCGTAAAACTCTTTCCACAGAAGTCACACTGGTACGGCTTCTCCCCGCTGTGGCTTAGCTGGTGTCGCTTGTATGAACTTAAAAAACTAAAGCTTTTTGGACACTGGTCACAGCAGTATGGCTTTTCTTTAGTGTGGACACGCATGTGTATCTTGTAAATACTGAAGTAACTAAACGTCTTTTCACATTGGTCACACTGGTACGGTCCAGTGTGGTCGCGCAGGTGTTTTCTATATGAACTGTGGTCGCTGAAATGCCTCTCACACTGCTCACAGCAGTATGTCGTTTCTTCAGTGTGGGTCTGCAAGTGTATATTGTGGGCATCAAGTTGGCTGAAACTGCTACCACATTGTTCACAGTCGTACAGTTTCTCCGCAGTGTGAGTGAGTTCATGTCTCCTTAGACTGCAAATCCGACTGAAAGATTTCCCACACTTCTGACACTGATGGGGTCTGCTGCTGTCTGTGTCCGTCTGTTTCACCTGAGAAAAGAAATAAAAGTCAGAGCGGAGGACTTGATAAAACACAAAGTACTACGTACTATTGGAGTCACATGAACGATAGATTGTAAGTTGTCAGATAAATACCGTATTTCACTGATTGGCGAGAGAACCGTACCTTTATTAAAAGACATAGTGCCAAAAGACATGTTTCATGATCTAAATTAGACGGCAGAGGAGGCGAGGCAGGTGATCAGAGAAGGGAGAGGACGCTCTTGCCAAAAAAAGATGTAAAGGGGCTTCTCTTTTTCTTTTAAATGCTTACATTTGTCATGTTTGATACAATTGTTGATTAGAGTAGAAATCCATTTAGTAAATCAGTTCAACTTTTTCCGCCGGCTGACCCTCTTGTCGGATCTTACTCCTTTCTTACTGGCAACGCTCAGCATTGATGAATAGTGTCTCTTCTCCGACATGTTTGTTGTGGTCACTTTCCTTCTTGGTCTTTTTATGTTTTATGTTGGCTGGAAAACAATGAAGTAATGCAATACCACCGCCCACTGCTATGGTGTGTGTCTTTGCTTTTTCCTCAGAACATTTGTTGAGACCTTGTTTGAGTTGTTGTTGTTAAAGAGAAACTCAGAGCAGCAGATGTGTAAGTAGGAAGTGACTCTGTCATTTCCTACTTACTCTGTCTGCATTGTGCAAATCAGTGATAGATATCACAACTTTATACTACGTATACTGCAACACTCCTGCTTTTCCGTTTTATCCAGACTGTCACAATGGAGGAAAAGTGTTACATGATTAGACAAGATGCAACAGACCTGCAGTTTGCTGCTGACAGAGTGGCTAAAGACACCGCTAGATGAAGCTTTACTTAAGGAAAAGAATAAGTTTGCTTGGGAAGCTTCCTACACCACTGAAACAGTAGGAAGTGTTTAGTTTTGTTGACAGTTTCTTAACACTGAAAGAATGGACGAGTATAAATATAGCATGCAAACAGTGTCTCTGTTAAATAGAGACACTGAGAGCAGCAGAGTATGAAATGAATGTTAACCTGATTTAATTGGTGCAGCGGCATGATGGCAGATGTGGTGATGACAAAATACTGGATGTTCATTTCTATTTGATCTCACCTCTTCTGAAGAACTCATTTCACTGGCTTATTGGTGAAAGTCAATGTCCTCCCAATGCTTTTCCTCCCGTCAGCACGTTCCAGTTCTGAAATCATCAAAAAAAAAAAAGACGGACTGGTCAGAGCAGGAACACCCACTATAACGGCAATAATACTGCAGCTAGTGGGGATGTACCAATGCAATCGCAGACTGATGGGTATCGGCTATATTGAGCCCAATCCCATCCTTCGTTTGACGTCAACTGTCACACAAGTGTTTTTACTCGCAAAACTTTTATAAACGTCAACTATGGAGTGCGGCAGTGGTCTACTCTTTAACTCTCCGCTGTCAGTCTCGCCTCCACTTCCAGTAAAGTCCAGCCAGGGACCTTTTGTTGTAGATTGTTCCCCGTCTCTCTCTACTCATTTCCTTAACTTTCTCTACAATCAGCTGTCCAATAGAGGCCATAAATGCCTATTAAAACAATAATTTCATACATGTATACATTCTTCATGAGGTTTGTTGAGGTGGCCTGCCTTAACTAGAAAACACTGCTAAATCCCTGAGTTACTCACGTTAAATGTACCAATGTTGGGCAGAGCCGACAGCTCAACATTGTTTTCATTCATGCAGAAGCGACATTAATAAATGACCAGATGTGCACTAAACACATTGAAATGAGGGACAACAAGATGCAGCTCTAGACTGAATCAAGTGGTGGAAGATAGTGTATTTGAGCTAAACTGATAAAAATACACTGTCATTCCTCACATAAACCCATTTCCGTTTTTTTCTGCATCAAATTCTGTCTGGATTATGTGAATGGGGCTCTCCGATAAAAATGCAAAGAGGCGAGAAAATGCCGCGTGACTTCCCACAGTGCAGCTGGAAGATGCCATAATGGAGCCATACCTGCTTATTCAGATCTCGAATGCTATCCAAAGCATTCTTGATGATGTTTGTATGGCTCAGTTATTAATCAGTAATCAATAATAACAATAACAATCAGGGGAAAGGGAGCCAACTGGAACCAGGAGGAGAACCGTGTGTTTCAAGATGAATCTGCAGAAAAGAAAAAAGATAATGCAAACATAAATATGATGTCAAAGTAGGGATGTTAGTTTCGGTTAATGTTGAGGCTGAGACAGTTATGCATGTCGTTAATATCATGCGGGAAATTTACATTACACCGGAAAGGCAAGAAACGACAACTACGGAAAATAAGGCAAGAGGACGGCGGTAAAATTACATTAGAGTGAGGAGACAGGGAGCCAAAAGTGTATCATGTGGAACTTTGGGCTGCGAATTTGACAGGTTTTGGCAGGCGATATTTGTGCTCCATTTTGGCGGTTACCACCCAAAAAACGTGAAACGATACATTACTATGAATCAGCGCCTCCCCTCCTTCAGTTATATTAAATAAGATTTGAGATTATCAGCCTGACGTTGGAAATAGGCAGTAGAGTGCAGGGAAGGACGAGCTTGACACTGGGGCTCGACATGTTGTAATGTTGTAACGTTACAGGAATGAATCATTAGTAATTAGCAACTGATTGCTTTTGTTAAAGTTTAAGTGCATTTAATTCTGTGCAAAGATAGTTTGCAATACTGAAAATACAGAGTCCCCACAATACAGCATTATTTATATTGAAAGTAGCTTTCACATTGTGTTTCTGTTTGTATGTTGTATAGCGGTGGAAGACCAGAACAATGAAGGCAATAGCTGTATGGAGAGAAAACCACTCAGAGATAAAGGAAGTCATACCGGTTGGGTTGAGAATGGTTGTTTTGTCCTGATCAAAATGTAACAAAAGCAATGTAAACTCACAAAAAGCCTGAAGAAGCATGGACGACATTACCTCTGATAAAAAATAAATTGCATCAGGTATGTAATTATCAGTTTGTTTACAGAATCCATCTGGTATTTTGGGGAAGGCACAAAGCCATTCATGTTTCAAGTTTGTGTATGATAATGGATTTCAGAGAACAGAAAGGAATGTGAGAACTATGATTTGACAACCACGGCTGAATGAACCTGCTCAGGAGGCCAATCATTGCCATCCGTCTTAATGTCAGCTTTTCATTAGGCAGGCCCATGATTTCATGTTGAAGATGGGATGGTTTATACTAGTAGCATCATCAAACGCTGGACTTCTTGGTAGAACAAATGTAAGTGTAATACCACTGCAGTACAGTGATGAATACCACTGTTCCCTTTGAGTTGATTTACTCGTTACACCACGTGGGATATCACACCCCTGCATGGTCTGATTGAAGACACCGTTTATGAAGCATAAGAAGTGAGCTACTGACGGCTTACAAGTTTCACCAAATGTATTGGTAATCTGATTATGTCTTTTTTTCTGTAACTGCAATGGAATACAGTTACCTTTTTTTTGTATGCTTACGTAATGCTGTTCCATGTAATCAGTTACGCCTGTTGGTGACGCTTGGAGCGCCGATGCTCCGAAAGTCCATCGACTGCCCCGATCAACAAAATGAAAAGGCTTAAACAATTCAGGGTTTCCGCCAGAAAGTGTTTAGCCAAGTGGATTCTTTTTTGTTTGGGGTGGGGTGGAGCTGAGCAAAACTTTTAGGAGAGACGTGTCACTAAAATGAAAATAGCTTGTCCACCTTAAAGGACAGTCCACCTTAAGTGAGCATGGGCCGCTAACTTCGGAGCTAACTCCCTTCACATTAATCAACAGGTGACAAGCAAGCGTTTCTATTCTACGTTATTGTACATTTATCACAATATTGATGATGATTTTAAGGGATTGTTCAACGGTTTAGGAAATATGCTCCCCCATCAATCTTCTCATCATTCTTGGAAATAATGAACCATTCCTTCAAGGTTAACTTTCTATCGGAAGAGATGGTCCACCAGAAGCAGATGTGTATCTAGTTTTGGTGTTGATTAAAACATGTTTAACATATGTTTTCCTTGTACAGATGAAATTCACAGATGCAATGCGCTCCAAAGCTCGTCTATCCATCACAGGATCGACCGGTGAGAATGGTCGTGTCCCGGTGGCTTACCTCCGTCCAGGATTACCCATGAGCCTCAGCATGACTGATCTGTCCTGACCACACCCGAGCCAGTGCCTTACAGCCAATCAACACACACCCTCCCTTCCCCTCTGAAAGTGAGTGGAAATGCTTGTCATCTCCTTCGGTGACCAATTACCACTCACCGTGGGTGATTTGCCCTGATTTTCAATCCGGAGTTTAGCCAATCATATCTCTCTGAGGACTTCTGATCTGCTCTTTAACATCTAGCCTAAAAAGACTGGACAGATGTTGTCCTCTTACCACTTGGCTGTCAGGCTTTAGCAAAGACCTGCCCACCAACGAAGTGAATCACTTGACCATCAACGAGAAAGATGGCCTGTCATTTACAAATTCATGAAAAACAATCAAGCACAGTGGACAGTTTTCTAAAAAAAACACACATTGTTTCGTAGATTTTTTGCCATGGAGGCTATAGCAACAGTGATGCTGACGTTAACGCAATAACATTAATCAGGGATGTGATCAGGAATCGTGGGTCTAAAAGCAGAATCTTCTTTAAATGAGTTCAAGCGCTATGAAAAAAACCTGACGTCCTGAAAAAATGCATCCATGACAAAATAGTAATTGTGATAGCTAATGATGTTATTGATCTTAATTGTTTTCCTTATTTCTGCCTGAATATCCCTAATTAGTAGAGACCCAAGAGATGCATGGACTGACACGCACACACATACACACAAACCCACCGGTATGAATACATACACTATACACAGGGATGGGAAAACATTAATCAAAATGTATGTTGGTACAAAATAATTTACACAATTTAAGCCCTTTGTGTGGGATCTGAGAATAACTGGTTTGAGAGCAACATGTAGACTGCACCAGTTTTGACTCATTATCCTACATAAAACGTAAGCCATCACAATAGTTAGGAAGAGTCTATGAACACAAACATCATGGATGGATTAAGTGATCAAACAAAAGCCAAAAAGCATTAACTTCACAAGTATTCATACACAAACATACTACTACGTTTGATAAATTAGCGTTTGGTTATTGGTGTTACTACGCGTTTAGCAGTATCCTATTAATACATTTTCTAGCTTTTAATCACCAGTTTACATGTTGCTCCTGTTTATGGGTAATAGCTTAATAATTGTCTTGGCTGTGTGAAGCACACAACTCTTCTTCTAAAATGGTATTATAGCCATTAAAGGTCATTCAAAGTTACTTTTTAACTACTTTTTAATGTCCATTGTTAACAGCATTACATTTATTGCATTTGTGTCGTAACATATTTTATAGAAAGCACTCGGTCATCAGACTGGAGATTGACAGGGACGTAGCAATATCTAAATTGGGTCGAATATAAGAGAAACAAACTCAGAGCTCACATTGAATAAATGCTCGCGTTTAATAACGCTGCATTTGTCTGAGGTTGAGTTCAGCTACCGAACATATGTATCTGGTTTCAGGTCAGTTTCAAACCGTTTTGTTACGTACAGCTTCAGGCCAGGTGCAGGTTTTTTTTTTTCAAAAATATAATTTACTAAGAAATCTCTCCATGACTGGCTGCACTGTTAATCTGAGCTGACGGTAAAGAACACAGTACCCGTGTGGTGCGTCGGTTATGTGATAGAATTAACTGTGCAAGATTTCAAAATGGCAGCAACTTGTATGCTGCAGCCGAGCAGTGAACGCATCAAAAGAGCAGCAGCTTCAGGCCTCCATCCGTATCTACATTGGATTTGTTTTCGGCCACAGTACTCTCGTGCACTGGGTCCATAAATTCAAGAAAATAGACGGAAAATAAAGATGCAAGTGTGACAGTTTATGTTGATTAAAATTGAAAATGTATCTGTCACAAATTCACTTGGGCTTCGCAACTGTTTCATCATCTGGCACTTGCACCCTGAAAATTGACGTTTCAAGTTTTCTCTTTTACTAAATCTAAATTTCAAACATCATCTTGCAATAGAATTAGCTGACTTTATTCAAACCATTGCTGTTGATCGCCGCTTTCTCTGGGATGCTATTAAAAAGGATCTGTGAACAAATCTATATTATTCTCATCCCATTTAAATGAAACCCAGCATCCAGGAATCCAGACCTTTTGAGTCCCAGTTAGCTTCAGTAAAAACTTCAACCTGTATGTGGGAATCCCTTGTTCTTTTTAAATAACAAGAGGATCATAAAGAAGGTAAATGAACACCATCAGAATTTCTTAGTGAGAGCTCAACACAAAATTTCGACCCTAATAGTGCACATCCAAGACATTTTTTAATCTCTCTAGATTAAGAAAACATCACTATGACATCATCGGGGTCCGTTTCTCTCTCTATATATATATATGTTTATATATATGTTTATATGAATATAATACTTAAAATACTTGTGAGACATCTTGCCCATCCCTGTCTATAGGTCAGTACACCCATACAGACATAAACACACATACAGTACATCAGTACACACTGACATACAGTATCACACATGAGCCACACATTTTTGCACGTGCACATGCACACAGTATTGTCATGTGAGTTCTGAAGCCAACTGGATGAAGTGCCAAAACAGAATGAGAACCAATCAGAGCTCTCCATGCTCAGCCAATGGCAGCTGCTGATACTGAAACCTGAGCCAATCGGAGCTCTCACTGCTGTGAGGTGGAACAAGAAACTGTGAACAAAGACCTTCCTTTTAATAAATATACTGCACTGACGATGGCAACGGAGACGAGGAGGACGAAGAGAGGACGAAGAGAACGTTTGCATGTCACTTTGAGTTTTTTCTTTCAAATGAACTTGTCAGCCTGAAGCTTTGTGCCTGGCTGCATTTTAGTGTTTAATAATGATAGTAATAAGAATAATATTAACAATATTAATTGCAGTAATAATGTGGTTCTTGTTATGTATAGTGTATGTTTTTAAGAACTCAAATCTGCTACTTTCTTTCACCAGGGAGCTGTTATTTGTGCTGTTAGTTAGACGCAAGCCGGTTAGCTTAAAAGCTTCTCCCACAACATGATAAATGCCCAGGACGTGATCAACGTCTGGTTTAAGTTGAGCAGAAAATGTCGTGGGATCTACTTCCTTTTTCTTCTCATGGACTCGTATCATTTTTGCAATGACCACATGTTGTAATTATCAGAGGTATTTTGATGGTGTTATAATCAAGTGATAAGGGACGGATCCCAAACATGTCGACCACTGAGAGAAATGTGGGAATCATCACCTTCACTTACAACTTTGCTTCTGGTATAATTTCATTTTCTATTAAACTCGTCAACTTTGACCAACATCTTGTTAGTTGCTTTTCAACAGAGCAAATATAAGTATTGGATTAATGGTCATATTAACACATAGTTTCTGTGTGATTTGACCTTTTTCAGTATATATTAAACATGCTTGGGTGGTGAATTTGACAGGGGAGATCACTGTTCATTCTATCTTTCCTTTGCACCTAAAATTCACGAGCAGTTTTTGTGCCTAAACCCAAACCTTTTACCAGTCTCGCACCAAATGCACAAGTGCAAATAGTTTGCGAAAGGCAGTGCATAGAAGGGCAGCATAGAAGCAGTTAACCTGGAAGCTACTCAGAATGTTAACAATTGCAAGATATATTTTCTGACCTGGTATCCCCTCTCTGATCATTTCTGCCATGCTTCAGATTTTATACCTATCATATATATATATATATATATATATATATATATATATACACACGCACTGAACTTTTCATCCATTCTTCTCTACTGTAAAATATTTGCTGACATAACTTATAAAGCCTTCAGTCAATGCCACAATCCCCATTAGATGCACTTTGTGACGGTCAGTCTTTGGGGAGACGTCTCTGTGTGGATGAATTAGTGGACAGGTCTGTGGTGCATCTGGCTCTTATGTAGGAGACTGGCATTCACATCCTGGTGAAGACCATCAATTAAAGCTCCGCTGTGGAGTTTTTGTAAACTAATAAAGTTTCTGTTAATCTTCAGTGTCACTCACCAAGATTATTGTGTGTGTCCTTGGGGTCTAACAAATATGTCGAATGTATCTCCGTCATGAAGCAGTTAAAAAAAATCTAATTTTTGGAATATTTTAAATCCTGCATTATTTACTTGCTAGAAGTCTTCTCCTTCCCTGTTGTTGCATTTCTGCATTCTTTGTCACATTACAGACTCCTGTAGATTAGTGCAATAGTGTTTGGCAGGAATGACCCACATGCTTGTGTGCATCATGCATGCGAGGACCAAATCATAAAGATTGCTCCATAGCACAATAGTGCTCTTTTCCTAATCTTAATAAGTTGCCTAACTTTAACAATAGTGTAAAGGATAAATGTGGAGTTACTCTATATTTGTCTTATTGTCAACAAATTCCCCAATATGGAGCAAAACCCAACGATGTTTTGGTCCATCTTTCAACACCCTCTGACTTCCCTAAACCTTGTTGGATTCTCTCAGCTCCGAGCCCGTCGCTGAAGAACTGAAGAAACCTTTGAAAATAGTGCACAATTTTACAGCGCTTTAAAGAGGCTCAGTCATTTACAAACATAGCTGGTTACTGTCATTTTTAATTAAATGTTACTCAAACAGGGGGACATTTGTTGGGGACTATTTTCAGCAGCGTATTAATACACATTTGGTGCTCTCGTGAATATTTGGAGCAGCAAGACTGTGTATGTGGGATTTAAATAAACTACAGTGTGTTCATGATAATGAAGGAATATGTCTCCCAGTGCAACAGTGTGACTCATTGATGTGTTGTGGATCATTTAAACGACAATTACAGTTACAACAGTTCTAGGACACACAAGATATATCAGGCACAATAGTTGTTAGTATGATCAATTCATTCAGTTTGTCTGCACACGGAATTTGTGGACAAGATGAGAAATATATAGAATATCTTCGGACTGATACTTTGACCAGTGGTCTATGCATTTAAGCCAACTGGTTGTAATGTGATGGCAAATTGTCAATTTTGAGATTAATACCGGGTTTTTGAAAAGCTCTCATGGAAACAATATACTTCGCCTACAACCGCTATGACCTCTTAAAGAATCGGCAATACATGCAATCACCTTGTGTTTGACTGAGAGCGGATAACAGCGGAGATCGTCAGGATCAATTTGGGCCACTATCTCAGGAGGAAGACACCGGCGTTGTTGGAGAGAACAGAAGCAGAGGAAGCGAAGCAGGCCTAAAGAACCTCTAATTGTTGGGTCAGCATGCGCAGTTTGTAAGTCAGCAGTCGTGCATCAATTCAGCTGTCAAGTTAATGTTAAGATAACTTTTGAAATGTGGATTCGGTGTGTTTACATCAAGTGGTTTGGAGCAAATAAATTAGGAAACTGTTTGGAAAAAGACAGGCTTTTTCAAAAATTCTCTCTGGTTCTGATGTAACTGATGCCATTGAAGCATCTATGCTAACCTCTTCAGGAGCCGCCATTGTTTAGAACAAACAGTCGCCTCTCTGTAAGAAGTAAAATAAATGTCTGTAAAATAAAACTCGAATTTGGCTGACGAGCTAAAGGTTACCTCACAGGCTTCTCAATTTAAAAGTTATCCCTGTGTGGGGGGTAATGCTCCTCTAAAGTTAGTGAATACAGCACCATTTGTAGTGTTGGTGAACACAGCCACAGGCCTGGCTCCTCCCCCCACCAATTCTCTATTTAGAGCCAGATTATACAAAGCACCTGTTGGCTGCTCATCTTTTTGGCCCTTGTCCTCTGTCTCTGTCGTGACTGGCAGTGTTTGCTGTTACAGGTAAGTAGCTAAAGTGACCACTTACCATATCAGCCTTTTTACACTGCATACTTAGTTTACTGCCTTCTGTTCTTGACGCGTTGGCTGTGCATATTGTGTTGGAACCCCATTGTTGTCCTGCCTACCGTTTTGAGTGATCCCGTGTGTAATTTAAAGTTGAGAATGAAGTCACAGAGTCAAATTGTATCTTTTCAGCCTGCAGCATGGTGAGCCCTGTTTTAACCTTCTTGCCTTAAGTTCTCAAGCCACTTTAGACTCGTACTAAACCAGCAAAATGTTGCAAAACGTAATGTTCGGGTGTTTTTAATTGAATTATTCTCTTTAGATGACCAACAGACTAAAGACACTATATTTGGACCAACATGTCAAATCAGTTGAGCCAACTTACTGTATATTTTCAGGCTGTTTCAGTAAAAGTACTAATACCATACTGATGAAACAATCCACGACGAGTAAAAGTCCTGCATTCGAAACCTTAGTCAAGTATGTTATAATCAGCAAGATGTACTTAAAGTACCAAAAGTAGAAGTACCCGTGCAGTAAAATGTACCCCGTCAGTGTTTTATCATTATATCTGATGTTTTAGGATATATATTGCTGCATTAACGTGTATGCTGCATGTTTTTAACTCCTTTATATACTGTTGGTTAGTTTAATCTTCAGCAATGCATCATATTCTATAAGATCATGTTTGTAGTGTCAGTACAGTACATTATTTACCTCTGAGATCTGAAAATCGCCCCATAGGACCTCTACACACGCACGGATCTCATTTACGGATTTTGACAGTGATTTGCCTTCATATTAGGGTTGTGTGTTCATTAGTTACTGTATCTTTTTGAGGACTAGTTTCACAACATTGTTGGATCAGGACTACACTGAGACTGGTTCACATAGAGGATCAGGACTACACTGAGACTGGTTCAGGACCAGATAAAAGCTCCTCACAGTAACTTTAACATCGGATTAACAGCTTGATCAGCACTTTTCCAAACTTGATGAGATTTGCTTTTAAACATTTCAAACATTTAAATCTTTTTCAGAAAATAAGTTCTACGGTCAGAGACTGTAAAACGCGTTAATACTATTATTGAGTTATGCTTTTGATCTGCACTCCCAAATCATAAATAAGTTAATTTGAATATGTCTTGTTGCACTTTAAGTAAGTCAGGCTGCTACTAAGAATTATTACCTCATTATGAGACAAACCCGATTATTTGAAATGTCTTCTTTCATCAACCAACAGTCTAAAATATATTTCTGTTGAAATAGTTTCTACACAAACTTTATCTTCATGCAGAGAAGATTTACTGCAGGACTGTTGGAGTACACTAGTACATTATTTACCTCTGTGACGTAGTACAGTAAAAAGTACATTATTTACCTCTGTGACGTAGTACAGTACAAAGAACAATATATACCTCTGAGGTGTAATGAAGTAGAAAGTACATTATTTACCTCTGAGAAGTAGTGGAGTAAAAAGTACAGTATTTACTTTTGTAAATATTTTGTAAATATTGTATGTTTTACAATATTTAGTTTCCACTTTGTGCGCACACTGAAAATGTACATAAATACATCAACACTGTTCAAGTTCAAGCAAGCTTTATTAATGTGGTATGAAGCAGTGATGCAGGTTGATATATACTGCTCTGCAGGTATGTGTGGTTACAGGTTGTCCAGCACAAGTACACACAATGTGTACTCGGTATACACACATTAGAAGAGTTTGTACCATTTCTTCTTCTTCTTCTGCTTGTTGGTGATCTGGCTCTGAAGATCTTTTTCGGCCTGAAGGAGGGAAGACTTCTCCTGCTGCCAAAGTAGACGCTCCGTTTCGAACAGATCTTCTGTTTTTTTCCGGGCTGCTTTGATCCTATTTGTCTCAGCTCTCTGCTCCTCCAGCTGGCCTTCATGGGCTGCCTGGAATCTCTGCAGCGTCTGCTTAGCCTCTGTCTCCATTCGTCCTAAATCAGCTATGATCTTCACCTGGGTTTGATGACGTTCACAGGCTTTTTTATTCTGGTCTACGAAGGAAGACTTCTCCTTTTGCCACAGTAGATGTCTATTCTTCAGCTCTAGGTCAGCCTTATCAAGAGACGCCTTGAGCTTACTGTTGACATCTAACAGTTCAACAATTCTAGCGTGACAGGTGTCCTTAACTATCTCCATCTCCTCCTCGTTGCTGACAACCAACTGTTCAACTATCGCCTGACAGAAGTGATTAACTATCTCCATCTCCTCCTCGGTGGTAGTTTTAGGCTGAACGTGACGCTCAGTCTCCAGCAGGTCCTGTGTTTCTTTCAGAGCTGCTGAGATCCTGTTTGTCTCCGCTCTCTGTTGGTCCATCTTGGCTTGATATAAAGCCTGGACATTCTCCAGAGTCTGCTTTGCTGCTTCCTGCTCTTGTGCTCGACTGGAAGCGATTACCTTCACCTCGGAGTGAAAGTGGTCACAGTCTTTTTGCTGGCGTGCTTTGAGGGCAGACTTCTCCTCTTGCCATTGTAGATGTCCATTTGTCAGCTCTAGCTCAGCCTCATCAAGAGCCAGCTTGAGCTTACTGCTGACAACCAACTGTTCAACTATCGCCTGACAGAAGTGATTAAACATCTCCATCTCCTCCTCGGTGGTAGTTTTAGGTTGAACGTGACGCTCAGTCTCCAGCAGGTCCTGTGTTTCTTTCAGAACTTCTGAGATCCTGTTTGTCTCCGCTCTCTGTTGGTCCATCTGGGCTTGATATAAAGCCTGGGCTTTCTCCAGAGTCTGCTTTGCTGCTTCCTGCTCTTGTGCTCGACTGGAAGCGATTACCTGCACCTCGGAGTGAAAGTGGTCACAGTCTTTTTGCTGGTGTGCTTTGAGGGCAGACTTCTCCTCTTGCCATTGTAGATGTCCATTTGTCAGCTCCTGCTGAGCCTCATCAAGAGCCAGCATGAACTTACTGATGATAACTTTCTGGTCATCTACGGTTATGGCCAGCTGTATCTGGGATTGAAGGGCTTCAAGGTAGTCACAGTCTTTTTGCAGATTTACATCTTTCAGCTCCTGCTGAGCCTCATCAGGAGCCAGCTTGAGCTTACTGCTGACAACTAATTGTTCATCAACTGTCGCCTGACAGAGGTTCTTAAATATCTCCATCTCCTCCTCGGTGGTAGTATTAGGCTGAATGTGACGCTCAGTCTCCAGCAGGTCCTGTGTTTCTTTCAGAGCTGCTGCGATCCTGTTTGTCTCCGCTCTCTGTTCGTCCATCTGGGCTTGATAGAAAGCGTGGGCTTCGTCACATTTTTTTTGCTGGTGTGCTTTGAGGGCAGACTTCTCCTCTTGCCATTGTAGATGTCCATCTTTCAGCTCTAGCTCAGCCTCATCAAGAGCCAGCTTGAGCTTACTGCTGACAACCAACTGTTCAACTATCGCCTGACAGAAGTGATTAAACATCTCCATCTCCTCCTCGGTGGTAGTTTTAGGTTGAACGTGACGCTCAGTCTCCAGCAGGTCCTGTGTTTCTTTCAGAGCTTCTGAGATCCTGTTTGTCTCCGCTCTCTGTTGGTCCATCTGGGCTTGATATAAAGCCTGGGCTTTCTCCAGAGTCTGCTTTGCTGCTTCCTGCTCTTGTGCTCGACTGGAAGCGATTACCTGCACCTCGGAGTGAAAGTGGTCACAGTCTTTTTGCTGGTGTGCTTTGAGGGCAGACTTCTCCTCTTGCCATTGTAGATGTCCATTTGTCAGCTCCTGCTGAGCCTCATCAAGAGCCAGCATGAACTTACTGATGATAACTTTCTGGTCATCTACGGTTATGGCCAGCTGTATCTGGGATTGAAGGGCTTCAAGGTAGTCACAGTCTTTTTGCAGATTTACATCTTTCAGCTCCTGCTGAGCCTCATCAGGAGCCAGCTTGAGCTTACTGCTGACAACTAATTGTTCATCAACTGTCGCCTGACAGAGGTTCTTAAATATCTCCATCTCCTCCTCGGTGGTAGTATTAGGCTGAATGTGACGCTCAGTCTCCAGCAGGTCCTGTGTTTCTTTCAGAGCTGCTGCGATCCTGTTTGTCTCCGCTCTCTGTTCGTCCATCTGGGCTTGATAGAAAGCGTGGGCTTCGTCACATTTTTTTTGCTGGTGTGCTTTGAGGGCAGACTTCTCCTCTTGCCATTGTAGATGTCCATCTTTCAGCTCTAGCTCAGCCTCATCAAGAGCCAGCTTGAGCTTACTGCTGACAACCAACTGTTCAACTATCGCCTGACAGAAGTGATTAAACATCTCCATCTCCTCCTCGGTGGTAGTTTTAGGTTGAACGTGACGCTCAGTCTCCAGCAGGTCCTGTGTTTCTTTCAGAGCTTCTGAGATCCTGTTTGTCTCCGCTCTCTGTTGGTCCATCTGGGCTTGATATAAAGCCTGGGCTTTCTCCAGAGTCTGCTTTGCTGCTTCCTGCTCTTGTGCTCGACTGGAAGCGATTACCTGCACCTCGGAGTGAAAGTGGTCACAGTCTTTTTGCTGGTGTGCTTTGAGGGCAGACTTCTCCTCTTGCCATTGTAGATGTCCATTTGTCAGCTCCTGCTGAGCCTCATCAAGAGCCAGCATGAACTTACTGATGATAACTTTCTGGTCATCTACGGTTATGGCCAGCTGTATCTGGGATTGAAGGGCTTCAAGGTAGTCACAGTCTTTTTGCAGATTTACATCTTTCAGCTCCTGCTGAGCCTCATCAAGAGCCAGCTTGAGCTTACTGATGACAACTAATTGTTCATCAACTGTCGCCTGACAGAGGTTCTTAAATATCTCCATCTCCTCCTCGGTGGTAGTATTAGGCTGAATGTGACGCTCAGTCTCCAGCAGGTCCTGTGTTTCTTTCAGAGCTGCTGCGATCCTGTTTGTCTCCGCTCTCTGTTCGTCCATCTGGGCTTGATAGAAAGCGTGGGCTTCGTCACATTTTTTTTGCTGGTGTGCTTTGAGGGCAGACTTCTCCTCTTGCCATTGTAGATGTCCATTTGTCAGCTCCTGCTGAGCCTCATCAAGAGCCAGCATGAACTTACTGATGATAACTTTCTGGTCATCTACGGTTATGGCCAGCTGTATCTGGGATTGAAGGGCTTCAAGGTAGTCACAGTCTTTTTGCAGATTTACATCTTTCAGCTCCTGCTGAGCCTCATCAGGAGCCAGCTTGAGCTTACTGCTGACAACTAATTGTTCATCAACTGTCGCCTGACAGAGGTTCTTAAATATCTCCATCTCCTCCTCGGTGGTAGTATTAGGCTGAATGTGACGCTCAGTCTCCAGCAGGTCCTGTGTTTCTTTCAGAGCTGCTGCGATCCTGTTTGTCTCCGCTCTCTGTTCGTCCATCTGGGCTTGATAGAAAGCGTGGGCTTCGTCACATTTTTTTTGCTGGTGTGCTTTGAGGGCAGACTTCTCCTCTTGCCATTGTAGATGTCCATCTTTCAGCTCTAGCTCAGCCTCATCAAGAGCCAGCTTGAGCTTACTGCTGACAACCAACTGTTCAACTATCGCCTGACAGAAGTGATTAAACATCTCCATCTCCTCCTCGGTGGTAGTTTTAGGTTGAACGTGACGCTCAGTCTCCAGCAGGTCCTGTGTTTCTTTCAGAGCTTCTGAGATCCTGTTTGTCTCCGCTCTCTGTTGGTCCATCTGGGCTTGATATAAAGCCTGGGCTTTCTCCAGAGTCTGCTTTGCTGCTTCCTGCTCTTGTGCTCGACTGGAAGCGATTACCTGCACCTCGGAGTGAAAGTGGTCACAGTCTTTTTGCTGGTGTGCTTTGAGGGCAGACTTCTCCTCTTGCCATTGTAGATGTCCATTTGTCAGCTCCTGCTGAGCCTCATCAAGAGCCAGCATGAACTTACTGATGATAACTTTCTGGTCATCTACGGTTATGGCCAGCTGTATCTGGGATTGAAGGGCTTCAAGGTAGTCACAGTCTTTTTGCAGATTTACATCTTTCAGCTCCTGCTGAGCCTCATCAAGAGCCAGCTTGAGCTTACTGATGACAACTAATTGTTCATCAACTGTCGCCTGACAGAGGTTCTTAAATATCTCCATCTCCTCCTCGGTGGTAGTATTAGGCTGAATGTGACGCTCAGTCTCCAGCAGGTCCTGTGTTTCTTTCAGAGCTGCTGCGATCCTGTTTGTCTCCGCTCTCTGTTCGTCCATCTGGGCTTGATAGAAAGCGTGGGCTTCATCACATTTTTTTTGCTGGTGTGCTTTGAGGGCAGACTTCTCCTCTTGCCATTGTAAATGTCCATTTTTCATTTCCTGCTGAGCCTCATCAAGAGCCAGCATGAACTTACTGATGATAACGTTCTGGTCATCTACGGTTATGGCCAGCTGTATCTGGGATTGAAGGGCTTCAAGGTAGTCACAGTCTTTTTGCAGATTTACATCTTTCAGCTCCCGCTGAGCCTCCTTGAGCTTACTGCTGTTTAATTCCATCTTATGCTGCTTATTCATGCTCATTGATCCTTCCATTGCAATTGTCAAATGTTTCTGATAAAACTTGATGTCTGCTGTGAAATGTATTAGGAGTTATGTGGAGGTAAGGGAGTTATGTGGAGCTAGGGTATATATTAATTCCGGAACTTCCAAAAAATCATCCGTGACGTCATCATGACACCATTCTAACCATGGAGTCCTCGATGGCATCGTTACTATGGATACCAGATTGAATGTTTATCTTTGAATCTATGAATGAAATGATTTCTGATGATCCGTAAAATATGGCAAAGAAATGAAACTATATGTAACCATATATATATATATATATGCATATATATAAATAAAAAATATAAATCCTCTTAAAATACTGATATAAATGATTGTGTAATGTTTTCAGTTGATTTAATGGTGTTAAACTAGAGTCTAACTTCTTACCTTTCTACCTGAATTGTAGGTGACTATCAGCAACTTCAACGTAGTCACCGAGAGGCTAAGCAGGGGAGACTAACCTGCGGACGCGCTGCCGAGTAAATGATTCACGCCGATCCAGTGGCTGAGTTTTGTGAGTTTATTGTGGATAACAAACAAACCTTGATTCTGGATAGCTTTACAGTCATTAGTGGAACAATGACAATATTAGTGTGAATAGTGTGTAAAATAGCGGTCAACAAAAAATAAGGCTCTCCCTCTCCTTCCAATCCTTCCACTAGACTAACGTGACTGACACTGATAACCCCATTGTGGCTATCCCCAGCACCACGTGACTCAATTACCGGAAGTGTACCGGAAGTGACCAAAAAAGGGTATACAAATGACACAGGCCATACCTGGCTCCTACATTCCGGCCCCTAATTATTACATTCCATGTAGTAATAATTACAAATGCGTTACATGTGCAAGAGAATACACATTTAAAATGTAGGATAGTCCGTGGTAAAAGGAACAACAAAAGGCCAGAGGTTCTAGCACTTAGCCTAGCGTTGAGAGTGATCTTTACCATCACTCTTGAGTCAAGTCAGTCAAAGTCAAAGTCATGTCGTCAAGGTAGAGTAATCGGGATTCAACCGACTCCTGATGAAGGCAGATCGTGGTTATAGGCCTGCATACACAGCTGGTCGAGGTCTTGTTCCGGAGTACTCGTACTCGTACTCAAACCTTGAAATGATGCTCCACAATCAAAGACGACTCGGATCTTTCCTTTCTTGGGATGGTATATCCTGTGGTGTGGAATATACCAAGCCTTTCCATCACTGCGTTCCAGGTCTGAGGCTGGGACGCTCTCCGCATATCCATCGGGTATGAGGTCATTCATCAAGGCGGTGTATTCTTTGTGGAATGACACATCCCTAATTAGCCTCCTCTTCAGGTTAAGGCCACGCTGTTCTGCAATCCTACGATTGTTGGGCATGCTCATCGATCTGTTTCTTAAAGGTAAAGTGATGCTGTAGTGGCCGTCCACAAGTCCTTTACTCCTATTTCTGTATGAAGTCATTGTGTGAATTGGAAATCCCCTTAGGCTCCTTAGGCTTTGACATTAGCCTAGTATGTAAATCCATTTTAATCAAGTTACAGTGGACTTTCCCTTTAATTAATGTGTGCATGCAATTTAACCTATTAATGCTGAGAGAGATATGTATTCCTATCCTTTCTTAACTAATTAATAATTTTCCCTTTTGTAGGTTCACCTAATGGTTACCTTTTTCTTCAGTGAAGCAGAGCAAATTGTTGAGAGGCTAGTCACCTGTGGTGAGGTCCCGACACCATTGCATTTTAATTAAAGCACTGGGACATGAACGTAGGCTGCAGCGATGTTGCTTTCACGATTGCTGCGTTGCACAGGAGGTGAGTGAATGGGCTCTCAGTGTAGTCTGGCCCCACCACCACCACCACTGGCCAAAGCCAGCCAAGTTTCTTGAGACCACATTTTTTGGGGTGTAATTCCCCAGGTGGCGTTGTTCGGTTATTTCCTTCTCCCCTTATTGCCGTCGCCACAACTGGATTTCTAGGTCTGCAGGATGGGGCTTTGCACATCTCCATGGTAGTTCTTCATTGGTCCCCACTCGCCACCGTACATTGTTGAAAGTAATTCCACATAAAGTCATAACCCTTATGGACACCTGTTGTTTGGCCAGCAAGAAGAGCTGCTCCTTTGTCATATTGGCTTTCATTGGAATTATCTTACTGGATGAGTATTTCATATTTGAGTTGTGCTAAATATTATTCAGAAATCCACCTCAAAATCATATTACCATTCCCTGAATTGAATAGCTTGTCTTCATTATCAGATACTTCTCCACTAAGAAATGTTGATCCAAGTTGAGTAAAAGTAAAAAGCCTCATTGTTAGTAAGCCTTGAATTTACAAGCTAACTTGTAAATTCCGATGAAAATAATTCTCATGGTGCAGTCAGACAATGTTTAAGTGTGTTTTAATTAAGCATTTAACTGTCAGTAACCTCTATCATGGTCCTGTCAGACTTATCAAAAATGTTGGTGTGATGTATTAGTGGTCAGTCATTTACAAATTCAATTGAAACCTTTTATTTCAGACTTCACTAATTGAAACATTTATTTCAGCAAGTATTACTATATTCCATTTATTAGTGACTTACATTTGTTATCCTCCATGGTATCACAGACTAATACTACACATTGTAATATACACAATATACAAAACAGTCATTAATATTGAACTGTTTTAATTGTTAGTTAATGTTACGTATCGCTCTGATGTCTCACCAGTCCACACTTTGTTACAGACAACTGTCTCCAGCTGTGAAATGAACTGCAATCTTTGTTAAAACCACTTCATTCATACAGAGCCCTGTGAAAATTCGTAGTTTTTTTAAAAATCACACATGCAGCAGGTTGGACAGAAACACTGCAGGATCATGTAAAGACCTTGCTGTCAACAGTCGGAAATGGAAAGGACAATTATACTCAGCCCAGTGAGGTCTGACACGTATGTAATCAAGCAAACTTCTGAACACTGACAGCAGATAGCTAGACAGATACATTTCTTTCTACATATGATTCGGGTAAAGCCGAGAAGCATGTTTTTTTTTTAATTGGACAAACCAATCGGCCATACTTGTTGCTACCACCAGATGGAGCTAAAGTAAGACATTCTCCAATAAGACATATATAGCCTTTAATCTTAAGAGAATTATACAATAACTCAGCTAATAATACTTATATCCTTTAGCACGTTTAAGTTTAATAGCATGCTTATTATATTCTTTTTCATCGAAAATAAACTTTGAATTAAAGCAAAGTCATATATTCCTCCGGTTTGAATCTGATCACAGTGGACAGGTCTTTGTTCCTCTGTGATGCTGAGAGTTGTTTCAATGAGTCAATAGGATCTTGATCTTGACTTCTGAGCGTCAGGTTCTCAATGTGACCGGACCTATCAACATGTTGGCCTTACTGTCTTCCCTAAAGTAATCAGTTTCTTTGAGTGATCAATATTAGTCTTGCGTTCTGCTAACAAATGTTAGCATGAGCTGTGTGACAATTAGCAAGCTAGTGTTAAACACAGTTAATGGTAAATTAAAAAAAAGCTTTTCACAAAGCTCAAACAAGATAACATGATTCAACTCACTTTGTAACAGTCTTTGATAAAGTCATAATTTTTTTTAGGTTTCTTAAAAAGCTCACTTTTTTTATTTATTTCAAAGCTCTTTGGGATGAATTTCTTGTAGGAAAGGTGCCATACACATAAAGCTTGTTTGTCCAGCTCCTTTAGATCAGTCAGAGAAGAGGTTTAGTTATAAGTCTGGTGATATATTCTATATTACTAGAAGAAAAATCCCACAAAAAGACCAAAACCAACAATTAATGCGTCCTAACAAGTATCGTGCGTGTGCGCGTGTGCGTGTGTCCAAAGCCTGACATCTCATTCCTCTGTGCAATAAAGCTCCGGTTGTCTAAAAAAACTATTACGAACACAAACAAAGCCCCACTGTTGCACTTGACATGTCCCCTAACTACCATGAACACACTAGTTTATTTAGTTTTGTTTTTTTTGGCTGTCGTTTGTTGGTTCTGTTGGTGAGCAGCTCAGTTGTGCTTCTTTGTTACACGCAGTCGAACTCTTATCTATTCTCTCATCTAAATAGTCGTCATCTATTGCAATACAGCGGTGTTTCTTCAAGGACTGGGATCGAGTGAACAGTCTCTTGCACTGTGAACACCAGTATGGTTTCTCTCCGGTGTGCACACGCAAGTGTCGGCTGTAACTATACGAGCTATTGAAAGACTTCCCGCATTGGTCACAGCTGTACGGTTGCTCTCCAGTGTGAATACGGAGGTGACGCATGTAGTTACTTAGACGACCAAAACCTTTCCCACACTCTTTACACTTGTATGGCTTCTCTCCAGTGTGCGTGCGCACATGTTGTTTATACGTTTTGGAAATGGAGAAGCTTTTCTCGCATAGTTCACAGCTGAATGGTTTTTCTCCGGTGTGGATACGCAAATGTGATTTGTAATTACCCAACTGAGAGAAACTCCTCCCACACTGGTTACAGCAGTATGGTTTCTCTCCCGAGTGAACACGCAGGTGTATCTTGTAACTACTAAGGTCACTGAAACTCTTGTCACATTGGTCACACTCGTAGGGTTTCTCTCCAGTGTGGTTACGCAGATGCAGACTGAAATGCCCCGACTGCGTAAAACTCTTTCCACAGAAGTCACACTGGTACGGCTTCTCCCCGCTGTGGCTTAGCTGGTGTCGCTTGTATGAACTTAAAAAACTAAAGCTTTTTGGACACTGGTCACAGCAGTATGGCTTTTCTTTAGTGTGGACACGCATGTGTATCTTGTAAATACTGAAGTAACTAAACGTCTTTTCACATTGGTCACACTGGTACGGTCCAGTGTGGTCGCGCAGGTGTTTTCTATATGAACTGTGGTCGCTGAAATGCCTCTCACACTGCTCACAGCAGTATGTCGTTTCTTCAGTGTGGGTCTGCAAGTGTATATTGTAGGCATCAAGTTGGCTGAAACTGCTACCACATTGTTCACAGTCGTACAGTTTCTCCGCAGTGTGAGTGAGTTCATGTCTCCTTAGACTGCAAATCCGACTGAAAGATTTCCCACACTTCTGACACTGATGGGGTCTGCTGCTGTCTGTGTCCGTCTGTTTCACCTGAGAAAAGAAATAAAAGTCAGAGCGGAGGACTTGATAAAACACAAAGTACTACGTACTATTGGAGTCACATGAACGATAGATTGTAAGTTGTCAGATAAATACCGTATTTCACTGATTGGCGAGAGAACCGTACCTTTATTAAAAGACATAGTGCCAAAAGACATGTTTCATGATCTAAATTAGACGGCAGAGGAGGCGAGGCAGGTGATCAGAGAAGGGAGAGGACGCTCTTGCCAAAAAAAGATGTAAAGGGGCTTCTCTTTTTCTTTTAAATGCTTACATTTGTCATGTTTGATACAATTGTTGATTAGAGTAGAAATCCATTTAGTAAATCAGTTAAACTTTTTCCACCGGCTGACCCTCTTGTCGGATCTTACTCCTTTCTTACTGGCAACGCTCAGCATTGATGAATAGTGGTTGATGCTCTTCTCTGACATGTTTGTTGTGGTCACTTTCCTTCTTGGTCTTTTTATGTTGGCTGCAAAACAATGAAGTAATGCAATACCACCACCCACTGCTATGGTGTGTGTCTTTGCTTTTTCCTCAGAACATTTGTTGAGACCTTGTTTGAGTTGTTGTTGTTAAAGAGAAACTCAGAGCAGCAGATGTGTAAGTAGGAAGTGACTCTAATGTCATTTCCTACTTACTCTGTCTGCATTGTGCAAATCAGTGATAGATATCATAACTTTATACTACGTATACTGCAACACTCCTGCTTTTCCGTTTTATCCAGACTGTCACAATGGAGGAAAAGTGTTACATGATTAGACAAGATGCAACAGACCTGCAGTTGGCTGCTGACAGAGTGGCTACGCTTTACTTAAGAAAAAGAATAAGTTTGCTTGGGAAGCTTCCTACACCACTGAAACAGTAGGAAGTGTTTAGTTTTGACGACAGTTTGAAAGAATGGACGAGTATAAATATAGCATGCAAACAGTGTCTCTGTTAAATAGAGACACTGAGAGCAGCAGAGTATGAGATGAATGTTAACCTGATTTAATTGGTGCAGCGGCATGATGGCAGATGTGGTGATGACAAAATACTGGATGTTCATTTCTATTTGATCTCACCTCTTCTGAAGAACTCATTTCACTGGCTTATTGGTGAAAGTCAATGTCCTCCCAATGCTTTTCCTCCCGTCAGCACGTTCCAGTTCTGAAATCATCAAAAAAAAAAAAGACGGACTGGTCAGAGCAGGAACACCCACTATAACGGCAATAATACTGCAGCTAGTGGGGATGTACCAATCCAATCGCAGACTGATGGGTATCGGCTATATTGAGCCCAATCCCATCCTTCGTTTGACGTCAACTATCACACAAGTGTTTTTACTCGCAAAACTTTTATAAACGTCAACTATGGAGTGCGGCAGTGGTCTACTCTTTAACTCTCCGCTGTCAGTCTCGCCTCCACTTCCAGTAAAGTCCAGCCAGGGACCTTTTGTTGTAGATTGTTCCCCGTCTCTCTCTACTCATTTCCTTAACTTTCTCTACAATCAGCTGTCCAATAGAGGCCATAAAAGCCTATTAAAACAATAATTTCATACATGTATACATTCTTCATGAGGTTTGTTGAGGTGGCCTGCCTTAACTAGAAAACACTGCTAAATCCCTGAGTTACTCACGTTAAATGTACCAATGTTGGGCAGAGCCGACAGCTCAACATTGTTTTCATTCATGCAGAAGCGACATTAATAAATGACCAGATGTGCACTAAACACATTGAAATGAGGGACAACAAGATGCAGCTCTAGACTGAATCAAGTGGTGGAAGATAGTGTATTTGAGCTAAACTGATAAAAATACACTGTCATTCCTCACATAAACCCATTTCCGTTTTTTTCTGCATCAAATTCTGTCTGGATTATGTGAATGGGGCTCTCCGATAAAAATGCAAAGAGGCGAGAAAATGCCGCGTGACTTCCCACAGTGCAGCTGGAAGATGCCATAATGGAGCCATACCTGCTTATTCAGATCTCGAATGCTATCCAAAGCATTCTTGATGATGTTTGTATGGCTCAGTTATTAATCAGTAATCAATAATAACAATAACAATCAGGGGAAAGGGAGCCAACTGGAACCAGGAGGAGAACCGTGTGTTTCAAGATGAATCTGCAGAAAAGAAAAAAGATAATGCAAACATAAATATGATGTCAAAGTAGGGATGTTAGTTTCGGTTAATGTTGAGGCTGAGACAGTTATGCATGTCGTTAATATCATGCGGGAAATTTACATTACACCGGAAAGGCAAGAAACGACAACTACGGAAAATAAGGCAAGAGGACGGCGGTAAAAGTACATTAGAGTGAGGAGACAGGGAGCCAAAAGTGTATCATGTGGAACTTTGGGCTGCGAATTTGACAGGTTTTGGCAGGTGATATTTGTGCTCCATTTTGGCGGTTACCACCCAAAAAACGTGAAACGATACATTACTATGAATCAGCGCCTCCCCTCCTTCAGTTATATTAAATAAGATTTGAGATTATCAGCCTGACGTTGGAAATAGGCGGAAGAGTGCAGGGAAGGACGAGCTTGACACTGGGGCTCGACATGTTGTAATGTTGTAACGTTACAGGAATGAATCATTAGTAATTAGCAACTGATTGCTTTTGTTAAAGTTTAAGTGCATTTAATTCTGTGCAAAGATAGTTTGCAATACTGAAAACACAGAGTTCCACAATACAGCATTATTTATATTGAAAGTAGCTTTCACATTGTGTTTCTGTTTGTATGTTGTATAGCGGTGGAAGACCAGAACAATGAAGGCAATAGCTGTATGGAGAGAAAACCACTCAGAGATAAAGGAAGTCATACCGGTTGGGTTGAGAATGGTTGTTTTGTCCTGATCAAAATGTAACAAAAGCAATGTAAACTCACAAAAAGCCTGAAGAAGCATGGACGACATTACCTCTGATAAAAAATAAATTGCATCAGGTATGTAATTATCAGTTTGTTTACAGAATCCATCTGGTATTTTGGGGAAGGCACAAAGCCATTCATGTTTCAAGTTTGTGTATGAT
Organism: Leptoclinus maculatus; assembly: GCA_032191485.1. Classification (NCBI taxonomy): domain Eukaryota; kingdom Metazoa; phylum Chordata; class Actinopteri; order Perciformes; family Stichaeidae; genus Leptoclinus; species Leptoclinus maculatus. Next base: position 4,171,493 of record JAVDOI010000009.1, read on the forward strand.
AATGGATTTCAGAGAACAGAAAGGAATGTGAGAACTATGATTTGACAACCACGGCTGAATGAACCTGCTCAGGAGGCCAATCATTGCCATCCGTCTTAATGTCAGCTTTTCATTAGGCAGGCCCATGATTTCATGTTGAAGATGGGATGGTTTATACTAGTAGCATCATCAAACGCTGGACTTCTTGGTAGAACAAATGTAAGTGTAATACCACTGCAGTACAGTGATGAATACCACTGTTCCCTTTGAGTTGATTTACTCGTTACACCACGTGGGATATCACAACCCTGCATGGTCTGATTGAAGACACCGTTTATGAAGCATAAGAAGTGAGCTACTGACGGCTTACAAGTTTCACCAAATGTATTGGTAATCTGATTATGTCTTTTTTTCTGTAACTGCAATGGAATACAGTTACCTTTTTTTTGTATGCTTACGTAATGCTGTTCCATGTAATCAGTTACGCCTGTTGGTGAAGCTTGGAGCGCCGATGCTCCGAAAGTCCATCGACTGCCCCGATCAACAAAATGAGGATAAACACGGACGACATCCCCAAACACAGTCTCCCAATTCCCTCTTTTTTTGCACACAAATGCACTTTTTTTGCAAGTTAACAATGGTCTCTCAGCTCATAAACCGTGATTTATTTGCTCATAACAGAGCAGGTAAAATACGTCCGAATTGAATAAATAATGCCATCCTCAATTTGCTCACCAAAGGGCTGCAGCCGCTCTCACTATGGTGCTGCAGATCCGTCAGCTTGCATTTGGTTCCCGGAGTGATCTACATTGGTAGATTCAGTATGCGTAGAGAGTTTTGGTTATGACGACTGTGTTTGTGTCATCGGTACGCTGTGACGCAATACAGTGGTTCTACCTTCAGAGTTTAGCCGCGCTTGTTGCATTATTTTGAGAGCGTGCAGGTTGATATTGTTGTTGGAGGCTCAGGTGTCGGATCATTTTGGAATCGTCTGTTTCCCTCCAGGGAGAATCCCCCCGTTCTTTTCCAAAACGCCTTAGGTCTAAAGTAAAGTTTAATGTTCCTTCGTGGGTCTTGACATCAGTGCTTGAGGCTCTTTGTGGTTTAATTTATACAAGACTTCACTGCTCCTGGCTTTGTCTTAAACAAAGAGAGACTCTTACCTCTTAGCTACAAATAATTTCAAGGTCACATTGCGCCTAGATGCATCTGAAGTACCTTAGGTTACTGTATCTGTGTAGTGTACAGTATAGTGGCTCCTTTCGCATTTTCAGAGTTGTGTGCTGTGCGAGTGAATCAACCGAAAGGAAAGCGATGATGAATATAGTTTCTGCTTCCTAAATGAGAGGAATGAGGTACACGACCATATGTTTAGTCCGGCCACACAAAGAAATGATATTCTATACTACATGTATTGTACCTTGTTTCTCTTCTTCAGGGAACAAAAGCTACAGTAATAACATTTTATTTCCTTAGTTTAGCTTCACTAGTTTATTAAACCATTCAGTTGAAATCATTGATTTTAAAACCTCATTCAAGCATAAGATGTGTTCTTAACAAGGAGATAAAGTGAGAAGTTTCTTTCCTCCAAACCAGAATTCATTCTCTCATAATGTCAATGTTTCTCCCTCAATGATTTGATTTGCCTCGAATGTCTCTCTACACTTTTGGTCACACTGCAGCGTACCCGATACTTTGTTTTTATACACATTGTCCATTCATTCGTGACATCATGCTACAGTATGTCTTGCTGCATTTAGTGGCTTCAGGAAATGGCTGTAGATTTTCAAAGAATTCCTTACATTTCTGTCTCTCTCTTTCTCTCTCTCTGTGTGTGTGTGTGTGTGTGTGTGTGTGTGTGTGTGTGTGTGTGTGTGTGTGTGTGTGTGTGTGTGTGTGTGTGCGTGCACGTGCTCACAGACACACAAACACACACATAGCCCATGGCTTAATACTATAAACTAAGGCAACATGTATTTCTATTCCTTTATTGTGAAGGATGAAAATAATCTCTGCAATAACCACATTGTAGAGAACTTCATGAGTGGGTGATGTGGAATGACACTTTATAATGTTGTGTGTTGTTTATGATACAGAAACAACATTTTGAGTTAGTCTGCATTTTCTGGTAAATAAATGTAGAAATGTTTGAATCTTCGTGGATAAAATAACCAGACAGAAATGTTTTGGTTATTTTAAAATCACTGAACTGTATTACATTGATGCGAATTCTATTAAAATGCAATATTTCTCTTAAACAATTCAGGGTTTCCGCCAGAAAGTGTTTAGCCAAGTGGATTCTTTTTTGTTTGGGGTGGGGTGGAGCTGAGCAAAACTTTTAGGAGAGACGTGTCACTAAAATGAAAATAGCTTGTCCACCTTAAAGGACAGTCCACCTTAAGTGAGCATGGGCCGCTAACTTCGGAGCTAACTCCCTTCACATTAATCAACAGGTGACAAGCAAGCGTTTCTATTCTACGTTATTGTACATTTATCACAATATTGATGATGATTTTAAGGGATTGTTCAACGGTTTAGGAAATATGCTCCCCCATCAATCTTCTCATCATTCTTGGAAATAATGAACCATTCCTTCAAGGTTAACTTTCTATCGGAAGAGATGGTCCACCAGAAGCAGATGTGTATCTAGTTTTGGTGTTGATTAAAACATGTTTAACATATGTTTTCCTTGTACAGATGAAATTCACAGATGCAATGCGCTCCAAAGCTCGTCTATCCATCACAGGATCGACCGGTGAGAATGGTCGTGTCCCGGTGGCTTACCTCCGTCCAGGATTACCCATGAGCCTCAGCATGACTGATCTGTCCTGACCACACCCGAGCCAGTGCCTTACAGCCAATCAACACACACCCTCCCTTCCCCTCTGAAAGTGAGTGGAAATGCTTGTCATCTCCTTCGGTGACCAATTACCACTCACCGTGGGTGATTTGCCCTGATTTTCAATCCGGAGTTTAGCCAATCATATCTCTCTGAGGACTTCTGATCTGCTCTTTAACATCTAGCCTAAAAAGACTGGACAGATGTTGTCCTCTTACCACTTGGCTGTCAGGCTTTAGCAAAGACCTGCCCACCAACGAAGTGAATCACTTGACCATCAACGAGAAAGATGGCCTGTCATTTACAAATTCATGAAAAACAATCAAGCACAGTGGACAGTTTTCTAAAAAAAACACACATTGTTTCGTAGATTTTTTGCCATGGAGGCTATAGCAACAGTGATGCTGACGTTAACGCAATAACATTAATCAGGGATGTGATCAGGAATCGTGGGTCTAAAAGCAGAATCTTCTTTAAATGAGTTCAAGCGCTATGAAAAAAACCTGACGTCCTGAAAAAATGCATCCATGACAAAATAGTAATTGTGATAGCTAATGATGTTATTGATCTTAATTGTTTTCCTTATTTCTGCCTGAATATCCCTAATTAGTAGAGACCCAAGAGATGCATGGACTGACACGCACACACATACACACACACACACAAACCCACCGGTATGAATACATACACTATACACAGGGATGGGAAAACATTAATCAAAATGTATGTTGGTACAAAATAATTTACACAATTTAAGCCCTTTGTGTGGGATCTGAGAATAACTGGTTTGAGAGCAACATGTAGACTGCACCAGTTTTGACTCATTATCCTACATAAAACGTAAGCCATCACAATAGTTAGGAAGAGTCTATGAACACAAACATCATGGATGGATTAAGTGATCAAACAAAAGCCAAAAAGCATTAACTTCACAAGTATTCATACACAAACATACTACTACGTTTGATAAATTAGCGTTTGGTTATTGGTGTTACTACGCGTTTAGCAGTATCCTATTAATACATTTTCTAGCTTTTAATCACCAGTTTACATGTTGCTCCTGTTTATGGGTAATAGCTTAATAATTGTCTTGGCTGTGTGAAGCACACAACTCTTCTTCTAAAATGGTATTATAGCCATTAAAGGTCATTCAAAGTTACTTTTTAACTACTTTTTAATGTCCATTGTTAACAGCATTACATTTATTGCATTTGTGTCGTAACATATTTTATAGAAAGCACTCGGTCATCAGACTGGAGATTGACAGGGACGTAGCAATATCTAAATTGGGTCGAATATAAGAGAAACAAACTCAGAGCTCACATTGAATAAATGCTCGCGTTTAATAACGCTGCATTTGTCTGAGGTTGAGTTCAGCTACCGAACATATGTATCTGGTTTCAGGTCAGTTTCAAACCGTTTTGTTACGTACAGCTTCAGGCCAGGTGCAGGTTTTTTTTTTTCAAAAATATAATTTACTAAGAAATCTCTCCATGACTGGCTGCACTGTTAATCTGAGCTGACGGTAAAGAACACAGTACCCGTGTGGTGCGTCGGTTATGTGATAGAATTAACTGCAAGATTTCAAAATGGCAGCAACTTGTATGCTGCAGCCGAGCAGTGAACGCATCAAAAGAGCAGCAGCTTCAGGCCTCCATCCGTATCTACATTGGATTTGTTTCGGCCACAGTACTCTAGTGCACTGGGTCCATAAATTCAAGAAAATAGACGGAAAATAAAGATGCAAGTGTGACAGTTTATGTTGATTAAAATTGAAAATGTATCTGTCACAAATTCATTTGGGCTTCGCAACTGTTTCATCATCTGGCACTTGCACCCTGAAAATTGACGTTTCAAGTTTTCTCTTTTACTAAATCTAAATTTCAAACATCATCTTGCAATAGAATTAGCTGACTTTATTCAAACCATTGCTGTTGATCGCCGCTTTCTCTGGGATGCTATTAAAAAGGATCTGTGAACAAATCTATATTATTCTCATCCCATTTAAATGAAACCCAGCATCCAGGAATCCAGACCTTTTGAGTCCCAGTTAGCTTCAGTAAAAACTTCAACCTGTATGTGGGAATCCCTTGTTCTTTTTAAATAACAAGAGGATCATAAAGAAGGTAAATGAACACCATCAGAATTTCTTAGTGAGAGATCAACACAACATTTCGACCCTAATAGTGCACATCCAAGACATTTTTTAATCTCTCTAGATTAAGAAAACATCACTATGACATCATCGGGGTCCGTTTCTCTCTCTATATATATATATATATGTTTATATATATGTTTATATGAATATAATACTTAAAATACTTGTGAGACATCTTGCCCATCCCTGTCTATAGGTCAGTACACCCATACAGACATAAACACACATACAGTACATCAGTACACACTGACATACAGTATCACACATGAGCCACACATTTTTGCACGTGCACATGCACACAGTATTGTCATGTGAGTTCTGAAGCCAACTGGATGAAGTGCCAAAACAGAATGAGAACCAATCAGAGCTCTCCATGCTCAGCCAATGGCAGCTGCTGATACTGAAACCTGAGCCAATCGGAGCTCTCACTGCTGTGAGGTGGAACAAGAAACTGTGAACAAAGACCTTCCTTTTAATAAATATACTGCACTGACGATGGCAACGGAGACGAGGAGGACGAAGAGAGGACGAAGAGAACGTTTGCATGTCACTTTGAGTTTTTTCTTTCAAATGAACTTGTCAGCCTGAAGCTTTGTGCCTGGCTGCATTTTAGTGTTTAATAATGATAGTAATAAGAATAATATTAACAATATTAATTGCAGTAATAATGTGGTTCTTGTTATGTATAGTGTATGTTTTTAAGAACTCAAATCTGCTACTTTCTTTCACCAGGGAGCTGTTATTTGTGCTGTTAGTTAGACGCAAGCCGGTTAGCTTAAAAGCTTCTCCCACAACATGATAAATGCCCAGGACGTGATCAACGTCTGGTTTAAGTTGAGCAGAAAATGTCGTGGGATCTACTTCCTTTTTCTTCTCATGGACTCGTATCATTTTTGCAATGACCACATGTTGTAATTATCAGAGGTATTTTGATGGTGTTATAATCAAGTGATAAGGGACGGATCCCAAACATGTCGACCACTGAGAGAAATGTGGGAATCATCACCTTCACTTACAACTTTGCTTCTGGTATAATTTCATTTTCTATTAAACTCGTCAACTTTGACCAACATCTTGTTAGTTGCTTTTCAACAGAGCAAATATAAGTATTGGATTAATGGTCATATTAACACATAGTTTCTGTGTGATTTGACCTTTTTCAGTATATATTAAACATGCTTGGGTGGTGAATTTGACAGGGGAGATCACTGTTCATTCTATCTTTCCTTTGCACCTAAAATTCACGAGCAGTTTTTGTGCCTAAACCCAAACCTTTTACCAGTCTCGCACCAAATGCACAAGTGCAAATAGTTTGCGAAAGGCAGTGCATAGAAGGGCAGCATAGAAGCAGTTAACCTGGAAGCTACTCAGAATGTTAACAATTGCAAGATATATTTTCTGACCTGGTATCCCCTCTCTGATCATTTCTGCCATGCTTCAGATTTTATACCTATCATATATATATATATATATATATATATATATATATATATATATATATATATATATATATATATATATATATATATATATATATATATATATATATACACACGCACTGAACTTTTCATCCATTCTTCTCTACTGTAAAATATTTGCTGACATAACTTATAAAGCCTTCAGTCAATGCCACAATCCCCATTAGATGCACTTTGTGACGGTCAGTCTTTGGGGAGACGTCTCTGTGTGGATGAATTAGTGGACAGGTCTGTGGTGCATCTGGCTCTTATGTAGGAGACTGGCATTCACATCCTGGTGAAGACCATCAATTAAAGCTCCGCTGTGGAGTTTTTGTAAACTAATAAAGTTTCTGTTAATCTTCAGTGTCACTCACCAAGAGTATTGTGTGTGTCCTTGGGGTCTAACAAATATGTCGAATGTATCTCCGTCATGAAGCAGTTAAAAAAAATCTAATTTTTGGAATATTTTAAATCCTGCATTATTTACTTGCTAGAAGTCTTCTCCTTCCCTGTTGTTGCATTTCTGCATTCTTTGTCACATTACAGACTCCTGTAGATCAGTGCAATAGTGTTTGGCAGGAATGACCCACATGCTTGTGTGCATCATGCATGCGAGGACCAAATCATAAAGATTGCTCCATAGCACAATAGTGCTCTTTTCCTAATCTTAATAAGTTGCCTAACTTTAACAATAGTGTAAAGGATAAATGTGGAGTTACTCTATATTTGTCTTATTGTCAACAAATTCCCCAATATGGGGCAAAACCCAACGATGTTTTGGTCCATCTTTCAACACCCTCTGACTTCCCTAAACCTTGTTGGATTCTCTCAGCTCCGAGCCCGTCGCTTCCAACTGAAGAAACCTTTGAAAATAGTGCACAATTTTACAGCGCTTTAAAGAGGCTCAGTCATTTACAAACGTAGCTGGTTACTGTCATTTTTAATTAAATGTTACTCAAACAGGGGGACATTTGTTGGGGACTATTTTCAGCAGCGTATTAATACACATTTGGTGCTCTCGTGAATATTTGGAGCAGCAAGACTGTGTATGTGGGATTTAAATAAACTACAGTGTGTTCATGATAATGAAGGAATATGTCTCCCAGTGCAACAGTGTGACTCATTGATGTGTTGTGGATCATTTAAACGACAATTACAGTTACAACAGTTCTAGGACACACAAGATATATCAGGCACAATAGTTGTTAGTATGATCAATTCATTCAGTTTGTCTGCACACGGAATTTGTGGACAAGATGAGAAATATATAGAATATCTTCGGACTGATACTTTAACCAGTGGTCTATGCATTTAAGCCAACTGGTTGTAATGTGATGGCAAATTGTCAATTTTGAGATTAATACCGGGTTTTTGAAAAGCTCTCATGGAAACAATATACTTCGCCTACAACCACTATGACCTCTTAAAGAATCGGCAATACATGCAATCACCTTGTGTTTGACTGAGAGCGGATAACAGCGGAGATCGTCAGGATCAATTTGGGCCACTATCTCAGGAGGAAGACACCGGCGTTGTTGGAGAGAACAGAAGCAGAGGAAGCGAAGCAGGCCTAAAGAACCTCTAATTGTTGGGTCAGCATGCGCAGTTTGTAAGTCAGCAGTCGTGCATCAATTCAGCTGTCAAGTTAATGTTAAGATAACTTTTGAAATGTGGATTCGGTGTGTTTACATCAAGTGGTTTGGAGCAAATAAATTAGGAAACTGTTTGGAAAAAGACAGGCTTTTTCAAAAATTCTCTCTGGTTCTGATGTAACTGATGCCATTGAAGCATCTATGCTAACCTCTTCAGGAGCCGCCATTGTTTAGAACAAACAGTCGCCTCTCTGTAAGAAGTAAAATAAATGTCTGTAAAATAAAACTCGAATTTGGCTGACGAGCTAAAGGTTACCTCACAGGCTTCTCAATTTAAAAGTTATCCCTGTGTGGGGGGTAATGCTCCTCTAAAGTTAGTGAATACAGCACCATGTGTAGTGTTGGTGAACACAGCCACAGGCCTGGCTCCTCCCCCCACCAATTCTCTATTTAGAGCCAGATTATACAAAGCACCTGTTGGCTGCTCATCTTTTTGGCCCTTGTCCTCTGTCTCTGTCGTGACTGGCAGTGTTTGCTGTTACAGGTAAGTAGCTAAAGTGACCACTTACCATATCAGCCTTTTTACACTGCATACTTAGTTTACTGCCTTCTGTTCTTGACGCGTTGGCTGTGCATATTGTGTTGGAACCCCATTGTTGTCCTGCCTACCGTTTTGAGTGATCCCGTGTGTAATTTAAAGTTGAGAATGAAGTCACAGAGTCAAATTGTATCTTTTCAGCCTGCAGCATGGTGAGCCCTGTTTTAACCTTCTTGCCTTAAGTTCTCAAGCCACTTTAGACTCGTACTAAACCAGCAAAATGTTGCAAAACGTAATGTTCGGGTGTTTTTAATTGAATTATTCTCTTTAGATGACCAACAGACTAAAGACACTATATTTGGACCAACATGTCAAATCAGTTGAGCCAACTTACTGTATATTTTCAGGCTGTTTCAGTAAAAGTACTAATACCATACTGATGAAACAATCCACGACGAGTAAAAGTCCTGCATTCGAAACCTTAGTCAAGTATGTTATAATCAGCAAGATGTACTTAAAGTACCAAAAGTAGAAGTACCCGTGCAGTAAAATGTACCCCGTCAGTGTTTTATCATTATATCTGATGTTTTAGGATATATATTGCTGCATTAACGTGTATGCTGCATGTTTTTAACTCCTTTATATACTGTTGGTTAGTTTAATCTTCAGCAATGCATCATATTCTATAAGATCATGTTTGTAGTGTCAGTACAGTACATTATTTACCTCTGAGATCTGAAAATCGCCCCATAGGACCTCTACACACGCACGGATCTCATTTACGGATTTTGACAGTGATTTGCCTTCATATTAGGGTTGTGTGTTCATTAGTTACTGTATCTTTTTGAGGACTAGTTTCACAACATTGTTGGATCAGGACTACACTGAGACTGGTTCACATAGAGGATCAGGACTACACTGAGACTGGTTCAGGACCAGATAAAAGCTCCTCACAGTAACTTTAACATCGGATTAACAGCTTGATCAGCACTTTTCCAAACTTGATGAGATTTGCTTTTAAACATTTCAAACATTTAAATCTTTTTCAGAAAATAAGTTCTACGGTCAGAGACTGTAAAACGCGTTAATACTATTATTGAGTTATGCTTTTGATCTGCACTCCCAAATCATAAATAAGTTAATTTGAATATGTCTTGTTGCACTTTAAGTAAGTCAGGCTGCTACTAAGAATTATTACCTCATTATGAGATAAACCCGATTATTTGAAATGTCTTCTTTCATCAACCAACAGTCTAAAATATATTTCTGTTGAAATAGTTTCTACACAAACTTTATCTTCATGCAGAGAAGATTTACTGCAGGACTGTTGGAGTACACTAGTACATTATTTACCTCTGTGACGTAGTACAGTAAAAAGTACATTATTTACCTCTGTGACGTAGTACAGTACAAAGAACAATATATACCTCTGAGGTGTAATGAAGTAGAAAGTACATTATTTACCTCTGAGAAGTAGTGGAGTAAAAAGTACAGTATTTACTTTTGTAAATATTTTGTAAATATTGTATGTTTTACAATATTTAGTTTCCACTTTGTGCGCACACTGAAAATGTACATAAATACATCAACACTGTTCAAGTTCAAGCAAGCTTTATTAATGTGGTATGAAGCAGTGATGCAGGTTGATATATACTGCTCTGCAGGTATGTGTGGTTACAGGTTGTCCAGCACAAGTACACACAATGTGTACTCGGTATACACACATTAGAAGAGTTTGTACCATTTCTTCTTCTTCTTCTGCTTGTTGGTGATCTGGCTCTGAAGATCTTTTTCGGCCTGAAGGAGGGAAGACTTCTCCTGCTGCCAAAGTAGACGCTCCGTTTCGAACAGATCTTCTGTTTTTTTCCGGGCTGCTTTGATCCTATTTGTCTCAGCTCTCTGCTCCTCCAGCTGGCCTTCATGGGCTGCCTGGAATCTCTGCAGCGTCTGCTTAGCCTCTGTCTCCATTCGTCCTAAATCAGCTATGATCTTCACCTGGGTTTGATGACGTTCACAGGCTTTTTTATTCTGGTCTACGAAGGAAGACTTCTCCTTTTGCCACAGTAGATGTCTATTCTTCAGCTCTAGGTCAGCCTTATCAAGAGACGCCTTGAGCTTACTGTTGACATCTAACAGTTCAACAATTCTAGCGTGACAGGTGTCCTTAACTATCTCCATCTCCTCCTCGTTGCTGACAACCAACTGTTCAACTATCGCCTGACAGAAGTGATTAACTATCTCCATCTCCTCCTCGGTGGTAGTTTTAGGCTGAACGTGACGCTCAGTCTCCAGCAGGTCCTGTGTTTCTTTCAGAGCTGCTGAGATCCTGTTTGTCTCCGCTCTCTGTTGGTCCATCTTGGCTTGATATAAAGCCTGGACATTCTCCAGAGTCTGCTTTGCTGCTTCCTGCTCTTGTGCTCGACTGGAAGCGATTACCTTCACCTCGGAGTGAAAGTGGTCACAGTCTTTTTGCTGGCGTGCTTTGAGGGCAGACTTCTCCTCTTGCCATTGTAGATGTCCATTTGTCAGCTCTAGCTCAGCCTCATCAAGAGCCAGCTTGAGCTTACTGCTGACAACCAACTGTTCAACTATCGCCTGACAGAAGTGATTAAACATCTCCATCTCCTCCTCGGTGGTAGTTTTAGGTTGAACGTGACGCTCAGTCTCCAGCAGGTCCTGTGTTTCTTTCAGAACTTCTGAGATCCTGTTTGTCTCCGCTCTCTGTTGGTCCATCTGGGCTTGATATAAAGCCTGGGCTTTCTCCAGAGTCTGCTTTGCTGCTTCCTGCTCTTGTGCTCGACTGGAAGCGATTACCTGCACCTCGGAGTGAAAGTGGTCACAGTCTTTTTGCTGGTGTGCTTTGAGGGCAGACTTCTCCTCTTGCCATTGTAGATGTCCATTTGTCAGCTCCTGCTGAGCCTCATCAAGAGCCAGCATGAACTTACTGATGATAACTTTCTGGTCATCTACGGTTATGGCCAGCTGTATCTGGGATTGAAGGGCTTCAAGGTAGTCACAGTCTTTTTGCAGATTTACATCTTTCAGCTCCTGCTGAGCCTCATCAGGAGCCAGCTTGAGCTTACTGATGACAACTAATTGTTCATCAACTGTCGCCTGACAGAGGTTCTTAAATATCTCCATCTCCTCCTCGGTGGTAGTATTAGGCTGAATGTGACGCTCAGTCTCCAGCAGGTCCTGTGTTTCTTTCAGAGCTGCTGCGATCCTGTTTGTCTCCGCTCTCTGTTCGTCCATCTGGGCTTGATAGAAAGCGTGGGCTTCGTCACATTTTTTTTGCTGGTGTGCTTTGAGGGCAGACTTCTCCTCTTGCCATTGTAGATGTCCATCTTTCAGCTCTAGCTCAGCCTCATCAAGAGCCAGCTTGAGCTTACTGCTGACAACCAACTGTTCAACTATCGCCTGACAGAAGTGATTAAACATCTCCATCTCCTCCTCGGTGGTAGTTTTAGGTTGAACGTGACGCTCAGTCTCCAGCAGGTCCTGTGTTTCTTTCAGAGCTTCTGAGATCCTGTTTGTCTCCGCTCTCTGTTGGTCCATCTGGGCTTGATATAAAGCCTGGGCTTTCTCCAGAGTCTGCTTTGCTGCTTCCTGCTCTTGTGCTCGACTGGAAGCGATTACCTGCACCTCGGAGTGAAAGTGGTCACAGTCTTTTTGCTGGTGTGCTTTGAGGGCAGACTTCTCCTCTTGCCATTGTAGATGTCCATTTGTCAGCTCCTGCTGAGCCTCATCAAGAGCCAGCATGAACTTACTGATGATAACTTTCTGGTCATCTACGGTTATGGCCAGCTGTATCTGGGATTGAAGGGCTTCAAGGTAGTCACAGTCTTTTTGCAGATTTACATCTTTCAGCTCCTGCTGAGCCTCATCAAGAGCCAGCTTGAGCTTACTGATGACAACTAATTGTTCATCAACTGTCGCCTGACAGAGGTTCTTAAATATCTCCATCTCCTCCTCGGTGGTAGTATTAGGCTGAATGTGACGCTCAGTCTCCAGCAGGTCCTGTGTTTCTTTCAGAGCTGCTGCGATCCTGTTTGTCTCCGCTCTCTGTTCGTCCATCTGGGCTTGATAGAAAGCGTGGGCTTCATCACATTTTTTTTGCTGGTGTGCTTTGAGGGCAGACTTCTCCTCTTGCCATTGTAAATGTCCATTTTTCATTTCCTGCTGAGCCTCATCAAGAGCCAGCATGAACTTACTGATGATAACTTTCTGGTCATCTACGGTTATGGCCAGCTGTATCTGGGATTGAAGGGCTTCAAGGTAGTCACAGTCTTTTTGCAGATTTACATCTTTCAGCTCCCGCTGAGCCTCCTTGAGCTTACTGCTGTTTAATTCCATCTTATGCTGCTTATTCATGCTCATTGATCCTTCCATTGCAATTGTCAAATGTTTCTGATAAAACTTGATGTCTGCTGTGAAATGTATTAGGAGTTATGTGGAGGTAAGGGAGTTATGTGGAGCTAGGGTATATATTAATTCCGGAACTTCCAAAAAATCATCCGTGACGTCATCATGACACCATTCTAACCATGGAGTCCTCGATGGCATCGTTACTATGGATACCAGATTGAATGTTTATCTTTGAATCTATGAATGGAATGATTTCTGATGATCCGTAAAATATGGCAAAGAAATGAAACTATATGTAACCATATATATATATATATATGCATATATATAAATAAAAAATATAAATCCTCTTAAAATACTGATATAAATGATTGTGTAATGTTTTCAGTTGATTTAATGGTGTTAAACTAGAGTCTAACTTCTTACCTTTCTACCTGAATTGTAGGTGACTATCAGCAACTTCAACGTAGTCACCGAGAGGCTAAGCAGGGGAGACTAACCTGCGGACGCGCTGCCGAGTAAATGATTCACGCCGATCCAGTGGCTGAGTTTTGTGAGTTTATTGTGGATAACAAACAAACCTTGATTCTGGATAGCTTTACAGTCATTAGTGGAACAATGACAATATTAGTGTGAATAGTGTGTAAAATAGCGGTCAACAAAAAATAAGGCTCTCCCTCTCCTTCCAATCCTTCCACTAGACTAACGTGACTGACACTGATAACCCCATTGTGGCTATCCCCAGCACCACGTGACTCAATTACCGGAAGTGTACCGGAAGTGACCAAAAAAGGGTATACAAATGACACAGGCTATACCTGGCTCCTACATTCCGGCCCCTAATTATTACATTCCATGTAGTAATAATTACAAATGCGTTACATGTGCAAGAGAATACACATTTAAAATGTAGGATAGTCCGTGGTAAAAGGAACAACAAAAGGCCAGAGGTTCTAGCACTTAGCCTAGCGTTGAGAGTGATCTTTACCATCACTCTTGAGTCAAGTCAGTCAAAGTCAAAGTCATGTCGTCAAGGTAGAGTAATCGGGATTCAACCGACTCCTGATGAAGGCAGATCGTGGTTATAGGCCTGCATACACAGCTGGTCGAGGTCTTGTTCCGGAGTACTCGTACTCGTACTCAAACCTTGAAATGATGCTCCACAATCAAAGACGACTCGGATCTTTCCTTTCTTGGGATGGTATATCCTGTGGTGTGGAATATACCAAGCCTTTCCATCACTGCGTTCCAGGTCTGAGGCTGGGACGCTCTCCGCATATCCATCGGGTATGAGGTCATTCATCAAGGCGGTGTATTCTTTGTGGAATGACACATCCCTAATTAGCCTCCTCTTCAGGTTAAGGCCACGCTGTTCTGCAATCCTACGATTGTTGGGCATGCTCATCGATCTGTTTCTTAAAGGTAAAGTGATGCTGTAGTGGCCGTCCACAAGTCCTTTACTCCTATTTCTGTATGAAGTCATTGTGTGAATTGGAAATCCCCTTAGGCTCCTTAGGCTTTGACATTAGCCTAGTATGTAAATCCATTTTAATCAAGTTACAGTGGACTTTCCCTTTAATTAATGTGTGCATGCAATTTAACCTATTAATGCTGAGAGAGATATGTATTCCTATCCTTTCTTAACTAATTAATAATTTTCCCTTTTGTAGGTTCACCTAATGGTTACCTTTTTCTTCAGTGAAGCAGAGCAAATTGTTGAGAGGCTAGTCACCTGTGGTGAGGTCCCGACACCATTGCATTTTAATTAAAGCACTGGGACATGAACGTAGGCTGCAGCGATGTTGCTTTCACGATTGCTGCGTTGCACAGGAGGTGAGTGAATGGGCTCTCAGTGTAGTCTGGCCCCACCACCACCACCACTGGCCAAAGCCAGCCAAGTTTCTTGAGACCACATTTTTTGGGGTGTAATTCCCCAGGTGGCGTTGTTCGGTTATTTCCTTCTCCCCTTATTGCCGTCGCCACAACTGGATTTCTAGGTCTGCAGGATGGGGCTTTGCACATCTCCATGGTAGTTCTTCATTGGTCCCCACTCGCCACCGTACATTGTTGAAAGTAATTCCACATAAAGTCATAACCCTTATGGACACCTGTTGTTTGGCCAGCAAGAAGAGCTGCTCCTTTGTCATATTGGCTTTCATTGGAATTATCTTACTGGATGAGTATTTCATATTTGAGTTGTGCTAAATATTATTCAGAAATCCACCTCAAAATCATATTACCATTCCCTGAATTGAATAGCTTGTCTTCATTATCAGATACTTCTCCACTAAGAAATGTTGATCCAAGTTGAGTAAAAGTAAAAAGCCTCATTGTTAGTAAGCCTTGAATTTCCAAGCTAACTTGTAAATTCCGATGAAAATAATTCTCATGGTGCAGTCAGACAATGTTTAAGTGTGTTTTAATTAAGCATTTAACCGTCAGTAACCTCTATCATGGTCCTGTCAGACTTATCAAAAATGTTGGTGTGATGTATTAGTGGTCAGTCATTTACAAATTCAATTGAAACCTTTTATTTCAGACTTCACTAATTGAAACATTTATTTCAGCAAGTATTACTATATTCCATTTATTAGTGACTTACATTTGTTATCCTCCATGGTATCACAGACTAATACTACACATTGTAATATACACAATATACAAAACAGTCATTAATATTGAACTGTTTTAATTGTTAGTTAATGTTACGTATCGCTCTGATGTCTCACCAGTCCACACTTTGTTACAGACAACTGTCTCCAGCTGTGAAATGAACTGCAATCTTTGTTAAAACCACTTCATTCATACAGAGCCCTGTGAAAATTCGTAGTTTTTTTAAAAATCACACATGCAGCAGGTTGGACAGAAACACTGCAGGATCATGTAAAGACCTTGCTGTCAACAGTCGGAAATGGAAAGGACAATTATACTCAGCCCAGTGAGGTCTGACACGTATGTAATCAAGCAAACTTCTGAACACTGACAGCAGATAGCTAGACAGATACATTTCTTTCTACATATGATTCGGGTAAAGCCGAGAAGCATGTTTTTTTTTTAATTGGACAAACCAATCGGCCATACTTGTTGCTACCACCAGATGGAGCTAAAGTAAGACATTCTCCAATAAGACATATATAGCCTTTAATCTTAAGAGAATTATACAATAACTCAGCTAATAATACTTATATCCTTTACCACGTTTAAGTTTAATAGCATGCTTATTATATTCTTTTTCATCGAAAATAAACTTTGAATTAAAGCAAAGTCATATATTCCTCCGGTTTGAATCTGATCACAGTGGACAGGTCTTTGTTCCTCTGTGATGCTGAGAGTTGTTTCAATGAGTCAATAGGATCTTGATCTTGACTTCTGAGCGTCAGGTTCTCAATGTGACCGGACCTATCAACATGTTGGCCTTACTGTCTTCCCTAAAGTAATCAGTTTCTTTGAGTGATCAATATTAGTCTTGCGTTCTGCTAACAAATGTTAGCATGAGCTGTGTGACAATTAGCAAGCTAGTGTTAAACACAGTTAATGGTAAATTAAAAAAAAGCTTTTCACAAAGCTCAAACAAGATAACATGATTCAACTCACTTTGTAACAGTCTTTGATAAAGTCATAATTTTTTTTAGGTTTCTTAAAAAGCTCACTTTTTTTATTTATTTCAAAGCTCTTTGGGATGAATTTCTTGTAGGAAAGGTGCCATACACATAAAGCTTGTTTGTCCAGCTCCTTTAGATCAGTCAGAGAAGAGGTTTAGTTATAAGTCTGGTGATATATTCTATATTACTAGAAGAAAAATCCCACAAAAAGACCAAAACCAACAATTAATGCGTCCTAACAAGTATCGTGCGTGTGCGTGTGTCCAAAGCCTGACATCTCATTCCTCTGTGCAATAAAGCTCCGGTTGTCTAAAAAAACTATTACGAACACAAACAAAGCCCCACTGTTGCACTTGACATGTCCCCTAACTACCATGAACACACTAGTTTATTTAGTTTTGTTTTTTTTGGCTGTCGTTTGTTGGTTCTGTTGGTGAGCAGCTCAGTTGTGCTTCTTTGTTACACGCAGTCGAACTCTTATCTATTCTCTCATCTAAATAGTCGTCATCTATTGCAATACAGCGGTGTTTCTTCAAGGACTGGGATCGAGTGAACAGTCTCTTGCACTGTGAACACCAGTATGGTTTCTCTCCGGTGTGCACACGCAAGTGTCGGCTGTAACTATACGAGCTATTGAAAGACTTCCCGCATTGGTCACAGCTGTACGGTTGCTCTCCAGTGTGAATACGGAGGTGACGCATGTAGTTACTTAGACGACCAAAACCTTTCCCACACTCTTTACACTTGTATGGCTTCTCTCCAGTGTGCGTGCGCACATGTTGTTTATACGTTTTGGAAATGGAGAAGCTTTTCTCGCATAGTTCACAGCTGAATGGTTTTTCTCCGGTGTGGATACGCAAATGTGATTTGTAATTACCCAACTGAGAGAAACTCCTCCCACACTGGTTACAGCAGTATGGTTTCTCTCCCGAGTGAACACGCAGGTGTATCTTGTAACTACTAAGGTCACTGAAACTCTTGTCACATTGGTCACACTCGTAGGGTTTCTCTCCAGTGTGGTTACGCAGATGCAGACTGAAATGCCCCGACTGCGTAAAACTCTTTCCACAGAAGTCACACTGGTACGGCTTCTCCCCGCTGTGGCTTAGCTGGTGTCGCTTGTATGAACTTAAAAAACGAAAGCTTTTTGGACACTGGTCACAGCAGTATGGCTTTTCTTTAGTGTGGACACGCATGTGTATCTTGTAAATACTGAAGTAACTAAACGTCTTTTCACATTGGTCACACTGGTACGGTCCAGTGTGGTCGCGCAGGTGTTTTCTATATGAACTGTGGTCGCTGAAATGCCTCTCACACTGCTCACAGCAGTATGTCGTTTCTTCAGTGTGGGTCTGCAAGTGTATATTGTAGGCATCAAGTTGGCTGAAACTGCTACCACATTGTTCACAGTCGTACAGTTTCTCCGCAGTGTGAGTGAGTTCATGTCTCCTTAGACTGCAAATCCGACTGAAAGATTTCCCACACTTCTGACACTGATGGGGTCTGCTGCTGTCTGTGTCCGTCTGTTTCACCTGAGAAAAGAAATAAAAGTCAGAGCGGAGGACTTGATAAAACACAAAGTACTACGTACTATTGGAGTCACATGAACGATAGATTGTAAGTTGTCAGATAAATACCGTATTTCACTGATTGGCGAGAGAACCGTACCTTTATTAAAAGACATAGTGCCAAAAGACATGTTTCATGATCTAAATTAGACGGCAGAGGAGGCGAGGCAGGTGATCAGAGAAGGGAGAGGACGCTCTTGCCAAAAAAAGATGTAAAGGGGCTTCTCTTTTTCTTTTAAATGCTTACATTTGTCATGTTTGATACAATTGTTGATTAGAGTAGAAATCCATTTAGTAAATCAGTTAAACTTTTTCCACCGGCTGACCCTCTTGTCGGATCTTACTCCTTTCTTACTGGCAACGCTCAGCATTGATGAATAGTGGTTGATGCTCTTCTCTGACATGTTTGTTGTGGTCACTTTCCTTCTTGGTCTTTTTATGTTGGCTGCAAAACAATGAAGTAATGCAATACCACCACCCACTGCTATGGTGTGTGTCTTTGCTTTTTCCTCAGAACATTTGTTGAGACCTTGTTTGAGTTGTTGTTGTTAAAGAGAAACTCAGAGCAGCAGATGTGTAAGTAGGAAGTGACTCTAATGTCATTTCCTACTTACTCTGTCTGCATTGTGCAAATCAGTGATAGATATCATAACTTTATACTACGTATACTGCAACACTCCTGCTTTTCCGTTTTATCCAGACTGTCACAATGGAGGAAAAATGTTACATGATTAAACAAAATGCAACAGACCTGCAGTTTGCTGCTGACAGAGTGGCTAAAGACACCGCTAGACGAAGCTTTACTTAAGGAAAAGAATAAGTTTGCTTGGGAAGCTTCCTACACCACTGAAACAGTAGGAAGTGTTTAGTTTTGTTGACAGTTTCTTAACACTGAAAGAATGGACGAGTATAAATATAGCATGCAAACAGTGTCTCTGTTAAATAGAGACACTGAGAGCAGCAGAGTATGAAATGAATGTTAACCTGATTTAATTGGTGCAGCGGCATGATGGCAGATGTGGTGATGACAAAATACTGGATGTTCATTTCTATTTGATCTCACCTCTTCTGAAGAACTCATTTCACTGGCTTATTGGTGAAAGTCAATGTCCTCCCAATGCTTTTCCTCCCGTCAGCACGTTCCAGTTCTGAAATCATCAAAAAAAAAAAAGACGGACTGGTCAGAGCAGGAACACCCACTATAACGGCAATAATACTGCAGCTAGTGGGGATGTACCAATGCAATCGCAGACTGATGGGTATCGGCTATATTGAGCCCAATCCCATCCTTCGTTTGACGTCAACTGTCACACAAGTGTTTTTACTCGCAAAACTTTTATAAACGTCAACTATGGAGTGCGGCAGTGGTCTACTCTTTAACTCTCCGCTGTCAGTCTCGCCTCCACTTCCAGTAAAGTCCAGCCAGGGACCTTTTGTTGTAGATTGTTCCCCGTCTCTCTCTACTCATTTCCTTAACTTTCTCTACAATCAGCTGTCCAATAGAGGCCATAAAAGCCTATTAAAACAATAATTTCATACATGTATACATTCTTCATGAGGTTTGTTGAGGTGGCCTGCCTTAACTAGAAAACACTGCTAAATCCCTGAGTTACTCACGTTAAATGTACCAATGTTGGGCAGAGCCGACAGCTCAACATTGTTTTCATTCATGCAGAAGCGACATTAATAAATGACCAGATGTGCACTAAACACATTGAAATGAGGGACAACAAGATGCAGCTCTAGACTGAATCAAGTGGTGGAAGATAGTGTATTTGAGCTAAATGATAAAAATACACTGTCATTCCTCACATAAACCCATTTCCGTTTTTTTCTGCATCAAATTCTGTCTGGATTATGTGAATGGGGCTCTCCGATAAAAATGCAAAGAGGCGAGAAAATGCCGCGTGACTTCCCACAGTGCAGCTGGAAGATGCCATAATGGAGCCATACCTGCTTATTCAGATCTCGAATGCTATCCAAAGCATTCTTGATGATGTTTGTATGGCTCAGTTATTAATCAGTAATCAATAATAACAATAACAATCAGGGGAAAGGGAGCCAACTGGAACCAGGAGGAGAACCGTGTGTTTCAAGATGAATCTGCAGAAAAGAAAAAAGATAATGCAAACATAAATATGATGTCAAAGTAGGGATGTTAGTTTCGGTTAATGTTGAGGCTGAGACAGTTATGCATGTCCTTATATCATGCGGGAAATTTACATTACACCGGAAAGGCAAGAAACGACAACTACGGAAAATAAGGCAAGAGGACGGCGGTAAAAGTACATTAGAGTGAAGAGACAGGGAGCCAAAAGTGTATCATGTGGAACTTTGGGCTGCGAATTTGACAGGTTTTGGCAGGTGATATTTGTGATATAAGATTTGAGATTATCAGCCTGATGTTGGAAATAGGCAGTAGAGTGCAGGGAAGGACGAGCTTGACACTGGGGCTCGACATGTTGTAATGTTGTAACGTTACAGGAATGAATCATTAGTAATTAGCAACTGATTGCTTTTGTTAAAGTTTAAGTACATTGAATTCTGTGCAAAAAGATAGTTTGCAATACTGAAAACACAGAGTTCCCACAATACAGCATTATTTATATTGAAAGTAGCTTTCACATTGTGTTTCTGTTTGTATGTTGTATAGCGGTGGAAGACCAGAACAATGAAGGCAATAGCTGTATGGAGAGAAAACCACTCAGAGATAAAGGAAGTCATACCGGTTGGGTTGAGAATGGTTGTTTTGTCCTGATCAATATGTAACAAAAGCCATGTAAACTCACAAAAAGCCTGAAGAAGCATGGACGACATTACCTCTGATAAAAAATAAATTGCATCAGGTATGTAATTATCAGTTTGTTTACAGAATCCATCTGGTATTTTGGGGTTTCAAGTTTGTGTATGATAATGGATTTCAGAGAACAGAAAGGTGTGAGAACTATGATTTGACAACCACGGCTGAATGAACCTGCTCAGGAGGAGCCACTAAAGATTCCTTAAAAGAAGCCAAAGAAGAAGACCTACCCAGAATACCACAAATGCATAGGCATTGGTTATTTCCTTAAAAACTCATCTCTGTCCAACCACATGACATATTTAGACTTGGGCGCATGAAAAACTAAATACGGTTTATACGAAACCACTTATTATTGTATGTTTTTATGTAGAAGTCTAGTCTAGTGGTCCACAGTCTTAATCATACCAGTAGACAGTCTTACTTAATCTGGTCCAAAGTAGGGCTGCACTGAATCGACTAATCAAACAGATTATTTTATTAATCTATACTAGTTTATACATTTTTAGGATTATTTTTTTTAATTCCCCAAAATAAATATCAAAACTTGTCATTCATTTTTCAATATTTTATTCCGTCATCTCAAAAAAAAATACTGAACCTCAAATTCAAAAGGATTGCTGTGACATAGATTAATTTAATCATTGCATTGCATAGCAACCCCTGAACTGGAGAGAGAGAGACCACTACGAACGCTGATGCACATTATGCAAATCAACATATTTTTGTAATCCATTAGGTTGACTAATCACCACAGCTCTAGTCCAAAGTCTTAATAAACTCAATATAAACACAGAACTATAAAGGAAATATTGCAAGAGTTCGTTCAAGAGTTTCATCAGACGGGGCCTGTGAGTGGCTGCATCGGTTCTCCATTTAGCACTTTACACCAAAGCAATATATCTTTAAATCTAAATGGTGAGTTACCAAAAAAAAACGTCATGCTCCTCAGTAGATGAATCCTCTCAATGTTGATGATCTATGACCTTTCCTCAAGCACCACCCTCAGACCAAAATGTATCATCTCTACTCTGACTAGACTGTAACTCCCCCCCTTCAATATGACACACAAGAGGTTGTGTCATATGTAGATGGCATGTTCAGAGGCGGGGGTGGGGCATGGCACGCCCTAGTTTCACAGCCAGCATGTTCTAACCAAAATACTGCATTTAATAATCTAAACTTAAATATGTTTTTGTTTTTCAGAACTCACAAAATTCCATTATGACCAAGATAAGTGTGAAGGGGAAATGTAAAAAGCTGCCACTTTCCCATGCTCTGCTTTTGCCAGATCATCTTTGTATGTTTAAAAAACCAAAAACGTATATTTATGATAGGAGCAGGAGGAAAACTCCTACGGACATTTGTGTCATTTGAGATTGTTTTGTGTGAGATAATTCAGGCTGTACTTAACCAAATGACCAGGTAGTCACAACTTGTTCGTCACCTTTTTCAGTTTGTTACATAGCAACAAAAAAATTGCACACTTTGCATTTCTTAACAGACAAAGTCTGATTTTACTTGAACAACTTTGATTGCTTTGACTCAGCTTTGGAAAATTGTTTGCAACAAAACAGAATGTTCCGCACGTGCCACCTGCATTTTTGTCAATGATCTAACCTGGGGTTTGTCATCAGCACACACAAAACAACACGCACACAAAAGCAATGGGAGACCATGATGCAGAAGGAGAGGATGGATAGTGGCAGCAAGTAATACAGAAATCTGGCATAAAACAGAGCAGCTTCTCTCCTCAGGCTGTAGGACTCATCAACTCATCCTCCATGCTCCATCATAAAAAATAAAAAAAAATGTGTCTCATTCAGCAGAAATGGGACTGGGGACTTCATTTTGTTGCAACCCCATGTTGTACATTAACAATAAATGAACCTCTAACCTCTCCCTTCAAGGCCCACGCAGATTTCCTTTATTGTTGGTTTTACTGTTGTTGCCCAAACAGATCCTCTTTCTCTCTCTGACCGTCTGGTAAAGAACGTCTTTACATCAGAAGATACACTGTAACAGCTGCTTTCCTCATATGTATGCATGAAGGAGGTGCCATAATCGTTTTTTTCCGGGGAGTCTGTTTATAGTCGAGCTTTAACAGTTATTTAGGTTTTTATTTTTTGTGTAAATTGCATATTAATAGTATTTTCAGTTATCAACAGCACGTTGCTAATTTAAACATGTGACACAACGTCCAACTATGTCGATCACGTTAACACGAGTTTAAGGTCCGTCAAAGAAAACACAACACTAACGGGCTAAGTCCGAGGTTTATACCAACAAACAACAACCAGGCTCATCCATACGGGGCTAGTTTAGCACAGCAGCGGCCTAGCATCACGCATCCAAGCTGACGCAAATGAATATGCGCGGAGCAGGAAGCAAGTCGCTACATTGAATCCAGTGTGCGATCACTAATCACTGACAGACCCAAACATACCAAGAAAACAGTGCAACCTGTACCTTTCGCTCTCCCACAGGCTCTATTCTGCTACCAATCATCACTATGATGATGCCACGCAAATATCACCATCTTGGATAATCTTCTTCGTTGGTGTTTTACGGCAGCCGGCATTCGTTATGGTTCACTGCTGCCATCTTCTGGAACGTGTCTGTTACTATGCCACTTTCATGCTACATAATTTTCACTAACTATTCATTTAATTTGCCTCCACACTCTGGAATGCTTGTTAGGTCCGTGTACGCTTTAGTCATCTGTTTTACCGTTCATTCGATAAAACGAAAATACGGAAATACCATGGTATTCTCGTTTTTCGTTTCAAAACAAAAAACGGGAAACCGGAAATGGGTGGTCGTATTTCCGTTTTTGGTTCTGAATTAAAAAACGGAAAAACCACAGAACCAAAGTCAAATAACGAGCCGTATTTCGTTTTTGCAAATCCCTTTTTGTTTTTTCCTTTAAAACGAGACGCAGAGCACAACAGGTAACCCGGAAAGAAGACTATTTCAAAATAAAAGTGAAGGCAATATAATGACTGTATGCAAGAAATGAATAAATAAATAACTCTCGGCCGATGGGAGTGTGTTAGCAACAGTAGTTGACTACATGCAGTTCAATATTCATTTATCTATAACCTCCTGGTCCATATACAGTAGAAAACTAATCATTCTCAATTCATTGGTTAAAGCAGTTTAGTCTTATCTTTTCTGACAGACTTGTTCTTTTAAATGAACACTTTCTTCCCGATGAAGGTTTCTGTCTGGCTTTTATTGAACAGGACGTCCCTCTAACAATTACTATACTTGCAGTTTCTGCACTTACAACCTGTTCACTATGCCGACTCTGACAATTATCAGAGTAAGTTGAACCCAAAATGAATTAATTAACTTGTCTTTTCCATTCAGTACAACATAGAAGCACATATGACAACATATTGATAAATGATAGAAAAACACATTAAGGCTATCATCATTAAACGGAATCCGTTACGCACGGAACCCGTTTCGCACGGAACCCGTTACGCAAGGAACCCGTTACGCATGAAATTCGTTACGCACGGAACCCGTTACGCATAACGGATACGCGTAACGGATTCCGTGCGTAACGCGTTACACGTGTAACGGATTCCGTGCGTAACGGGTTCCGTGCGTAACGAATTTCATGCGTAACGGGTTCCTTGCGTAACGGGTTCCGTGCGAAACGGGTTCCGTGCGTAACGGATTCCGTGCGTAATGGGTTCCGTGCGTAACGGGTTCCGTGCGTAACGGGTTCCGTGCGTAACGGGTTCCGTGCGTAACGGGTTCCGTGCGTAATGGGTTCCGTGCGTAATGGGTTCCGTGCGTAACGGGTTCCGTGCGTAACGGGTTCCGTGCGTAACGGGTTCCGTGCGTAACGGGTTCTGTGCGTAACAGGTTCCACGTGTAACGGATTCTGTGCGTAATGGATTCTGTGCGTAACGCCTTCCACGCGTAACGGATTTTGTGCGTAACGGATTTTGTGCGTAACGGATTTTGTGCGTAACGGATTTTGTGCGTAACGGATTTTGTGCGTAACGGGTTCCGTGCGTAACGGGTTCCGTGCGTAACGGGTTCCGTGCGTAACGGGTTCTGTGCGTAACAGGTTCCACGTGTAACGGATTCCGTGCGTAACGGATTCCGTGCGTAACGGGTTCCACACGTAACGGACTCCGTGCGTAACGGGTTCCACGCGTAACGGATTCCGTGCGTAACGGATTCCGTGTGTAACGCATTCTGTGCGTAACGCGTTCCACGCGTAACGGATTCCGCGTGTAACGGATTCCAAGCGTAACGCGTTCCACGCGTAACGGATTCCGTGCGTAACGGGTTCCACGCGTAACGGATTCCGTGCGTAACGGATTCCGTGTGTAACGCATTCTGTGCGTAACGCGTTCCACGCGTAACGGATTCCGCGTGTAACGGATTCCAAGCGTAACGCGTTCCACGCGTAACGGATTCCGTGCGTAACGGATTCCGTGCGTAATGGATTCCGTGTGTAACGCATTCTGTGCGTAACGCGTTCCACGCGTAACGGATTCCGCGTGTAACGGATTCCAAGCGTAACGCGTTCCACGCGTAACGGGTTCCACGCGTAACGGATTCTGTGCGTAATGGATTCTGTGCGTAACGCCTTCCACGCGTAACGGATTTTGTGCGTAACGGATTTTGTGCGTAACGGATTTTGTGCGTAACGGATTTTGTGCGTAACGGGTTCCGTGCGTAACGGGTTCCGTGCGTAACGGGTTCCGTGCGTAACGGGTTCCGTGCGTAACGGGTTCTGTGCGTAACAGGTTCCACGTGTAACGGATTCCGTGCGTAACGGATTCCGTGCGTAACGGGTTCCACGCGTAACGGACTCCGTGCGTAACGGGTTCCACGCATAACGGATTCCGTGCGTAACGGATTCCGTGTGTAACGCATTCTGTGCGTAACGCGTTCCACGCGTAACGGATTCCGCGTGTAACGGATTCCAAGCGTAACGCGTTCCACGCGTAACGGATTCCGTGCGTAACGGATTCCGTGCGTAACGGGTTCCACGCGTAACGGATTCCGTGCGTAACGGGTTCCGTGCGTAACGGGTTCCACGCGTAACGGATTCCGTGCGTAACGGATTCCGTGTGTAACGCATTCTGTGCGTAACGCGTTCCACGCGTAACGGATTCCGCGTGTAACGGATTCCAAGCGTAACGCGTTCCACGCGTAACGGATTCCGTGCGTAACGGATTCCGTGCGTTACGGGTTCCACGCGTAACGGATTCCGCGCGTAACGGATTCCGTGCGTAACGGGTTCCACGCGTAACGGATTCCGTGCGTAACGGGTTCCGTGCGTAACGGGTTCCACGCGTAACGGATTCCGTGCGTAACGGATTCCGTGTGTAACGCATTCTGTGCGTAACGCGTTCCACGCGTAACGGATTCCGCGTGTAACGGATTCCAAGCGTAACGCGTTCCACGCGTAACGGATTCCGTGCGTAACGGATTCCGTTCGTTACGGGTTCCACGCGTAACGGATTCCGCGCGTAACGGATTCCGTGCGTAACGCGTTCTGTGCTTAACGCGTTCCACGCGTAACGGATTCTGTGCGTTACGGGTTCCACGCGTAACGGATCCCTCGCGTAACGGATTCCGAAGTCCAGGGTGTGCTGTGATTGGTCAGTGGGCGAGCACGTGACTAAAGTGAAACTTGCCAGCAGAGCTTAGTTGCAGTAGAACGAGTTCAAATTGAAAGATATGGAAGAAATTATAACATTTGTAGGGTTTTGCTTGGTGTAGTTTTTTTTTTTTTTGACCCTGAGCTTTGTTTTTGAACACTCAACGACTCAAGACTATCGTGAAACGAAACTTAACAGCAGAGGCTTGCAGCTCAGCCAATCAAATATGGCCAGCCTGACAAGTTTCCTGACTCTTCCACACACCATGACACAGGGGGCTGAGACGAGGAAAGACATTGCAGAGCAGTACGTTTAACGTTTGGGTTGTAAAAATAAAAGCATGAGATGGTCTCCTATAGAGACGGATCAGCCGCGGCTTGTTGTTAAGGAAAAGAAAAAGCTAAAAAAAAAAAAAAGAAAAGAAAAGAAGAGGCCGGACGGCCGGACGGCGAAAAGGAATCCCAAGGAAATGGGAACACCGGAAGCGGGAAACGGAAACGCCGGTTTTCAGAAGTCTTCGGTTTTTATGAATAATATTTGAATGTGTGGTGGAATGCGTGGATCCGCTGCAGGTTTGCTGGATTGATTTGTCATGCTTTGTTGTCATATTAATATATGTGACTTTGTGGTTGTCATTGTGTTAATTAACGTTACGTTGATTTGACTATGCATTGTCCGTTAATGACCAGCGTCCCGTCATGCACGGATTCATGTATCTGCACCGTAGCTGTTCAACTGTAGAAGGCCCAGGCATAAAATGCACGGCCCGCCACTGCATTGTTATATATGTTGTGTCACTCGCTTTGTGGCAGAACAGAACATATTTGCATTACAGCTCTCTGGTTGTGTGCTGTTGTAGTTGACATTAGGCTGCTCATTGATCAGTGCTAAGCGCCAGTTATAAGGCATAGATGTTCTTTTGCCAGTGAAGTAATGCTCTGCGTTCTAGCTTTTAAAGAGATATACCTACTAGCCAGAGTTAGATTGGCTGCTTGCATATTTTCTGTTTGCAATTTAAAGAAACAAGCTTCAGAAACTGTCTGATACCTGGAATTGTAATGTCCCTTGCAGTAGCTCTGTTAAATGTAACTGTTGCAGTTTATCTCATGCACTTTAAACCACTGTTATTTGTAAGCACTTGTTCATAAAAGTAAAGAAGTTTAAACAGAATGTCTTTGTTGCTGGTATCATTGCTAAGCCTGTAGAACCTCACTCTGTCAGCGAATGATGAGAAAGCAAACGACAATCTCCTCATAGAATTTCCTTTATTGATGAATGAGAATCAAAGTTCACTTGCATTTCCATTACATTACAGGCTTCATAAATCCAACTGAGATTATTACTGAGTGCACATAATTTAAATAAATTAAAAGACACGAGACAGAATGTTAACGTGTTTTATGCCCTGTAGCAAAATGATCTTGGAGTAACAAAAAAAACGACAACGTAAAATTCCTTAAGTCAGTAACATTTACAAAGAGAGAAAATGAAGACAACCATTTCTGTTCGCAGGAACTTAATGCACTTTTCTGGAAATTGTAGATATGGAGATGAATATGTACCACAAAAGCAAGGCACCAATATATTATACTGTATGTACTGCACATTGTGAGGTCCTTTTTACTTCTGATGCAATCAAGTTGAACCATACATAGTGATTTGTCTTAATGACATGGCATTCGTTCTCAGTTATAGATTTGTATACGACAACCTCTTCATGCAAAATAAATGTAAATATCTGAAAGAAAGTAAAAATCCACGAAGCAAATCCACAAAGCAAACTGACCCCAAGCCTCCTTCACATATACTATGGTTCTGGATATGGGTCTTTGTTGAGGTACTGCTAGCTAAAGTTGATTATTCACCACTGAGGCTTTGGATGCTTTGTTGGTAGTATTTACCTGCCGCTTGTGGTGCTATAATTATTCACCTGATTCGGTACCATGCAACAGGAATACATTCTGCAGCAAGTACACTTCAAGAAAGCAAAAATAATCCCACATTACACTGTATGAAAAAAAGCTAAACATTGACCATGATTTAAATAATATATCTTCATTTCATGTAAAAACAGGGTGGCAAAAAGCCAAATGCAATACACAGTTACAATTTCTTAACATTTCTTTCAGTGTATCCGTTTCTGAACCAAAACAAAGTGCTTTGTTTATATTCTGACAAAACATCAAACTGATATTAGGAACCAAGAAATGACATTCAAGATGTGTTTCAATCCATGGCTGTCATCAGCTGGAAAACCAACTGGCTGGTGCATAATTGATAAGAGAATAAGCAACAACTGCTCCTTGTTTCTGTGAACTGTAACCCAAGATAGTGCTGGGCGGTGTGACCAAAAATCTGTATCACAGTATTTTTTAAGATTCTGGTAGCATCACTGTTTTTTTGGGGGGCATGACTGGGCCTTTATATAGGTTTATGTAGGCTTCTTCTACAGTCAGGAGTAAGTAGAATATATAAAAAATGTATATACTGAAGGCTTTAATTATCATAGAATTTGCTTGGCCCCACAAATATAAAATATATGAAGAAATCAGAATGCATGAAGCAGTTGCAGAATGTATGCTATTCTTATTGTGCAAACTGCAACATTGTAAAAACCAAAATGTGTTAAGATAGTTGTATAAACACTATAAACTGTTGTGGCGACTGTAGGTCGTGTGGTATAATGTTGGGATAACAGTTTGGCTGAAGTATTTGCCCCGGCAAAACATACATCGAATCCAGTGTTGTAATAATTGATCCTGTCTTTCTTTACTTTGAACATGGGGCACCTCATACTACAGCAGACAGTTGGCAGAAGTGACAGTGAAGCGTCCAAATATTTGGCATTTACAGCAACACCGACAATTCTCTTTTTTTTGTCTGGTCTTTCCTGCTGTACTCCTCAGTAACAAGTTGTGGTTGTCCAAGAGTTTTGAAATAAGTTACCCAACAATTCAGAGTATAACTAGAAAAAAAGTGAAAGGACCTGTCCTTTGACAAGGTAACATTACCTTCGATATGGAAGCCTATCATGTGTTTGGAGAGGCAGGAAGTGGATGTTGTAATGAAGTCCCATTTCTTTTCCATTACTTACAAAACATGTGAATTCTCAAAGTGTTTGATGTCCATGCCTTCCTACTTTAAGTGTAAACTGTTTCTTGCTAATCTCAGTATCGTTGAATAAAAACATGCAATGCTGATGCTCTGTCTCAAGGTCACATATCAACCAACCGTCTTTCAGGAAGTTTAGTTGGCTTTGTCTAATAGCAAATTCTCAGGTTTTGGGAGTCTGTGTTCCCATTATACAAGTCCTCATCTTTTATCTCAGATTTGTAAATCACACTCTAAAACTAAGAGTAACTCATGCAATGATTTGCCATATGATCCGCCTGTATGAAAATACTGTGATTCTTATCAAATGGATCGACATGAAAACAAACAAAAAAGTTCCCACTGTTATAATCCCCCCCCCTCCTCCAAAAAGGACAAAAACAGTCTCTGTGAGGTGAGATTTGCATGCCTTCTGAACAAGTAGGCAAGTTTATTTTAGCCGCACGTGCGGCATGTTCAGCAAATCGGTGTTGCCAGCAGAAGGCGAGGATGTGTGACCGCTGGCCAGGCTACGGTTAGAGCCTTGGGACCCTGCCCCTACTCTGCTGTCAGTCTTCAGGAGCTCCGATGAGTAGGTGTGGGCCTCAGTAGTCCCCAGTGACAGGAAGTCAAATCCCTCCTGCGCCTCTAGGTCCCTGTCGCTGATAAAGAGGTCCTCCTCACCCCATCCTCCTCCAGCACTCCTTCCAATACCACCACCTCCCCCCCCAGGGTCTTGGCTACCGCTGCGGAAGCCAATGGGGGAGTCACTGCTTGTACTGGGGCTTGGTGATGAGAGGCTGTGGCTGTGGTGGGCATCCTGGACAGTCCCTGGGGCTGACTGCATCAGGTCCTGCACCGACATGGACTTGCCCAAGCAGTCCATCTGGCTGGGACCAGAGCAGCAGCCCAGGGCTGGCGACACCAGGGGCTGCAGCTCCAGGCTCATATGTCTCCTCCAGGAGCCTTCTTCCTTAGTATTAAGCCTGCAATCTCTGTTGGTGCTGCTCGGCCCCAACCCAAGGTCCTTCCCAAAACTGCTGTCCTCCATCTGCATTCCTAAACTTCCACAAAAGTCCTCCATGTAAGGGGACACCTCTGTGGAGGTCGCACGTGGCAGGTTGCTTGGGCCCCCACTCCGGCTGGGAGGGGGTGGTGGAGGAAGCCTCGGCAGAAGAGGAAACCCTCCATCTCCAACTCCTCCACCCCCACCACTGCTGATACTATTTGGGGTGAGGATGGGTGGAGAGCTCCCCACTGCCTCATCAGTGCCACTTTCAGGCGTGGTGGCCTGAGCCTGGGTATGATGATGGTGGAGATGATGAGCATGACGATGGTGGTGAGGATGATGATGTTGAGGCAGCGGTGACGGGCTGAAAGAGGAGGATGCGAGGCCCGTGGATGACGAGGCATTGAGATTGAGGTTTAGCTCGTTGTGAGGCGCCAGGATAAGATGGAGACCTCCCTGGGAGAGGTGGGAGTTGCTACCAGGGGGGAGTGCTCCGCTGCTGCTGGCCTGGGTGGAGCTGGACAGGTCCTTGCCGAAGACAGAGGAGTGGTAGTCAGAGGTTTGCTCCAACTCAAACAGGGGCAGAGAGGAGAGTGTGAGGGCTGAAGACGATCCTTTGCGCAAAGCCTGACGATAGATGTCGAGCAGGGAGTCGAGCTTTGACTCAATCGACTGGACCTGTGAGGAGAGAAAGGGAGGACGGGAGATGAGTAAGCAGGGACTTTTATATGTGATTATAACCGTTTCAAACTATTCTGGTGGCATAACGGGTGGGGTTCGGAGACCTTTTTAGGTTTTAGGCAGATTACATGCTGCTATTTCTTGTGAAACAACAGCCGCTGCTTTACCCTTTTAATCCCCATCAAATCATTTTCTGGGAATCACACAATGGGCAACGGGATATGTAATTTGCAAGCCAAAACGTATTTCAAAGTTACAAAGTATATATCAGTGCAGTATTTAGCAAAGTAATATTGTGATACATAACTTCACAATAGATTTCGTAGGCCTCTGGTGTAACTAACTACTGTGACAATCAGTAACTGGCCACTGCCCTTCAATGAGAGGAATGGGTCTGTGCCAAAGACGCGTAGAGTAAATGCATACTGGTTGTCGGTTATTTAATACAGACCTGCCGCTCCACCTTGCAGACTCGACCCAACATGCTCATGTCCTCTAAAATATCTCCATCAGACAGCAGCTTTTCACGAATCTTCTTATCCAACGGTATCTGGCCTCTCCCGAGGATCTGGTCCACTCTGGAATGCACACACACACACACAAGCACACGCAAACACAATAACACATTAATGATGGAAAGACAAAAAGTGACAAAGTAGAAATCCACAGGGCAGCCCACAGAAATGAAGAAAGGTTGAAACTGCAACAGAAAGATCGATTATCGTAAACATATTTTCTTTTGCAACAAATACAGGCAAATTAGAGGTTAGACTTCCTCACTGGATGAGAAAACATTACCAAACATGTAAGGATGGCATGTTACTAAATGTGTTTCTTATTTATCAAATAGTCAGAGGTTTTCTTTATCCGTTTTTGAATATAATATGTTATTCATGACAGCACATATTCAGTTTCTTTGTCTATAGAAAGACTATTCCTGCTCAATCCAGTGAGGTTCAGCAGAATATGGTTAATAAAGTCCCTTTGTTAATAATGGTCAGGGATGGCCCAAGGCAATGTCATGCAGCTATAATGCCACCAACATTTTGACAAGATCGTCCAACACCAAACCAGACTCGTGTCTTTCTTGAATGTGTGAATTTATACTTTTTTGAACATGTGTGTTTTTGCCACTTGATGTGGTGATATCAGACAAAAGAAATGTCTCAAAAAATCGAGCACATAATCATAAAAGCATAAAAATCATGCTTTTTGTGATAAGCCAATCACATACTAACGTACTGCATACTCAATCAATATGTACTGCATTTAATATTTCCCAGCATTATCATATCTATTGATGAAGACTGGGAGATGTGGTTGAAAACTCTCACTGTATAAGACACAGTATGAACTGCATGCAGCAGTTTCACCTAAAAGTCAACAACAGCAGGGGTCAGTATTACTACTGCAGCGATGGCCGCTAATAAAACACAGTTGTACTTTGAGAGTATAGTTTGTATGCGTGTGGACTTCCTGGACGTGTGTTACAGAAGATGTTTCTTCATCATACGTGTTAGTTAGGTTGCAAATTCACCAGTATGTTTCATCAGATAAAAAGAAACAGCAAATGCCCAAACCAAACTCAATATTTTGTTAGTGGATGACTTCATATCCAGGAGTGTGTGTTAAAAGAGCAGTGCATGTGTGAAGAAAGGTTTCACCTCACTTCCAGATCAATCAATTCAAAGAAGAAAGTTCAACTTTGTTTTATAATCCAGATTTCTTTCTGTTTTAGTACTTCTTGAATTGAATGAATGAGAAGCGAACTGAACCCATATGTCATGTGAAGGATGGGGAGGGGGGGGGGCATTCTGACCCCTGGGTGGAGCTCTTTCTGCCCTGGCTGTAATAGACAGGCAGGGAGGGGGAGGAAAAGGTCTTGGCTCGCCTGCTCAGGGGCTGTGGGCCTACTATCATGTCCAGCCTGTGAGGGAAGCAAATCAGTGACAGTGTGCTCAAAACAGCTCTAGATAGACAGCAAAGACTAGAGGAATGAAGTCTGACCGCTGTTGTTGTCATGCAGTGTATGTAGTCTGTCATCCCACCTGGTCTGCAGGCTCTTGATGCGACACAGCATGTCCAAGTGACCGGCAGAGTACTGTTCAATCACGTCCTTGACATCGTAAGGACGCAGGGTCTCCTTAAACTTCTTCTTGGCAACATGGAACTTCATTATCCTGCACAAACCGCAGATAAATTCAGAAATCAGCCACAAGGAGGAGCTCTTATACAGTCAGTTTACACATGGCCTGCAGTGACCGACTACCCAGAAGCTGAGAGATATTTAAAAAACTGTAGCAAATGAAAACGCACCAAACCGTACCTTTATTTCCCTTGTTTTATTTTACAGTGTTTCTTCACACCAATGCAAACAGTCAGAACACATTTCAACATAACGTCAAATATTCAGGATTAATTAAGCAACAGTCAAAGTCATAAAAAAAATGAGGTATGATCGGTTAAGAGCTTAACTCTTCCACCATAATGTGTATAATGTAAAATAACCAAATAGTTCCAGCTTTGGAAGAAAATGGCAAGAAATTTGCACTTTTTATACATTTATAGTGCTTCATATGAGCATTCACAGTGAATTATAATGCATTCATAATGCTTTGTGACCACACTCGTAAACACACACATAATGCTTTCTGATGCACAATATCAACAGTGTGGCTCAGAAGATAGAGCGGGTCATCCCTCAATCAGAAGATTGGTGGTTCGATCCGCAGCTCCTCTAGTCCATGTCGGTGTGCAACATGTGGTCCTTTGTATGAAAACTACACCTGTCCCTAACATTAACAAATGAACAACTAGCACTTTGCTGTTTTCATCCCACAGTAAAAACTAAGCTTGAAAGCTTTCTTTTTCTAGCCATATATTACGTGACTGACGGATCAGAGTAGTTCTGATCCGTCCTCCTTTGATTATCTCTAAATCAACCTTTTGTTCAGATTTGATCTGGGTCTTTCTTCTTAAAACAGTTGAAGCATAA
Organism: Leptoclinus maculatus; assembly: GCA_032191485.1. NCBI lineage: Eukaryota > Metazoa > Chordata > Actinopteri > Perciformes > Stichaeidae > Leptoclinus > Leptoclinus maculatus. The sequence goes on from JAVDOI010000009.1 coordinate 4,205,805, forward strand.
TGTAAACATATTTAAGACTTAATTCTCGCTGGTTCATCAAAAATGTACAATATTTGTTATTACTGCTCCCGACTGACTATGTTTCACATCACGGTTCTGTCACTTTACATAGCTTTTCATTGTTGACTAACCATATTTCCTGTCGCAACACTGTATCCAATCACATGAACCCGAGATGATCTCTAAAAATAACCATAAAAAAATATATGTCCTCCGGTCACTTTAATCCCCTGAGCATGTTCAATCAGGAGAGCTGCTAGCAGGGGGTTGCAATCGGGGTTTGCTCGCATGCAAGCTTGGCAGTATAACTAATACAGTATTAGTTGGATTGAAGGAGGCTTTGACTCACCTGACAGCTCTAATGACACACTTTACGGAGGGCAGCAAGTCCTCTACCGAGATGTCGCAGTGACAGCCTTTCTCATCGTAGCCATCCTCCCCTGCCATGTTGGAGTCTGCTGGGAAAGAGGACACAGAAAAGGAGGATACATTCAATATTGTTCATTGATCAGAGGTTTTTACTTTCATTATGTGATGTTTTGTGACATTTTGTGGGAGGATGGTGGAACAAGCTGAAAACAAAACATTGACATATTGTCACCTTTTAAAATCGATACAGTCAGGCAGACTTGCTAGCATGTTGTGTTTTCATCCACCTGAGGAATGAAAATCTAAATGTGTTGCTGCTAAATGCTCCTGTATTGTGCACCAGCTATAGTTGCTAACTTCACCTGTCTGCCGTTTCGGTGCTAAGCGGGGAGCAGACAGTGGGTTTACTAGAGATCTTTCATTGAAAACGGCTGCCTGCTGTTGCTGCTGGAGACAAGTTTGATGAGTTTGTGGGCCAGAAAACCAAAAGCAATGAGCTCAAAGAAGCTAAAATGCTCTGTAGGAGTGCAGCATTGGAGCATCGGTGGGTAATCACTATAAGCCACCACTTTCACATTGGGTATTTGATACACTTAATAAAAAAATAATAATTTTTGAAGCTTTAGGAAGCCTGAAGTAAGGGTGTCCCAGAGCAAACATCTAGCTGCATTACCTGGGGAATTCTTAATTTTGTAAAGTAAAGGTCACATGGACCTTATCAAAGTCTGATTATTGTGATAAATGCATGCATTAAACAGCAATGCATGCAAAGAATGCTGAAAATGACTGGACTCAAGTGAACTGAATTGTGAGTGGAAGACACGTATATTATAATTTTATACACTGAAGAGAAACTGTGTTTTGAGCTGCTGTCCAGAACAGCAGACTAGTTGTAAAGAACAGGCCTCTGGTGTGCCTGCAGATATATCGCTAACAATGCAACCTTGTGACAATGCCGCTCTTTTCATGAGTTACGACACCTGGAGGAGGTACGCAGCACAAGAACTGGACTGCAGAGTTGAGCCATTTGCTCAGTTTAATAAAGGCCTCTTAATAAATCACAGCCTGTAGGGTCTGCATGTGCTCAAGTGTTTTCATTTGTGCGTAATACAATGAGTCAAAGCTACTGATTATTAAAAGAACATGAATTATTCAAATACCCCTCTTCTAACATCTCAGTTAGTCAACATGTCGGTGACAGTGAATGATCAGAAGGAGCGTGGCTGGCCAGCCCAACCAGTTTGGTTTTGGCTAGCTTGGTTATTGATTCCTCTCCACCAGTAGGCCTCAGCCAGCTGGCCGCCTCCGAGCCCCCTTGTGGCTGCTGGAGCTCAACACCCCCGCCTTCCATCAATCCATCAGTCCACCCACCACAAACACCAGCTGGCTGTTACCCAGGAGGGCTTGCCAGGCCGGCACTGCTAGGCCGAATTAAGTAAGCGCAAATAACCATTAGCATTCCCCAACTCATTTGCCTGAATTAGTGGGCACAACCATTTCTTGTGGGTTGGATGGTCAGTAAATAAACCTCAATTAAATACATGTAGTGATGCTGGGGGGGGCTTGAAGGAATTGTTTGACATTTTGTATTCTCTTTCTTGCCGAGAGTTCGATTAGAAGGATTTCATTTATGTTTGTCAGTTTGAAGCTAGAGCCACAAAACAGTTAGCTTAGCATAAAAACTGGAAGCACGGGGGAAACTTGGCTCAGTCCAAAGAAAAAAAATGGCACCACTATACTGTAGCTATTTAATTACCATGGCAGCCTCACGGTGACAATAACACCCGGTCAACAAAAAAGTCCAGCACATAAAACCACAACTTGTAGTTTTCACACAAGACTTAAGGTGCTAATTAATGAGCGCTCAGCTAACGCTAGGCAAGAAAGTGAACACACGCAATATCTTCAAAATGTTAAACTATTCTTTTTAAGATATGTATGATTTTAGCGTTTTGTAATTAATCAGCTGCCTGACAATGACAATGACAATGAATTCTACCTTGAATTTGTAACAATCGCCACCAAACCTAGAACTGCTAATTAATCCAAAGCGAAGTTAAACCTTCGTCTGGACGTGGAATAACGGGACAGCGTCACTCACCATCAGTGGTGGAGCGCGACTGGCTCTTAAGGCGGAGTGAGGGTCTGAAGCGCGTGCGGTCGTTGAAGCTCCAGCTCTTCTGTACCTTGGCAGGGCTAGTGGCCTCTGTCCCAGCCTCAGCCACCGGAGACCGCCGGTCGTTCACTGAAGACGTCTGCCTGTTTTTAATGCTCTGACCTCGGGGGCTCGCCATCCTCACCCGCTCTTTGAAGCTCAACTTCTGACTGTAGGGTGAAATAGAGGATGAATGAACAGTGGGTAGGGAGGGGAGTTAGAGCGAGGAGAAGAATAAGGGAGTGATGTTGTGAAGAGGCGGAATGACATATGAAGATATGTTAATGTTGAAAGTTTAAGAGCAGCAACATCAATCATCCAAGCCTCAGGTCATGATGCCGTTCCTTTGCACAATCTTGTCTTATGTAATCATCCAGAACTGTATCTTCGAGTATGAGGCTGAGGGGCTGCAGGACAAGATGGAAAAAGACTAGCATGCATCGCAGCATTGTAGCAGGTGCTTTCCACAAAATGCAAGCTCAGGTTAGGTTTGATTGAGGTTGTGTCTTGATGTGTTTTTTATCCACTGCATTAGCTAAAGTATGTCATTTGATATGATCAATTATTTAGCATGTTGCAAAATGAAAATGAAATGTCACATTGTCATATTAAATGGATAAATGTTGTTACTTTCATTTGTGCTTGTATCGTAACATGTTTCTTACCATACCCTACACAAATCACCATTTAAAGCAAAAGGATTTATGTAACGAGTCCTGAAAGGGGAGGTTATGAAAGAAAAGTGATGAAACAGGAACAGGACAATGAGAAGAAGAGAAAGTAAGGGAGTGGCTGATTCTGTTATTGTGCCGCTTTATATAATGACTGCATGCAAAAGCATCAGGCATGGCTCATTTAAAAGTGGTATTGTGTATTGTATTGAGCATGAGTACTTTTACATCAAAGGATAAGGCTTGTATCTATATTTTTGTTTGATTCGGCCAATCAAATGAGAAGACCAAAACCAACAATGTTTTTGTGTGTCTTTGTGTCCTCTTTGTGTCCTCAGTGGTTCCAACTGAAGCAGTCAACCTTTAAAAAACGGGTCACAAATATATTTTTTTGTTTCTAAAACAGCTGGTAAGGCTTTATCAAACGATGCTCAAATGGCAGTAAATGGTTCTTTTCAGTACTTTCAGCTGCGGATTAATACACATTTGGTGCTCTAGTCAGGATTTACATCAGCAGGACAGTGAGTGTGGGATTGAGTCAAAACAAAAGAGAGCGGTCATGTTAATGGTAACGTCACCCAGTGCAACAGTGTGGCTCATCGATCAGTTTTTAATAGATTATGGACAACAATGGAGCTTTATAGACCCTTTTAAGTCACGATTACGTCACGGTGGATGCAAAACTCCCATACATTTGAAATATCTGGCGATAGCTATGACGAGAGTGCGTGGATGAACTGATTTACTAATTTAGCGGCTGGCCAGTTAGCCAGCTACCTTGCTAATTGCTCAATCCATCGCTGGTTTTAGTCTTTTCACTAGCTTTGTTGACAAGAAAAAATATAGAATATCACTTGTCTTTGATTGTGGATATAGAGGAACATGACGTGTTTGAGTGACCAGAAACATACAAATAATTATAAATTAAAGTTTGTATCTACAGTACGAGGTGGACAGTGTGATAAGAAGTTGAGATGTAACACCAGGAGCTGCATAAAGAAAAACATGATGTCGGTCTATGACGTGAAACTAATCTTCAGTCAGGAGAAAGCTTACAGATGTTCATTATTCCACAGGGGATCTGCTACCAACAATGAATCCTGGTTCAAATAGTCATGAGAGCAAATGTAGTTCAAACCAAAATCACAACAAGCAGAAGTAGCGCATTGCTCAGGCAAAGATCAAACAAAGGCAGATAGTGTATTACTACGAAGGTGACTGATGTCTGCCTGCAGTATTCAATTACTCTGCCCCGTCTGAGGGCGCACAGCCTCCTACAGATACCCATGCACCAAGAATTAGTCAGCATTCCTGAATGAAACGTCATATAACAGGGGAGCGGAACTGCTTTGTACCTATGTTTCCGAGTGGTACGCCTCCGCAGTAGCTTCTGTTTATTACTAAGAATTTTACTAAAAAAACCAAAGGGGAGACAAACGGTGACGCGTTACATGATGCAGAAACAAAGGAGGGAAAATATTTAACTCTGAATGTTTTGTGAGGTGAAACAAAGAGCTTCTTTACCCTTATTTCCCCTTGTGATTCTTGTGCTTCTTACTGTTAATAATTTGTTTCATGCTGCATGAAGCCAACCTGAATGTAAATGCAATGATCCTTCGTAAGACTATGTATGAAGGCCACAAAATATAAAGTAATACCGCAGAGTTTCCGTTGCCGCTTTGATCTGCCGACCATCGACATTTAGAAGCAGCAGAATGGAGGCAGTTGAGCTTAGTAGAGGAACATTAACATCTACAGCACCATTTGAAAAAGGCTGCAATTTGGTGGAGTCTGGAGCTCTTCTGCCTGCCATGTTCTTAAGGCATGCTTAAAATTGCGTGGGATAAATTCTGCTCTTGACGTGCAGGTGAGGGCTGATTCTCTAAAATTTCAATCTGCTTAATTTGGTTATTTACTTTTTTGCATTCTTTGTCCTCTGTCCTATAGAGTTCATATATGACACCAGGCTCAAAGGAACAGTACGGTTGCTGTGGTTTATTCAGTTTATTCACTGAGCCCTCACTGCCCTGCATGCTGTCCTCCCCTTGTGCTATTAGCTCAAATACTTCCATGAGGATATCATTAGAAAATGTGGCAATATGAATAAAGACTCAAGCTGAATACAATTTTCTATAAGAGTATAATAGATACCTGAGGCAAGAGGATGCTTAAAAATAGAGACAAATATGTGCATGCATGCAAGGATGTGTATGACTTGTATTTGAGTTGAGAGCCTCAGGGTGTGCATGTTTTGCATTGGAGAGGAGAACAAGTGATAAAAAAGAAAGATAGATGGTAGAACCAAACCGAAAGATAAAACAATGAGTCATACAGTGTGCTAGTGTAAAGGTCGCTATTATAGGGTCAACGTTTCAATACCCACAGCCTTTAACACCTCCTAACTTAACTCTCTCTCTCTGTTAAGTGTGGAGCAACGGTGGTCTTTGGGTTTATAATGCTTGATGTTGTTCCCCAAATCGGGCTGGATATTGTTAGACACAATTTGATAGCGGTGATACAATACCTTAGTTTTGGTACAGATAGCATAATGATGTTTTATTACAAACCTTGTGGTTGACTCTCCCTGCTCCTTCCTGGAGTTGGCAGATGAGAAGAAGAAAAGATATATTAGAAAGCATCTTTTCAAAATACTTCAGTGTCAATTGTGCTTAAAGGACCATACGAGTGCTTTTGCATATTTTAGCTGATTTATTACAAATCACAGAGACTTTAAATTACAGCTAAGCATGTTGAAAAACGACGCTGCTGTGTTTCAGACATTTTAATGCATTTTTCCCTTTTATTTTCGAACGATATAAAATTCGATTAGAAGACTCTTTAAAGTTGATTACGTAACGTTACAGTGAATATCCAGTCTGAAATATTTGTTGTCAAAGTAGCAATTTTGTTATGAGTAGATCAATGGTAGAGTGCACAGAAATGATGGAAATCAATGGATGCCCGGATAAAGAAAAAAAAAACGTTATAGCCTGCACTAAAAAACTGTACGTGATTTGTAGTTAAGGAGCTAAAACCTGGAAACACACCGATATGGTCCGCTACATCAGCACAGTAGAAATATGTTTGCATTAACGACTGCTGCAGAAGATTTGATGGTAGCGACACGTCGATCAATAATAAGCATTCCGGGGGAAATAGACCTCAACAAACAGCAGGCTCACTAAAAACATGCAGACTATCAAGACAATCTAAGGAAGCACTTGCAACAAGAGACGGGGGACTGAGTGACTGAAGATCACCAACAGTAACCACTTTAAGCAGCGTCTCTGAATAACTGTGTGACTACATGATATATGCCTTGCAGATGGTTTTCACAGTATTTCCAGGCTCCATAGACGTGTTTCTGAGGAACGTCATTGTGATGTGCGGACACACACACACGGGGCCAAATATCTTTGGCACTAACATTTGTAAACACCCCAGCTAACTCATTTCCATAATATAAATATGTTTGTAAGCTGTGTATAGATATAAATACATTATGCAGATATAACCTAATCTGCTTTCAGCCATCCTAACAGCCTTTCCAACACTTCCAAACAAGAGGGAGGGTGAGGAGGAGAGGCGAATACGCCATGAACACCCCCTGTTTAGGAGACAGGAAGTGTACACCATTTCAAAAACACACAGAGTTGTTATAGAGTATCTTTCACTGTGCCTCTAAATTACTCAGGGCATCAGTGCTCAATTTAAAGAGACTTTAAGTGCTGCAAATTCAAAAAGCAAGCGGAGATTAACGGAGCCTGGAAATTATCTGTGAACCAATATATCATAAGAAAAGAAAATTAGAAAATCAATGCATAAACAATGTAAATAAAGAGGGCAACGCAGACACATTTAACGAAACAAAGAAAAACAAATTGAAAACGGTTGAGTCATTTCAAAAAGATAACTTAAACTGGACAGAACTGAAGAATAGGAAAAGATGGCTTGAGTGGCACAGACACCGGTTGCCACAGTGGTACCTACTTTGTAGGGCTGCAGGTATGCAACGCCTTCAAGTGAGGCTTCCAGGTAGCAATGGAAACCGAGTTCTCATCAGCCGCATAACTACGCCAAACACACTGCATGCAGAATACACAAAACCAGGGAGAAGAAAAAAAAAATCATAAATGGGAGGGATACAAAAGTTAATAAATACAACAAAAACAAGGCAGA